>CM053785.1:405076018-405676018 GCA_028749045.1 Cupressus sempervirens
CTCCCCAATACATAATATACAATATATTATACATCTTTTCACATCTAATATATACATTTTCTTCTCTTTTTTTGTACATCTTCTCTCCTTTACACAATATACATTTTCTCTATAATATACATCTTCTCCCCCTTTTTGACATTAATGTCAAAGATGAATGTTATATATACTATATAGTATTGTCAAAATGTGATAAGAAATCTGAATGTACCTTCAAAATTGATGCCAATGTCTTGTCCCAATTCTCTTACAACACCTTGCATGTGTGTAATGCACTTTGCAGTTCTGCTAATAGTTCTATCATGTGGTCTGCAATGGAGAAGTTGTTTTCATGGATAAGCATTTTAGCATGTGCAATGTGTTTCTACAATGCATCCATATTTGGGAGAATCATGCCATTTATATCTATCAATGTAACTCTTATTCTTGCCTCTTCTCTCTGCAATTCTATCTGCATATCAGTTAAGAATATTATCTTGTTGTAATGGGAAAATTTGTAGCTTGGGTCAAGTTGCAACTACTGTGCACTTGCCTTCAGATCTTCATCAATCTTTGACAATTTATCTTTTGTTTCCTTAGTAAAATTTGAGATATCATAGAGTTTACCAAATAGTGAAGACAAATTGGTGCAAGAGGTCTCTAGTGAGCCTAGAATAGTATATAATTCTACTTGATTGATAGCAATTTGTTGAGCAATAAGTTCCAAAACTTTATTCTCAAACTTCTTCTTAGCTCTCTACAACAATTTCTCTTGTCCACTCAAATCATCATTCAATTATTGGACTACCTCTGCTAATTGGTTCAAAATTGGTTGAAAAGTATCAACCTCTATATTTAATGCCTTTGCAAGGATATTCTTTGCATCTTCTGTTATTTGGAATTCCTTGTTTATTTCTTCTCTAAGCCTCTGCTGCTTGGCTTTCTTCTAAAGAATTTCTCCAAAAACATGCATCTGATCAAGATTGAGATTTGAGATGTCCCAATTTGGAATTACATTCTTTGCATCAAGATCTATGTCTTCTTTCTTCTATTTTCCTTTACCCAAAAATCTTGTACTTGGTTGAGACTTGGTCTCAACTATCTTTGTACTTATTAATTGCATGCTAGGATTGGAAACAATTGTAGAAATGGTAGGAATAGTTGTAGATACTACACTTATTACTGAAATACTTATAGTATAAATAACTAAATTTATCAAAATGATGTAGAGGGAAGTGTTGGCTACTCAGTAGATGAAGTGCTTGTCACTTCAATCAATGAAGTACTGAGTTGGATGGGTGCAAAGATTGATTAAGTGCTTGTGATTTTAGTGTTTGTTACAATTGATCCCGCTGAAGCTTTCTCCGAGCTTGATATTTTTAGTGCTTTTCTTGGAGAATGAGGAAGTGAGGCTATGACTGCTACAACAATCTTCACTGGGTTAGTCTCCTTAGTATCTTGTACATCTAGTAAATCTTCCTTGGTAGCTTCCTGTCCCTAATCCTCTTCATCATCACCTACATTGTCATAATGAGTAACTTCTTCATTATCAATTTCCTCATCCTTTTCTTGTTCATCATCACCTTCATCCTTGTCACTAACATTGGCAAAAAAATCACTTTGATTGTGAAGAACATAAATGTTCTTCCATGTGTTTGTAGCATTCGTTACCACATGTTCAATGTCATTCAATAATTTAAGATAAGTGTTGAATCTCAAAGTAAGATTTTCTTCATTTTTCTTCAGATATTCCTTTACCTCCTTGTCATCCAAACTCGGCATGAATTGCCTTAGGGTCTAGTCATATATGTCTATTGTAGTTTTCATGGTATTCTCCCATCTTGGCTTGATCTTTTCCATCAGATCACTCGAAAGGTACTGAGAAAGCTGGTCTGGGGAATACTTCCACTTACCCATTTCAAACATTAACACATCTTCTATTTTCTTTTTCTCTTCTACAGTCCTAGTCTCATACTTCAGTGCCTTGAAATTTGGTATGCCTAATCCTAATTCAATATCTTTCAGCCTTTCCTCAAAAGTAGGTGGAGGCCTCTTAAATATTACATCTCCTCCTTCTTTATCATCTTTATTCCTAGATGATCTTCTTGTAAACACAACAATAGATGTCTTGGCAGGCTTGGTAATAATTACCTTAACTTTCTTCTTTAGTGGCTCTTCATCCTTTGATTTCTCTTCATCTTCTACTTCTTCATCCTCCATATCATCTATTTTTCCTTCAATGAACAAAAGAGTGGAACTAGTTTTCAGTCTAGCAATTCTCTTCTTTCCTTTGTTGACTTCCTGAGGGAGTTTGATTTCAAGTTCAATTCTAGCCTTGACCTCATCATAAGTGCCAAAGTATGTATCTTTAGGGTCAATGGGCTCATTAATTAATGCCTCAATAATGTCCTTGGTTTCATCTATGTTTACCTCATAACCAAGAGGTTTTACCCATATTGTCCTTGGTCTAACTACCTAAATATATACTTTGTCACTATCAACCATGAAATAAACATCATCTTTGTAATCATCAACTAGTTTCTTGGGAATCTTGAATCTATTATGCATCTTCTCTTTAAATGCATCAAAGTAGTTGTCCATAATACTTGCATAGTTCTCTCCCATTTTAGCAATGTACTCATTGATTTGATAAAGAACAGGTACATCATTCCTCCAAACTACTATACGTTTAGATGGGAAGAACTTTTGTACATAGAAAAATAGACAAGTCAAAAGTGAACTGAACTTACAAGGATTGTTCTTGTAAGTTCTTGTAGTCTCCATTTTCTTGTTCAATTGGTTCAATATCAACTTGGAAAGGTCAAGTGACAGGTTATTCTTGACCACTTTGTATGCTAAATCCACTGCTTCACATGACACATTGTTTAGTCTGCTCGAGCTGCAAATCTTGTGAGTGATGAATTGTATCCCAAACTTGAGTTCCATGTCAGTAACAAAACTGATCTTCATTCCCCTTCCATCCCACTTGACAAGGTTTTTCTTCTCATGTTCAACTCGACTTAGGGTTTTGGTCATTTTCACTTTTGTCAACATGGGAATATCAATGATCTAGTGAATCATCTTCTTAGTTATCAAAATGATTTGTTCCAACCATAGCTGACCATTGTGCACATGATTGAGAATATGTCTTATCCATTTTATTTGAAAATCCAATGGCATATGGGGAATGTGAGTTAAACCTTTTTTTTCAATATGTTGATGTTTCGGTTTCAACACACCATTAATGCATAATTATTTCATTAATTCATCCATCTCTAATGTACTAATATCTTGAATAATACATTTAAAATGCAAATGGATATCATTTATTAATAATACCTTTGGTGGAATTTGTGACTGCACTTTGCTCAAATCTAGGGTTTCCACAACAATAGGACTTAGCTTAAAATCTGGTGCCTTCCACTCCATGCCTTGAACTAACATGTCTGAACCTTTCTTTGATTTGCTACTAGTGGATTTCATCTTCACTCGATAGGGTTTACAAAAATCTTTAATAATAATTCACTCAAATCACTTGAATTCTCTAAAGATCACCTTGCACAGATAGCTCTTGAAAATTTGCAGTGAGAAATAAATTTAATTTTGCCCTTTTTCATCAAATTTCACCATAAATAACTAGTATGATTATTCACTCAAATGATAGACTATCATCCACTTCACTTGCATTGAATGCTTGGTAGAGTCTTCCATGACTTGGTAACCACACAACAAATATAGTAGCTCCCAACCTTGCTCAACAGGGTCTTACAACCTAACCTTGCTCGATAAGGTTTGCAACTTAACCATACTCATTAATTATTTGCATCTATTTACTATATGATCCCTTTTCATCTTGAATGCTAATTTGGATCTTTTTATTCTACTAACTGGAACTGATGTGAGATATCTTTAGAATCCTAGTTCTAGTTCTCGTATGAGAGATCAAGTGGAAGTGGTGGAGTCACTCAATTCTTGAGTGACATTATCATCATTACTCGAACTTGTATTCTCAGAAGATTTTGGAACCCATTATTATCTCATCTTCTTTCTGATGTTATCAGCTTTTGGCTTCTTTTCATCTTCAATTCTTCCAGTTTTCATACAGTTCTTGGCAAGATGACCAAGTTCTGTACAAATGAAACATCTTCTAGTAGTATCTCTTATCCTCATGTGATGTTTTACACAATTCATTCTAATGTGTCCAAATTCTCCACAGTAATGACATCTACACCAAGTGTTATAGTCCCAACCAAATATAGCTTTCACAATCTATTTTACTGGGTTCAATAGCTTAGTTTTGCATCCTGATGATTTGTGGCCATGCTTCTTACATTTATGACATTTTCCTTCAAACTTAGTTTTCTCTTTGCATTCATTTTCCCTATGATCATGCTAATTGCAATTATAGCACTTTCCATTGAATTTACCTTTTCCATTGCTCCAACATTTGTTTGATTTATATCTTATCTTACCATAATGACTAAAAGTGGTTCTTTGATTCTTTTGAGCTCCTTGCTTGGATGATTCACCTTCTTCTGTATATCCAATTCCTACTTTTCCTTTTTGTCTATAATGGCTTTGCCCATTCAATTGATTCATGTCTACTTGAGATTTCATCATCCTCTCATTGGTTTTCCTTTCAGTGTTTAGATCATTTTGCAATCTTTCATTCTCTAATCTTAGATTCATGATTCCTTCATTTGCATTGGTGAGCTAATTAATGAAGTCTGTCTACTAAAGGGATAGGTGCTGAATTTCATTGTTATTTCCTTCTATCTCTTCTTTTATCTTGTTTTTCTCTTCCATGACTTCACACAATATTACTGATTGAATTTTTTGCTCTCCTCTTAATTTTCTTACTTCTTCTTGAAGAGTAATATTCTTTTCAATTAGTTATTGCTTTATCAACTTCATCTAAATTTCTTGAATGGATGTCTTCAATTCTTTATTCAATGTAGAGTTGTTCATTCATCTGGATTGCAAGATATTTTCTTCTTTCTAGGAAGTAAAAGAGTTGATGTTTTGCTTTCTTGATTTTTCCAATAGCCAATTCCAATTCTAGCTTCTCATTGTCAATAGCCTTGTCATGTTTGAATACCTCCATCACCTTTGATCTTTGCTCAAGTTGTTAAACTTTTTTCTAAGAACCACAAAGCTCTGATACCAATTGTTGGAAATATTATGATAGGCTAAGTTACTGAGAGGGGAGGAGTGAATTAGTAACCAATAAGACTTAATCCTTAATTAGCAATTAATTCTTTATGAGTATTCTGATCTAATTGCATGCATGCGAAATTGAAAACATTTAAAGCATTTATAACACTATGACACACAATTTGGTGACCCAAAAACCATCCAAATATAAAGTAAAACTAGGGTGGGGATGATACTTACAAGATTTAGTATTGTAGTATAAAATTGGCCTATTAAGGCTTACAATGATCACTTCTGATGATCTACCCTATTAGGAGCAATAATGACTTCTAGGTCAACCTTGCAAAAGGATTTACAAACATAGAATGAAGTATGCACTCGGTAAAGAGATTTACATAAGACTGTTAAGTCTACCTTGTGAAAGGATTTTACTAATCCACCTGTTAGGATGAAACAGTAGATAATCTCTAATCTACAACTTGGTTTGTTGAATGAGATTCCTTTGAGTATAGTAATCACCTTGTTGTGATAGATAAATCTTTGCAGCTCCTTATATTGTTGTAGCCTTTGTAATTTTCTCCTTTGCTCTTTTCTTCTTATTGCATTACTTCCATACTATCTCATTGGATGTGATACAATATGTTACATTTATACCAATCCAATTTATAAATTACAAAGTTGGCTATAATACAAGTTTACACAAAAACCACAAAGTTGGCCCAACTATAGGAACTCAAGTTTTGAGGATTAGCTTGGTGAAGTTCTGATACTCGACATCCACTATCAATGTGTGGCATTGTCATGCACTTAGTAGACATAGAAGCTCAGTCCATATTGATCACTTCCAAGTAATCTGAAACTTAGTCTGCACTAGTGACTCGACGAATACTATGAAACTCAACATATAAACTAAATCACTTGATTCACACTATATAGATTGATCAATGCTATCACTATGAGCCCATTATAAACTGAGTCAGTTGGTCAACACTGAGTGACTCAGTTAACACTAGACTTATGTCATAGTAACTACAAACTCAGTAAGCATTGCATAACTCGGTTTGCACTGATAAAGTTGGCATACACTAAGATGCTTGATTTATGCTATTGATCAACACCTTTATAATAACTACTCGACGCAAATTGAATATTGTCTCTTCGACTCGTTAGTAACTATAGAACTTGGTAGATACTTACAATCTGAATAAGTGTATGTCACTAATAACAAACATGACTGTAATTTCAATAGTCTTATATCTATCAGACTCTTTGACTAAAACCTGATTGTAACCAGAGAATCTATCCAAGAATGATAATTTCTTTGAACCACTAACCTTGGATAGTATTTGCTCCATGGAAGGGAGGGGATGATGATCCTTAAGGGAGGCTTGTTTAAGATCCCTAAAGTCTACACATAATCTAATTTCTCTACTCTTTTTCCTAACAGTGACAAGGTTAGCTACCCATGATGAGTGCTTGATAGGGAAAATGATATTGGCCTCAATCAATTTGGATAGCTCTTTTCTCATTAATGGCTCAATCTCGAGATTTACTGGCCTCTGCTTTTTCCTAATAGGTTTGACATTATCAACTAAATCTATGGTATGTTGAAATAGACTTGGGTCAAAACCCTTTAGATCATCATGTGTCCAAGCAAATATATCACTAAATTCTTGACATAGATGAACAAGACTTTCTTGCTCAATTTCAAAACATACCTTTCCCATGTTTAGAGTCCTTCCATTAGCAACTACAATAGGTGTATGATCATATTTGTTTACAACAAGCTTCATGCCTCTATCTCTTGCTTGGTTATTTGGATTGAAGGAACTCTCTAAGGTAATGAGACCCTTAGGCAACTTATTGGAACTAAGGTTGATGATTTAATCCCCATATTGGTCATGCAACCTTGACTGATTTTTATTTGAAAACTATGCTTCATTATGCAAGAAACTTACAGTTTGTACATTAGATTCAAACACTTGCTAATGGGTATTATTATAAGGAATAAAAGGCCTAAACACCACTCTAATCTGTTGCTTCTTCTCATCATCAAGGCTCTTGGGCACATCATTAGATGCACTCACTGCCACAAGTATATTAGCATGTCTATTCTCTTTCCTAGGGATGCTCTAAATATTAAATGCGTTGAAACTGTCAAGAAAATCCCATACTCTATATTTGTAAGACTTAAGCAAACCATTCTTAGTGACATTCTAGTTTCTCACCTTATTAACAACCAACTTACTATCTCCATAGACTTTCAAGGCTTGAATTCCTCTTTTTTCAGCATGTAGGAGACCTTGAATTAATGCCTCATACTCAGCTACATTATTGGTACAACTGAATTAGAGCCTAAAGGAGAAGTAGTACCTTTCTAGTGTAGGAGAAACCAACATCACACCAAACCCTAATCCATTCTTATTCCTTGACCCATCAAATAACATATTTCATATCCCACTCATATCTTTGTTGGTCTTTACAAGGTTGGGGACAAGAGTATCCTTTTCTAATATACAATATGTACCAAGGCTTGTCTCCAAGGTTTTTGATATAGGATCAAACTAGTATGAATTATCCCATTCATCTAAGAGAAAATTAGGTATCTCTACCAGGACATTGGTAGGCTTATTTACTATGTTGTTTCCATCTATCTCTTGGATAGTACAACTCATATTGATGAGATTATGAGTGTAGGGCTCAATATGATTGAGGGCTAGAGGTTATGCTCTAATTGAAGATTTAGTTCCATCTCTTGTTCTAAAAAACATATATGACCAATCAGAGGATATGTAACCACATATTTGGGTAGTGAAATCTCTTGAAAGACAGATAGCAAAGTGTGACTTAACTTTAGCAATTGATATATCTTGAACTATAGCACAACCAGGGCATGCATGTAGGGCCATTTCAACATTCCTAAGTATTCCTATAGTCTTGACAGTACACCATCCAACTGCAATACATCCCAAACAATGGGCTCATATTTCATTTGTAAAGCATCAGCAAGACACTTAGGCATCACTGAACTGCTAGCCCCTAAATCAATCATGTAGTTGTGGACTAGCTTATCCCCTATAATCAAAGAGACATAAAATGGAGGAGGTATAACCTTTTTTCTTGTTTCTACCTCCTTTGATGGTTGTACTAGGCTTGTGACACTCTCCATGCTAGATGGTTGATCCTCTGGTTCAATGCTTTCCAATTCTTGTTGCAACAACTTCTTCTACATAGGTATAGTAGCAACAACATCCCACATAGAAATATTCACATTTGTCTTCTTCATCTACTCTACCACATTGAACAAGGCATTAGGTTCTTTGGTAGAAACCTTGGGAGCTGCATGCATAAGAGGTGGAGATGGAATAACTTAAGGGTCATTTTCATCTCTTCTGCTACTATTTTGTCTTTGTTGTTGAGGAGCATTGGATTGATCATTTTCTTCTTGTACATGAGATATTGTATTTGATGTTGAAGCCTGATTAGGAGGAGAAGGAGCATCTTCAATAGCTCTTCTTTTGCTCCTAGTGTTGTGAGCAATGGAATCCTAGTTTACATTACAATGTTCCTCCACCTAGTGATTCATGAAGGAGCAATCACCTTGTCATTGCAAATGTGAGGCATCTTTAGATTGGCTCTCCTTGTATAATTGCCATACTATAGGTTCTTGAGTGCTCAAAGCTAAATAGGATTAAAGCTTTTGACACATACAATAGGCATAAGTGTAATTTCAGGAGGAACAAAAATCTTGATCTTGAGCCATATTGTTTTAAGGGACTAAGGCCCTACTTTGGTTTGTATTTGAAGTAGAAGCATGACTATTCTGCCTATTTTGATCAAAAGAAGTATTCCCATAATAATGATTTGGAAGCCTACCATTGTTTGGAGTTTGATATTGTAGTTGAGGAGCCTTATTACCCTGAGGCTTGTTGTCTCTCCAAAGTCACCACTTTATTGCTCACCATTTGCATCACAAAATAACTATTTGTATCTTCTTCTCCTGACCTTGCAATCTCTTATCTATGTTTAAAATCATAAACTACATCATCTCCTTAATTTCATCCATTTCATTTGAAGATGTGGAAGCTTAAGGGGCTAGAGCAAGGGGTTGTGATGTGGAAGGTGTGGGAATAGGGGCTATTGTTGGTTGTTGATTTGGGATATCAGGGAAGAAGGGCATAGGAGGCCCTAGAGCTAACTTACCTCCTTATATCAAGATATTTTCCACCCTTATTGCTATTTCACAAGCATTAGGTAATGCATTTCCTCCCATGGTTTGGACTGTGGTGGCAATATCACTATTAAAATATATAAGGTAGTGTAAGAATGCATTACAAGGGTAAGCTTCACTATAATGGGTATTATATCCCATTTTTTTTGAAATCTATAGTTAAAATTAGTCATGTACTCGTGGGGGGCTCTTTTGATAGTAGTCAACTATTCTAAAAGTGAAAGATAGTCACTTTTATCCTCAAAATTTTTGCATAGGGCTGCTCCTAACCTATCCCAATCTGTTATAGAGTTATGAGGCAACCCTCTATACTATTGTAATGCTTTTCCTTTTAAGGATGAAGCTAAGAGCCTAACTACTACATCATCTTTAGATATTCCATGTATATTACATACATTCACAACATCTTGAATATCTTCTAAGGGGGAAATAGAAGTTTCACAATTAAACTCAGGTATACTTTTAAGAGTTGATAATAGTATGTTATGTCTTTGTGGTAATAAGAGAGGACTTCCACCATTAAAGGTGGAAAAAGCATGAGCTCTAGCCATGTAGGCAAGTGATCTATTGATATGAGCAAATGGTAGTCTAGGTTGAGATTTAATAACAAGAGGAGTGGAGATAGATCTTATTGAGGTATGTGTTAATGTTGCACTCCTAACTAGTGATAAAGATACTCTAGTCTTTCTTCTTCTAGGATTGGAAAATGAAAGCTCTTGGTATTGAAACTTATCTCTAGAAGATGCCCTTGTTTCAGCTTTGGGTATGAATCACAATAACTATGGTCTAAAACCAAATGTGAATGATGTAGAGTCACCAAGTTTTTTGTGGAAATGAGCCTCTTGAAGGCTTGGATTACTAAGAACAACACTATATTCTCAACATTAACTTGAAAATCTTCTCTTTTAACACTAGTAGATTTTTAAATCTTCTGAATATTGTCCCATCGAGAGTGCCAAAAATTGTTGTCACAAAAGTTTTCACCCTTGTCCAAATTTTTTACCTAAGGACAACCTTGTGAAAGATGGAAACAACCTCCAAGCTGTGGGACTTGAACTATGAGATTGAGCCTTCAGAGAAGGTCAACTTCCTTTACTATCAAGATACACCTAACTACTCTTGGAGAGGAAAAGGGGAGAAGGTGTGCACAAGACACTAACCTAATCTATCCTAAGGAGATGATGCACCAAAATAGAGTGTTCAAACCAATCTCTTCCCTTACATGCTTAGTTGAACTATAATGACATCAAAAATATAGAGATTTAGACTTATTAAATCCAACAATCACATGCCGATCAGAAAATTAAAATGAATAACATAAGGAAGAAGAGAATTCATTTATTTATCATTCATAGGTCAAAAAAGATACAAGCATGCAAATTGCAGATAAGCACAAAACATTGAAGAGAGGCAAATAGATCTTGCACAGTCATCAATGGTTGAAGGAGATAGGGTAGAATGTCATTAGGTTCAAAGGTAAAGGGATTTATAGTGAAATTATAGAGCAATGTCAAAGAAACAAAGAAGATTCAACCATAAGCAAGAATTACAAGCTTGGTTTTATAGTTCAAGCATAACTAAGATAGCTTCAACTAAAAGTTACTCCATAACCACTATCATTAAGTGCTTTGAGAACAATCAAGAAGACCTAAGTAATAGATTTGATTTGGTACACTAGAAGAGACATGAAAATCATGGAAACCCTAACTGGAGTAACCCTAAAGTGATAGAAAAGATGCCAATCAATGCCAAAATTCCTCAAAATGGACAATTAGGTGGTGGAAGGGACAAATCTACATCGTTCATAGTGAAATAATAACTCAAGAGTGGATGGATCGATCAGAAGATTAGATTGCACAAGAAACCCTATCTTTATCCTTCTTGGCTCAACAAATCAGCAATCAAACTAGATCCTACAACCAGAAAGCACCACGTGGACCAATAACATTATTTTGTTCTACTAGCTTGTGAGTTCTTTATGTGTTTGACCACTTTAACCAACTAATTGTGCTTCCTTTTAAAACTTAACTATGATAGCTTACAACATTGTTAATCCTAACTGCGATTTGATTACCTTTCAACTAGGTCCGTCAGGACACATGACCTTTTGTCATTTTCTCACATTGTCTAAAGTTTGAGCAAGTCCAAAATGTGAAAAGGCGATGATCATTGATCTAAGAAGATTAGACAACCATGAATGACCTCAGTTATTATTGTGTCTTCTTTGACCTTTTTAGGCTCATTGAACACTTGGCAAACACGTAAACTTTTGACCAACCAGAACCCACCGACCTACCATGCTGCTCTAACATACTTTAATTTTGTGGCCCACTAGGGAGATGTATCATGAAATCCATGTGGCACATTGTCACTTTTTTGCATTGTCTAAAGTTTGTGCATCTTCAAAATTCAAAAAAACAAGAATCATAGATCCTCTCTGATCTAAAAATGAAGATCAAACCTTGAAGTTGCACATAGATTCAGTTCCCTAGCCAACAAAAATGAGCCATGTGTATAACCTCTAACACATCCAAAACCTATCATAGCCCACCAAGGAGGAATAAACCCACATGCCAAGTGTCAACTTTTTGGTTTCTTGAATTCTCTAAAGATTGTGCTTCTTACCAAAGTGATATTGTGATGGCCATATATTTGGGAAGAACTAACAATAGGGAAAGTTGCGGGCCTACAAAAATATTAAACATGCCACACTTAGGAAATAAGGAATAACCTGAGGTAAAAATATTTATTTATTGTGCCATAATATTTAAATATTTAATATGTGAATGTTACTAAGTTTAAATTCAAATATCTCCATTTTGACAAGAGGGCAAATTAGCCAACAGAGACCTAAAGGACAAGATAGTAGTAATCTGCTTGGATGATCTCACCATCTTCTCAAAGAAGAGAAAATATCACCTAAATGATTTAGAGAAGGTGTTCTAGAGCTTCCTGGAGCATGGAATCTCACTAAACTCAAAAAAGTCAGTCTTCTACATAACTGAAGCCAAATTACTCAAACATATAGTGTCACAAGAAGGAATCTAAATTGATCCAGAAAGAGTCTCTACTATACAATAACTCAATCTTCCATCAAACAAGACAAGAGTCAAATTCTTCTTTTATCAGGTGAATTTCTTGAGATAGTTTGTCCCTGATTTCTCTGAGATAATTAAATGCATAATAGACATGATGAAGAGTAGCTAGAGTTTTAGATGGAGTGATTTTGGAAGGAAGGCATTTGAAGATATAAATTTTGGTATCAGAAAATCCCCCATTCTAGTTTACCCAGATTATAATAAGGAGTTTAGCATTTAATGTTATGCCTTAGCACATACTATGTAAGACATCTTGATGCAAGAGAACAAAGAGGGAGTCTAGGTGCCCATTCCCTTCATGAGTGTCCCACTTAAAGACCATGAGCTCAAGTACTTTGAGATGGAGAGGAATGCCTATGCAGTGGTAAGAGCATTGAAGAGTTTCCATTTTTACATATTGCATTCTCATTCCATAGTGCACACCCCAAATTTTGTTGTAAAGAGAATACTTACTCAACAAGATATTAGATGCAATACTTGAGAAGCTTAGGTGGCTAAGGTGCACGAGTATGACATAGATATCAAGCCCACCAAGCTCATTTGTGGGAATGTGTTATGCAAGGTAATGGCAGAAAATTGGGAAGGAAGTGATACTGAGGAGATTCCTAAAGTATCAATGGTAAGTCTAGAAGACCCTTGGTTTTCTAATATCATGTATTTCTCAACATATGGTGAATGTCTAGAAGGCCTTACTACTTCAAAGGAGAGATCTCAAGATAAAGGAAACAAAGTATGTCATCTATGATGATGTTTTGTATAAGAAGGCCATAAATAACACCTCCCTAAGGTGCATAAGCAAAGAGCAATAGGTTAATTGTTTGAAATAATTTCACAATGAGGCTTACGAAGGTCATTTCTCATCCTCTTTCATGACCTTCAAAATCTTAAGACAATGCTAATACTAGTTGAGAATGTTCTGGGATGCCTACAAGTGGGTGACTAACTATGATAAGTGTAGAATGTTTATTGCTAGACCTCAATTAGCTACACTGCCTCTAAGGGAAATAGTTATAAAAGCTCCATTCCAAAAGTAGGGACTTGATTTCATAGGGGCCATAAACCAACCATCAAGCTAGGGTCGCACTTACATCTTAACTGCGATGGACTACTTCACTAAGTGGGTTAAAGAAAAGTTGAGGAAGATGACTACATTAGAGGTGGTATGCAAGTTTCTGAAGCAACACATCTTTGTAAGGTTTGGTGTGCCACTAAATTTAATCATGGATAACACTTCCTACTTCTCTTCTTTAGAGATTGTTGAGATCTACTATGACAATGACATTCAATTAGGCCATTCATAAGAATACAACCCCCAAGGAAATGGACAAGTTGAGTCAAGCAATAAGAATTTGGTGACCATCATGAAGAAGTTTGTCTCTGATAACTAGAGAAGTTGGCACAAGAAGTTGCATGATGCATTGTAGGTGGGTAGGTCCACACCGAACAGAGCAATCAATTTTTCTCCTTTTAAGTTGGTCTATGGAGTTGAGGTCACTTTTCCCTTACCTCTAGATCTCTTTGCATGTAAGTTACTAACTATAATCAAAGATAATACCTTTAGTAATTGATTGGAGAAGCAGATTATGTACCTGACCCAACTACATGAGGAAAGAGAAGAGCTCATGGATTGCATCACTCAACACCAATTATGAGTAAAGGATATATTTGACAAGAAAGCTAGGCCATAAAAATTCATGGAAGGAGATGTGATCTTGCTTTGGGATAAGAGACAATAACCTAAAGGTATGCACTCTAAATTTGAGTCTCTTGGGAAGGGCTCATTCAAGATAGTCTAGGTGAATCAACACATTGCATTCAAGTTGGCTTATCCAACAAGAGAAGTTATGCCATTGTCCTACAATGGCCAAGACTTAAAGCTCTACCAGATTTTAAAAGAAAGTAGGTAACCCCTACATTGTATATAGTAGTTATCTATTTGCTTCTTTTCCATGTGGTGTGTGTTAGGTTAGTTTTGTCTTTGCTTTTGTTTTCGCCTTGTGTGATCAATTTAGTTTTCTTTTCATGTGTGTTTTTTCATTCCTTGCTTGTGCAAAACCAAGGATGCTAGTCCCTTGCTTAGGCACTTGTGTGCCTAAGTCCTAGTTAGAGCCACATGATGTCCTTATTTTTGTCCCCCCTTTTAAGCTTCATCCTTGGAATATTGTCAATGCATATAATTCTTAGTGTCCAAATATAGGTTTCCCCTTAGGTAGCTTTCTTCCCATTGTTAATCAACCTTGCCTTCATTAACTAAGATTTTAGGAATTTATTGGTCTAGCTTCTTTGTTGACCCTTCATGTAGGATTCATGCAAATTAGGTGCACCAAGGCCTTTAGTTGGCTTAGGTTGGGTGGGATTTTTGTTGGCGTCTTCCCTAATGAGAAGAAAGTTAAAATTTTCAAATCTACCTAAATATGCATCAAACCAAATTTTTACCTGTTCAACTACTCTTCCTCCAAAAGAAAAGCCCACCTAAGGAGTTTCCAAAATGTAAAGAAAAGTTGCCTCTAGAAGTAGAGTCTTGATGAAATATGAATGGAGATATTTAAAGCACATAAGTTTTAAGAAAAGGAGTTCCTAGGTGGCCAAAAAATGAAGATAGGACTTAGTCCTACACTAAGTCAGAGTTTTGTCTTTGTTGTTGCTTCCTCACCTATACGAGTAGTCTATGGGATACTTTTTTGACAGAGGGATTTGAAGTGCGATTTTGGGTGATAAAATAAAGAAATGATTGTTAGGATTCCCATATTATGTTGTTGTGAGGAGACAAATTTCTCGAGGTTTCTCAAAGTGATGAAATGACTAAGTGGTTGATACTATCAAAAAGAAGCTTTATTAGGTGTGCTCCAACTTCAGCAAAGGCAATTCTCCCATTTCCTAGAAGTATAGATAAGCTAAGTTTATAAAGTATACATATGAAGATCTCACCTTTTAGAGGTACTTAAAGAAGTCTCAAGCCATAATTTGAGTCAGGTTAGAAAAGTTCCATCTATGTATGAGTCATGTCAAAATTTCACTTCTCTTATTGTGTCCCTAACTAGAAAAGCATTATGAGTGCTTCCTCTCTGATTTGTAAAGCTTAAACATACCTTTGGTAGTGGGTCGATTATGAAAGGGAATATTCTTACGAAGACACGTGTATGATGCTACCCGAGAGAAAAGTGACCAAGTATAAAGCTTGTCAGAAAGTAGAGATTGTGCCTCTCCCATGACTTTACTAAAAGAAGTGTATTTAGAGAGGAGGCAAGGCTTCCTCCAATCTTAGTTAAATAAAGTGGGTTCTCATAAGCCAAATTCTCCCATTAAGTGATTCTCCTTCAAAGAAGAATAAAAAAAGTGAGTTCCTTGCTACTCCAAAACTTAAAAGGAAAATCTCATTAAATCTATTATAAAACCTCCTAAAAAAAGTAAATTTGATATGAATGATGTTAAAGGGAGTCGTTAACCTTCTATCTTAATGATAGATCTAATCATTGCGCCATTAAAGAGGATTTCTAAGTTAATGAGCCACTCCTCACTTGTGTGACACAAGAAATTTGAAGTCCAACAATTAGATTTGAAATTGATAAGATGAGATTCTTGGTTCTTCATTATGCAATGGGCAATTTCATCTTGAGTGTGAATTGTTTCTTTCTCTATACATTTATATATACTTATGGCTATTAGAACTGGTATGCATGATCATCTTCTTGGTCTCGAGAGCAAATTAAAGGATTACATTGATACATCTTTTAGATTTTATGATCTCCATGACCTACATAGGAGGTTGAATGCACAACCCATTCATCCCATCACTCAAAAGCTTATGGAAAGTAGATTGTTTGAAGCTATAGGGTTCCTAATGGTAGTTGAGGCACTAGAGTTAGTCTAAGAATGCATTACAAGATACAACCCAAACACAAATTAGATCAAGTTCCTTTGGGGTCCTAACCAGAGACGAATATTGAGACATAGACATTGGATCATCTACCTCCATGTATAATGAAAAGAAGAGTCTACAATGAGAAAATGTCATAGGGACCTAGTTCTAGAGCCCTAGAAGCAAGAAAAGAAAGTTCAAAAGATTCTCATCTGAACTACCTTGAAGAGGGAGATCATAGATATTTTGGACCTACTATTAAGATTGAAAGGTCAAGAAGAGGTCCTAAAATTCATTGAGCACCATTTCTTCCTAGTGTAGGCAGTATGTGCAGATGGGAAATATATTGACTGGGAATAGATTGTCAATGATGAGCTCACTAGATGGCTAAATTTGGCCAAATCTTTCATGAAATTCTACATGTCCTCATACTTAATATATACTTTGGCAACTAACCACTTGTGGCCAAGCCTGCTATGCATTGAGGATTTTAATCAACAAAGGTATATGAATTTTATCCATGCTTACAACTTGAAACAGAGCTATGAAGAATTCATGAAGGTGAATGATGCTTCCACCATGAGACTATATAGAGAGGTACAAGGTTTCTTAGAGTAGAGATTCTCCACTGAAGCTATATCAGTGGTCACCTAGTTAAGAAATTGTTTTATCTAGTTCCCAGCATTCTCATTTATCAAAATTGTTGGTTTTGATAGCTTCACATGGAGGTTACCAAGGTATCCTGATGATAAAATGGTTTTCGTTAAGGTTTGTAGGAAAATATTAGAAGTAAATACATTTTGTGCATTTGTTAGAAAGGCTAGAATTCCTTTCTTGGTCACCATTAGACTATATTCATGTGTCACTAGGTCAAATGCCAAGAACTTGATCAAGGCCTTTGAAGGAAAATACACAATGAAGGGTTATAAAGTGATACGATGCCAATTAGATCTAGTGGATTATGTGAACAATAATTTGTAGCTTGGTTCAAGCTATAAGCATGTGCCTGACATTGAAGATTACTGGGTCAACTATTATACTAAGGTCCAGACTAGGGAGAAATTCTTGTCTAGGCTCAATGTTGCGAAAATCAAATTATATAAGGTGAATATCAATGTGGAGGACATAAAGGATGATGCTTGTTATTTGAGGTCCTTCACTTAGGAAAATGAAATTAAAGGCACACCCTTTATGTCTATTCCACCACAGGGCCCTATGATTGATAAGATGGAGATCCTAATGAGAAATATCATAAAGAGTGATAAGTGGGTGGAGTGCATGAGAAAAAGAAGGAAGAGAACTAGAGCTGGTGGTTCTTCTACTTGAGCAACCTCTAGAGTAGCTCAAACATCATTCATGGTCACTTCCACCAATGCAACAACTACATCCACCTCTATGGGTCCCTCTTAATTATTGGGTGAATGAAGAGGTGATGAGAGTCCATAAAAGAATGTGCAAGCCCCTCCTACATGTGGAGGAGGCTCTCTACCAGATACCGATAATGTTGGAGACATGGAGGCAGAGAAGGAGAAAGAAAAGGAAAAGGAGAAGGAATAGTTAGTAGCAAAGGACACTTTTCTAATTCATGTTATTAATCTATATGGTGATAGCAACCAGCCAAAGAAGAACTAGCTAGGCAAAGACCCTAGCGATAATAATCAAGCTTGAGGCACACCATAGCTTCAACAAGGAGGAGGTGATCAAGGTAACCCCCCTGCTCATCTAGTTACTAAAACTATGACTTTTCCATTTGCAAGTAGGAAGAAGGAGACTCCTTTAGTTGTGAGGAAGTTGTTTGATGCCTCTACATTGCAATCATCATTGAATGTCCTCACAACCAAGTCCTAATTAGAGGACATCATTGAAAGGAAGAGGAGGAGAGTGGAGGAGAGTGTGCCTCCTAAAAAATTGATTGCACAAGTAATGTAGAAACATACACCATAACAAAAATACAAGAATCTGAGAACCTTAGTAGATCATGCTATAGACATCAATTCAAGACACATGGTCATGGAAATTGTAGAGCCACAAAAGGAGGGGGAAACTCAAGACTTATCCCCGAGTGATTTCCCATTAAAGACTCATGACATTGGCCCTCTGAGGCATGGCACTATGGTAAACATGTGGAAGTACACCAATATGAGAATTAATGACTAATTAGAAGAGTTAAAATTGGATAAGGCTACTCTCAAGGCCTCTATCAAAGAGCTCACTAATTACACCAAAGCTATGCTTTTGCCCCTTGCTATTATCCCAATAGATAGTGCCACCTCAAGCACATTTGATCTCATGATCGAGGAGAACTAGAACCTATTGATGAAGCTACAACAAGAAAGACATTTTGAATAGATGGGTCATGTATGGATATAATCACATGAAGGTATGAGGTCCTCCCCTAATCGAGAATCTTGGAAATTTGATTTTGGATGCCAAAAAATTGAGAGAGACCATATATACTTGCCAGGTCCCAATGCAAACAGAATCATAGAAATTGATAGAGGAGTTGGCTTCATTGAAGGAGGTGATTGATATGAATCTACTAATGTTGCCACCAATCATGGAATTCTAAGGATAGGAAACAAGTAATTACTTCATTGGAAGAAATCTATGGAATTCAAGAAGGAGAGTTTAGTGAAGTTGGAGAAAGAGCTGAGAGATGTTTATTAATCTATGAAGAAAGTAATAGAGAAGATCTATGTGTACCTAAAGAATTTACATACTAAATTGAATGTGGCTCCAAACAAGCAGTTGGTGGATATTGAGAAAATGAAGACAAAGTTCATAGGATTCATTGAGGAAATGACCAATCCATCCAACTATCAAAATGTGTTGGTGTAAATAAGTATTTACTTATTACACTTACTTAAGTTTACTTAGGTCAATGCATTATTTTATTATTTCTTAGTTTGACACCTAGGAGTTTGCATACTTTTATGAGTTGTCATGTTGACAACACAGAAGTAAGCAACCCTAATTTAGCATATGGTGTCTACAACACTGGAGTTTTCATAATTAACTGAGTTGTCATATAGAAAACATAGTAATTCACACTCCTATTTTAGCACATGGTATCTACAACATAATTTTATGTGCTACATATTTGTAGTCTTATCCTCTCATCATCACACTTACTCATGTGCTTAATAGAGGATAATCCACTTCTAGTGGACATGTGCTTGGTTTTAAGACTTATCAATGTGCCAACTCCTAGACATTCTAGAAGCATTCCAGAGGCCTTTATATACAGGCACTCCTAGTGTACTTGAAAAGAACATTGAATGACAATAAATCAATTTTGGATATTTCTATTTTGATCATACCTTGTTGGTCTATTGTTGTGCTTGTGCTTGAGTTCCTGAATCTTGGGTGATTTTTTCCTAAGGAAAATTCTTACATGGTATCAGAGCTGAGGGAATTTCTCTTCACATAGCCATTCGAGACCTTTCTTGCTTCAGCATCTCAACCCAGATCTAGAGTATCACAATCATTAGGAGTGTTTAGAGCCAAAATGGACCTCGTCATTGCATCTAAAACATCAATTCAGTGAAAATTGACTATAAATTTGCCTACCCTAGGCCATAGTCGAATTTGAGGCAAAAAAATTTTGCAAACTGGCACCCAAAGACCCGATTTGAAAATTTGGTATGATCATTTCAGATCTCTAAATATAATTTTTAGATCTATATATTTTATTATTTTAGTCTCTGCAATTTCTCTGCATTATTTTTTGGATCTACATATTTTGTCCAGAAAAATTTTGGCCATCAAGGGAGTAGGAGAGATTTTTTGTAGGTGAAGATTGGAGCTTGCTGGTGCCAATCAGATATTGGCATCATATTCAAAAGGTCAAAAAACCCCCAAATTGACTTTTTTTTCACTAAAATCAAACATTTGAGGTGAAATCTAGAGTCAATTGATTTTTGGAGGTGCAACGATGGCAATTCAAGAAAAATAATAACATAAGCGATTTTCAAATAGTGATATCTCCCTCATACAGACTCCTTTTTGCGAGAAATTTTTTTGTTTTGGGGTAGAATTTCATGATCTACACATTGGTGCAGGATGTTTGAGCTCTCTATTCCTAATTTTTTTTGCAAGTCACAAATCTTGATCTTTGCAACCTCAAATGCTTAGTACAAGCTCATCTAGACACAATCAGATTCCTTTTTTTTAAAAGTGCTTAATTTTTCATCTACTTTCTAGATTTGCAATTAGATTACAAGGTTGTGTGGACAAAAATATCACTTATAGACTTATGGCATTTTTTGCATTATATTACTTTGATTACTTTTCAAAATTGTTGTGCATCTAAGCTATACTGCTTAGTGACAGATTTGAGTCTCAAAAGGCAGTTGTAAACAAAAAAATTAGAAGTCCACCTTGTAATTTTTGACATTTGGCCTATTGTACACACACTACATATAAAGCACCAAATCATACATTGGGGGGGTTGATTATTTTTTTGCATTTTCGGGGGTACATTGATTAGTACATCATGGATGAGGAAGATTTAATTACCTTGACAACACAAAACTATAAGCAGTGGAGTCAATTGGTTCTCACTTATCTTAGTTAGCATAATGCATTGCCATATGTGAAAGGACTTTCATACAATGGTGACACTAGTTCCATCATTTTTCATGCCCTCTTTCTAAATATAGATATGGAGGTTATGGATTCACTTGATGAGATGAAGTCAACTAATTTATATGATATTTGGATCTATCTTTGCGAGAGGTATGGAGATCCACACATTCCTCCATTCTCAAAAGATCTTTTACCTCCCACTATAGTTGCATCCTCTCTAGATGGCATCACACCTCTTGATGTTCTTGTTGCTACTACTGATCCAATTCCACCCTCAAATGCTTCTTATTGAATGCAACAGGAAACGCTGTGTCTTCCTACTTCAGCTTCATGGGATGACTTCCTTCCAAATATTGTAGAGTTATTTGTGGAATCTCACATTGAAGATGTGGGAGACATTATAGATGATATTCATCTTCTCTTTGTTGAGGAGAATACTTCATCCATTGCCACAATGATAGGTTCATGTACTTCAACACAATAGGGTACATTTTGTCTTCCAGCTCCAGCATTAGTGGATGACTTCTTGACAGATATTTCAAGTTTGTTCATGGAGTCCCACATAGTAGATTTGGGAGACATCTTTGATGATCTACATCTTCTCTTGATGAATTAGCATCTTCTTCAATTGTCACAAGGGCTTACTCTAACCCTCCTATCCATTATCTACATGATTAGTCTTCATAGGTTGATATGAATGTGGATCCTTATGTACAATAGTTGTAGGAGATCTCTTTATCATTTGAGGAGAGAGTTCGTTCTTTGGGGCATGTTCTACACTCATCCTTGCTAGATCTACACTTCCTCTTTTCAACATTATTGGAAGGAGTGACCACCAACATCGATACAGGGATAGTTGAGCAGGTTTTAGAGACACCATTCATCATAGGGATTCTTTCTAAACATAGGGGAAGCATCTCACATGTACCACTATCATTGTTTCTTCCAAAAGGGCGGAGCATTATTCAGCAGTCATGGATCAGCTTCTACATTGGAGCAACTATCACTGATTGGCACTCTACATTTGGGGGGGGTGGGGGGGGGGGGGACTACCTTGTCTCCTTGTTCTCTTTTATGGGGGTTGGCGGGGGGGGGAGAGGACTTTTTCCTCTTATGGGGTTTTGTCCTTCTACTTCTGTTTCTATATACTTGATGTATGTCATAATGGAGTGGTCTTGATTACTCCATCCATCCAAGCATCTTTTCATCTCTATTTTTTGGGGGAGGGTTTTTTCCCACAAGGTTTTCCCTCTTTCTCTGCTTTATGAGAGATTGTATTTCATTTTGTTCATGGGTACCTAACATGGTCTAGTAGCTAGGACCCATTATGTATTTCATCCTAGCTTTCAGAAGCTTAAGTGCATTCCCCTAAGTTACACTTAAGGGGGTTGTTGGTGTAAATAAGTATTTACTTATTACACTTACTTAAGTTTACTTAGGTCAATGCATTATTTTATCATTTCTTAGTTTGACACCTAGGAGTTTATGTACTTTTATGAGTTATTATGTTGACAACACAGAAGTAAGCAACTCTAATTCAACACATGGTGTCTAGAACACTGGAGTTTGCATAATTAACTAAGTTTTCATGTAGACAACACAATTATTCACACTCCTATTTTAGCACATTGTGTCTACACATAATTTTACATGCTACACCTTTGTAGGCTTATCCTCTCATCATCACACTTGCTCTTGTGCTTAATAGAGGATAATCCACTTTTGGTGGACATGTGCTTGGTTGTAAGACTTATCAATGTGCTAACTCTTAGACATTCTAGAAGCATTCCAGAGGGCTTTATATATAGGCACTCCTAGTGTACTTGAAAAGAACATTGAATGACAATAAATCAATTTTGGATATTATTATTCTGACCATTCCTTGTTAGTCTACTATTGTGCTTGTGCTTGGGTTCCTTGATCTTGGATGATTTTTCCCTAAGGAAAATTTACAAGATGCAAAGATTTAGAAGCTGACTTCTATTGATGGCATTTTGTTTAAGGTATCAAAGAAACTACAATCTGAGATAACCACAGTTGAAAGAATTAGTAGAGGACCATGATTACCGAGTCATCAAAGTTGATAACATATGCATCCTAGGTGTCAAGGAGCTCAGAGTGGTTCTTGATGCTATGAAGGCACATAAGGCCAAGTTGGGGACCCCAAACAAGAAAAATTGATAGAAGCCAAAGTGCTTCATTCTCCTCATGATGACTCTTCAACTGAATTTTAACAAATCTCTCTCTCTCTCTCTCTCTCTCTCTCTCTCTCTCTCTCTCTCTCTCTCTCTCTCTCTCTCTCTCTCTCTCTCTCTCTCTCTTTGTGTAGCTTGGGGCATTCCTTTTGAATGAATTTTATAATGAATGACTCCTATCATAATTTTTTCTATGCTTCTTCACCTTCTCTATAATGATTAGTTTAACAACCAAACTCTAAAGAGGACCTATATGTAATTTTGAAAGTTAATACAAGGATCAACAATTTTTTTTTTTTTGAATTCACCCCTATAGCTAAGACTACTAAGTGAGACACTGAGTTTACTTTAAAGTTTTATTGTTAAATTAGTTAAATAGGCATGGAAATGAAAGACAACTTATGGTGAAGCAGTTAACATCATAATGATTTGAGCATTATTATTGTGTTAGCAGTACACACAATCTAAGTATTGCTCTCACTTTTAGTTCTGTTTGTTTTCCCTTGTTTCATTGCAAGTGTTAGATTATTTTGCATGTTCATCCCCATGATATAGAATGGACTATATTTAATGGTGAAATTATTGAAGTTGGGGTAATCTGAGTATTGTTGTAACTAGGTAGGGTAGTCTAAGTGTTATTACATCATTGATTACATTTCCACTTTCTCATTTGTTATATCTTTGGAGTGTGGCCATGCATATAGAAGTTGGCGTGTAGAGTAGATGTAGATTAGTAGGAGTTAGATTAGAAGAAATTCAAGAGGGTTTATAGTAGTCATTACTGTGAGTGTTGTAAACTATCCAATCTATATCATTCATTTTTCTTGGGTTACTTGTGGCTATGGGTAATATAGTAAATACCTCTTTTGGTCTTGGGTTTAGAGCATACCCCCATGTAGAAATAAGATCTCTTAATAAACTTCATTCATTGCAAATAATTGCACATAAGGGAGTTGTACCCTTTCAATTCAGAGGGCAGCGATAAAATTAATACACTGACCCATCTGTTGATAAAAGTCTATTTTTATCACCACATTGGGCATAAAGAGTCAAGGTAAATCCAAATCTAAGGAGGAAAATTTTTTTTACTAATAGAGAGTATGTAGAGGATTTGGAGAAAATCTAGGATCTAATTTGACATTGACCTAGAGTTTGGGAGTCATTTAAGACCAATTGGAGTATTTTTGGGGCAGTTTTGACAAGTCACTAGGTTGGTTATGACTTGGTGAATTTTTTTCATGCATTTGACTTCATTTTGGGAGAGTGGAGTGGTCTATAATTAGGGAGAGTTTCTTTTACTTGACCCCAATTGGTTAAAAATATGTATTTAGCAACTTCTTTACTCACTTTATAGAAAAATCATTCTTTTGGTAGAGGGGACACTTAGTGATTTTTGTTCAATGCAAGGTCTTCATTGTTTTGAGTATTGTATCTCACTTGTTGCATATCCAATTTTATTTATTGGAAAAAAATATTTTTCATTCCATACCTTCTCATACATTATAGGGATGGTGTATTTTGCACATGATTGGTAGAAATTGTTAATGAAAGCTCTTTTCTATCATTTTTAATCTCTATCAAAAAGTAATTGCTTATCTGAAGAACCTCCACTAAAAATTTAAAAAATGACCAAGTTGAGAAGACTATAATCTACATGAGTGACCTTGGATGACACTACTTGAATCAGGAGGCAAACAAAGGAAAACAACTGAACTTGAAGATATAAATGACATGAAACACAAAATCCTAAAGAGCTAATTAATCAAGCATGGAAGACTTCATCTGAAATATGAATGAAAAGAAAGTGTCCATATGGTAAATGATCCATCTCATTGAAGTACATAGATACCCAATGACTGTATCTACCTAATACAAAGAAATAGATACTATATTACATAGCTCACACCATCAAACCAAGGAAGGATAATAACCAACATGGGAAACCCTCCTAATGAAGACAAGGGTGAGGTGATAGGAAACTAAAAAGGTGGCCAATAAGAAATCCATGTCAAGGAACCAAGAAAAAAAAAGATGCACATAAAATACATAATAGTATCATGAGGTAATTAGTCTTTAAATAAATCATGAGGCTAATATTGTAGAAGGAACACTCACTCAACAAAGGTTGATGGCAAACAAAGGAAAACATAACCCTCCACACCACCCCCCCACCCAATGGTGCTTAATTAGAGTATTGTATGTATAATAAGGCACAATATATGGTAGATCCCAAGAAGACAATAATTTGTATTGTTGGAATTACAATAGGAAAGATAAACTTCTAAGAGGGGGGTGTGAATCAGTAGTTTAAACTTGGACCCATAAAAGTTTCACCACACATCCATCTCATGCATTCAATAAGTAAATTGAAATAACATGTAAAGCATATACATATAAATCATATGAATATGTAAGCATTCACACACATAACACCAGATATGATTACTCAGAAACCTTCCAAGTGAGAAGGTAAAATTGGGGTGAGGATGACACCCACAAATCTTCACTACTGCAACAATAAAGGTGTATCCAATGAAGGTTATAATGTTTTGACCATCAAACATGATCTACCCTGTTAAAGGCTTACAAAGACTGTTAGGTCTCACCTTGTTAGAGGATTTCAACACCCTATTAGAAGTATGACTGGTTAGAGGACTTTAGCTTACAACTAAGTAAGTACCCTATTAAAGGATTCCATACAGCCTATTAAGACTACTCTGTTAAGAGATTTGACTGAAATCACCTGTTAGAATGTCTCAGCATAGATCCTGCTATTCGCACTTGCTTGACTGATGACAGATCACCTCTACAAAATGTCCTCTTGATCCTTTTTTGGTTAGATATCTCAATGTTGTTTCCTTTTCTCTATCCTCTGTTCTACTCTAACTGATTCTACAATTCACTCTCTCTTCATAACTTCTAAGTCACCATGAATGCTCTATTTACTCATGGAAATTATCCTCTTTGCTCCTTCAATTTCTTACACACTTGATCATTCCTTTAGAGTTTAGGATTTCATCCTCCTTAAGAAGACTTTTTTAGCTTAGGGTTAGGTATGAATCCATGGCTGAGATTCATGCATCTTGTTGTTCAATCCTTCCCATTTTTTGATTGGCTACATGTAATTGTATAGGGAATCCAACTAGAGATTCGTCCTTATCTCCAAAATATCATAATTTACCTTTTAGTTGGCTCAAAAATAGTTTACATAGTTTTTTGTGTCATTACAAACAAATATGTCAAAACTGTGTCACTCGACATCTAATGTCTCTGATGCTCAACATGCACTAATCTCTCTACTATGACTCGACACCTACATTGCTTGGCATCCACTATTTACTTGGCTCTTGAATCACTCAGCATGGTCTATCTACTCAGCACTTGAGTGACTCGGCATATGAGTAGCTTGGCACTCATTGTGACTTGCCATGATCTAATATTTACATGTTGTGCCCAACGTGTACTTCTAGTTTGACATGAACTAAGTAATAACTTAAGTGTGTTGACACTCACTTGTCAAAACCAATCTGAGATCAACAATCTCCTCCTTTTACATGAGTGTCAAAAACACTTGAATGTACATTAATATCCTTGATTTCTTGAGCATAACATATCCATGACTCAGCTTATATACAAAACTTCAAAATTTCAAAAATTTGCAATAACTTGTATACCTCAAAATTTGATAACTCCCTTTGAGTTGATATGTCTATTCTATAACAAAAATTATGTGCTACTATTGAGTACATGTGTCTCTGCTAATACACTTTGACTTCAATGCGATGTGTTATTGATACTTTTTCATCTATTCATCTAATACATTTTGTATACTTGCTCTTCCTTAGCTGATATCTCCCCATTTTTCTCTCTTTCTTCCAATGATGTATCTCCCCCTTTATTCTTATTCTCCCCCTTTTTGACACTTATGTTAGATGGGCTATACACTTATTGTGTATTTTTCCAAAAAGGATTTATGGACATCCAATATTTTCTTCAGGGTTGCATCCCAACTATCACATGTGACATCCAATGACTTGAGTTGGATGAAAAACTTGGTAGCAAGGTGGAATAGACCATCTAAAGGAGAAAGATTAGGATCTTTCTTCTGTAAAGTTTCAGCATAGTCTAGCTCCTTGTGCAATATTTCCATATGTGGGTGAGGGTTGCTTGTATGCTAGTCAGTTTCGCTCTTATGTTAGCCTCATCTGCTATCAATACAGCTAACTAACTCTGTGTTTGAAGCAATATTCTAAAATACTTCTCACTTTGAGCTAGATTAATTGGTAGTCTTGCACTTAATCTAGAAATTTGACTCTCCAAACTCAAAATGTGACTTTTGGTCTCTTGGGTCAAAAGTGATGGGTTGCACAATTTTGTGTATAATGAGAATATGTTCTCAAGTGCCTTCTTCACATCCTCAGCCTTAGTTTCCAATGCAACTTGTGTTAGTGCTATCTCACTAGATATTTTCTCATTCACCTTGTTTTGGAACTTCTTTTCTAACCATTCTAATAATTTGGTATTAGTATCATCAAGGTCTTCATTACTAACCTTCTCCACTATAACTGCTAGTTGTTCCATTAGTAATTTGGTCTCTTTAGGAGTTGGCAGACTAAATGCATCTAGAAAGATGTCCATAATGTCTTGAAGTGCCTACTTCTGCCTATGTTCTCTCCTAAGAATTTCTTGATGATTTTTCCTTTCTAAGGCCTATTGTAGTAGACCTATTTGTTCTAATGTCATAGTATCATAATCATATTTAGGTATAATGATTTTTTCATCAAGGTTTATATCTCCATAATAAGATACCTTTTCAACCTTTGATGAACTTGGGCTTGGCATTGAGATTTGCAATGGAATAGCTTTTGTGCTTGGCTTCTAAGGAGTTTGTGTAGAAGGAGTGCCAGATGCTAGTAAAGCTACCAGAGCTTGAATGGCAACTTGTTCCTTCACCTTATGTGTCAACTCACTCTCTTTAGGCTTGCCCTATTCTAACACTATGACTTGACTTACACTTTACCCTTGTGTTGTAGGTGCAGATAAGTCTATCTGACCTATTTCTTGTTGTCATATAGTGGTGGCTTGTTCTGTTGTTGACTTCTTCTCAACAATATCAATCTTGACCGTTGTATCAACCTTGGTAGATGTAAATTTTGGAATTTGGACCAAAGGTTGTATATTAGTGACTAAAGGGATGATAGAAGGTGGTTCTTGTAGATTCACCTTTTCCCTTGCAACATCAGTCACAAACATTTGTAATTCATCTACACTTACTAAAATTGGATTGCCACAAATTTTGGCCTGCAATGTAGATTGATCTAATATCTTCTTTAAATCTTCTTTAGTAAGAGGATTGATGTTCTAAGCAGATAGATCAGAAACATCCTTGACACTTACTATTTCAGGTGTGTCCTATGGAGGACTGACACTCAACAATTGTGTGTCATGCACAATGCTACCACAAGTTCACCTATGGTAACCTTGTTATGACTTCTCCTTCCTCTAAATGATAAGGTTCAATAAACTTCTCGTGATGTTTCCAACAAGAACTGCCATCATCTCTATCATCCAAACACTTCACCAAATCATTCAATTGTAGGAGTGATCGGCGATGTGTATAAAGGGCAAGGACATAGTCAACACGAGCTAATGACTCATGCTTACTAGTAATTCCTCATTAAAGATCAATAATTGCAATGGTCTATCCCCATCATGTTGCAATTTGGAAATATTTCCCAAACCTTTTAGGCTAGGGAGAGAAACTCATTGGTTGCATTAGTGTAGTGCACATGCGGCCCAGAACATCTAAGGGCATCATAGACCTTTTATTGCCTCAAACTTCCATCTATTATTCTTGTTGCTCAAGCTCAGTTGTTGCCTTGCCATCTTCTTTCATTTTTGTTCCTCCTCCAATAGTATTATATTTATCAGCATCTTCATCATCATCATCTTTGACCTCAGAAGGTTAAGGTTCTCCTTTCTTCACTATGGTTAACCCATAAGTGATTTTTCATAATTGTGTTGACTTCTTGACAACATCCTCAATAGTATTTTGTAGAATGTTAAAGGCTCCATATTTAGGTGTGAACCTAACTACATACTTCTTTACAACCTTAGCAATTTGTGCCCTTTTTAATTCAAGTATCACTTGGGCTAGTGTGGTCTTCTTAATTTGTCTTTCCACATTTAGACAGTGATGCCACTTTTTCTCAACTATGTCATATGGACTTTTAGGTACAGAATTGGAAAATTCTAGAGGTGTTGTTTTGAATTTTGACATCATGGCATATAGGGCCTCTTCCACTTGGTTTTTCTCCTCTTTACCCAATTTATCAAAATCAACATGACTAAATAGTGATAGATTTGCATTATTCTTAACATTTTCACATTAACTTTCAAGATCTAAAAGAAGGTTGTGACTCACCACCTTAAATTGGCTATTTTCATCTAATTCTATTTTCTCCTCTTCATAATATGGTTGTGCAACATACTTCCTTCTTGGTCTCATTTTTCTTGACCTCCTTGTTGTGTTTGCTTTGTCTTTTCCTTAGCCTTTTGTGCAATAGCTCATATGCTAGCTTTTGTTGTAGGTGCAGTGGGCTTTGTTTGACTTGGTTTGACAATTTTCTTAGTCCTTGCCACAATTTGTGCCTTGGCCTTCCTTTTCTTTTGCTTAGCAAGAGTAGGTCATTCCTTAGCTTCTTCTTCCTTGGCACCTTCAATCTCCTCCTCTTCTTTATCATCTCCATGCCTTGTGTCAATGCTAGAGGTTATTGTGCTTGATTTCCTTCTTCCTCTTCTTCTTCTTCCTCTTCCTCCTTAGCACCTTCTCCAAATTTGGCTTTTGGTTTCTTTACTAGCTTTTCCTTTTTCTTCATGGCAAAGGTAGTCTTTAATTCCATGGTAATCTTGGAATTTACCATCTCATAGTTTCCAAAACTTTTGCAATTTTATCTACCTCTTCTACTAGTAGAGCTATTATAGCTAATGAGGCTTCATCAACATTTATCTCATAGCCTAAGGGTCTCGACCATCATACACTTGGTGTGGCAGCTTGTACAAATGTATAATCAACATCCACAAGAAAACATACATCATTATAATGTTTTTCAACTAAAGATACTGGTATTTTTAGTCTCTCCTTTATTGACTTCTTGAAATCTTCAAAGTATCTAGTCATTAAGGATTCAAAATTATCTCCTAGCTGCTCAATATACTCACCAATCTATACTACAATTGATCTATTAGTCTTCCATCCCATAGTACCAAATAAGGGGAATGTTTTTTATACATAAAAGAATATATAAATCAATATAGAGCCAAATTTTCATTGTGCACTCTTAGTTTTCGTGATTGCTCCAAGGTTCTCCATCATTTGTTGCAATTATAGTTCTGCTAGATCATATGTATGATCTTTCTTGACAATCTTGTATCCAACATCCACAACTATACAAGGTACACTATTTAATCTACTAGATTGATAGAACTTGTGTGATATAACCCTTACAACAAAGTTTATTAAAGGATCAATGACCGTGTATATTGCCATACCTCTTTTATTCCAGACAGCTCTAGTATTCTTTTCAACCACTTCCTTAGAATCATTTCTTAGTGTCTTAGGCTGATCTAGGGTTGGGTAGCCAGTAATCGTATGGATTATTCTCTTGGTAATTTTAATAGGTCCACTCTCCAACCATAAGGAACCATCATGGATTTGGCTAAGCACTATTTGTATCCACTCTATCTTAAACACATTTGGAAAATCTAGGGCTCATGTTAATCCCTTTCTCTCAACAATTTGAACTCGTCTTTCAAAACACCATTACCACATAGCTTGTTATATGCCTCCCTAATCTCCATGTCACCAATGCTACCAATCTTGCAGTTATAGAATTTTCTCACATCTTGAACTATTATTACATTCAGCAGAATCATTGATAATGTGTGAGAAGGGTCTTGCTTATATGCAATGTTAGGAATAGCTTCAAAAATGGGCTATTTAACTTCATTATTCACTAACTGAACATTCAAAACTTCCTTCCCTTCAACATTCTTTGAACTCAATGCCATTGTACAAAACTAAGGTTTGCAAAAATTCAACTGCGTAGCTCAGCTCTTGATAAATACCTTAGGAGATCTGACGAACTGGTGTGATATTGCTGCTAGAATCTCTTGCAAATGCTTGGATGAATTTCCAGATCACCTTCTACTCTACTCACTCTTTCTCAAATTTGAAATGATGAAAAATGAGCTAAAATCATTCAAATACCCTTTGAAAACCCTTGCATTTAATGTTGAGTGCTTACACAGCTATAAGCTCAGCATCAACCAATTTTAAGCTCACTCAACATCCATTGACATTTCCATCACTCAACAACCACTGCGAGTTTGACATCAACTAGCTAGATTGCTAGCTAGACATCTTCTAGCATTCCACTTGGCATATATATGAAATATTTCATGCTCAAAAACAACATGAAAAACTTAAAGATTAATCTTGAATTCCTATCAATATTTTTAACTTGAACCCATAAAACTTTCACCACACATCCATCTCATGCATTCAATAAGTAAACTAAAATAACATGTAAAGCATATACATCTAAATCATATGAACATGTAAGCACACACACACATAACACTAGATATGATTACCCAAAAACCCTCCAAGTGAGAAGGTAAAACTGGGGTGGGGATGACACTCACAAATCTTCAATATTGTGGCAATAAAGTGTATCCAATGAAGGTTACAATGTTTTGAACATGAAATATGATCCACCCTGTGAAAGGTCTGCCTTGTTAAAGGCTTACAAAGACTGTTAGGTCTCACCTCATTAGAGGATTTCAACACCCTATTAGAAGTGTGCCTGGTTAGAGGACTTTAACTTACAACTAAGTAAGTACCCTATTAAAGGATTTCATGCAGCCTGTTAAGACTACTCTATTAAGAGATTTGATTGAAATCACCTATTAGAATGTCTTAGCATAGATTTTTTAGTTGACACTTGCTTGACTGATGACACATCACCTCTATACAATGTCTTCTTGATCCTTTTTTGATTAGATGTCTCAATGTTGTATCCTTTTCTCTATCCTTTGTTCTGCTCTAACTGATTCTGCAATTCACTCTCTCTTCATAAATTCTAAGTCACCATGAATGCTCTATTTTCTCATGTACACTATCCTCTTTGCTCCTTCAATTTATTACACACTTGATTATTCCTTTAGATTTTATGGTTTCATCCTCCTTAAGAAGACTTTGGTGGCTTAGGGTTAAGTATGAATCTACGACTGAGATTCATCTATTTTTGCCACTTAATCCTTCCCATTTTCTGATTAGCTACATGTAGTTGGATAGGGAATCCAACTAGAGATTTGTCCTTATCTCCAAAATATCATAATTTACCTTTAATTCAGCTCAAAAATGGTTTGCATAGTTGTTTGTGCCATTACAAAAAAATATGTCAAAACTATGTCACTCGGCATCTGATGTCTCTGATGCTCAGCATGCACTAATCTCTCTGCTATGATTTAACACCTAGATTTCTCATCATCCACTATTTACTTAGCTCCTAAATCACTTAGCATGGTCTATCTTAACAACACTTGAGTAACTTAGCATATGAGTAGCTCGACACTCACTGTGACTTGGCATGGTCTAATATTTACATGTTGTGCTCGACATGTACTACTAGTTCGACATGAACTATGTAAATAACTTAACTATGTTGACACTCACTTGTCAAAACTAATCTAAGATCAACATGTATGAGTGTCCTTAGATGACACTACTCGAATTAGAAAGCAAACAAAGGTAAAACAATTGAAGTGAAGATACAGATAATGAAACTTTATCTCAGTGCATTTGCATAAATGCTTACATGTTAACAAAGATCAAAAGAGACATAAGGCTACTACAACAGAAAGAACAACCCAAGAATGAATGAAAATGATCCCGAGACTTGAAACAACCAAGATATTCACTATAGTGAATTATTGCAAAAAATTAAATAGAATGGCCTAGAGTAGAATCTGGAATTAAAAATAGAATCATTGGAAAGAGCACAAAATAAAATTTCTAATGATATAGAGTTTTCATAAAAATGAATCTGAAGGCTCAAGATATGTCTCCCTTAGTGAAAAATTGAACTCTTGACTTTAACAAAAAAAAATACCATAAAAAATGCCTTAAAACTCAAATATACCTACACCACTATGATATGATTAGAACTCGCTTTTTGATGATTTCTTGTTTGCAAAAAATGGAGTTTGAATGAGCAATTCATGACCAAAAACTATAGGTTTGTCAAAAAGGATCCATAAACGCTAGTAGGCATGTTGATGAAGTTTTAATATCAGTAGATGACATGCCTAAGTTTGACAGTCAAATGGCCTTTGTTGGAAAAAAAGACTAGTAAATGAAAAAACTATCAAAAAAAGCTAGGTCATTGAGAAAAGGTCCTTTACCAGGAACTAATAGTAGGAAAAATACCCCCACCGGAAACAAGTGCTAAAAAAAATCCTTTCCACTAAAAACTTGCCAGAAAAAACTCTATCACTAGAAAATAGGTTGAAACTAGAAAATATTTTTGGTGACCAAATAATGAACAATTACTAGGAATTTTTATTGGAAAATTTTCTAAAGGATGGAAAAAGGAAAAGATGCCTAAAACCACCAATTATCACAAGAAATTTCTCACACAGTCGCAGAGACCTCCAAAAATTTCCAAAAACCACCAAAGTGTGGTCAAGTTGTACTGATGTAGGTAGGCCTATATAGGGTTGTCAACTCTCACCAATGATGGGAAGGGTTTCCAAGGTGAGAGGCCACTTCAACTGAGCACAGAGATAGTAAAAAAGAGGGCATGGAGGCATAACGCAAAGAAGTGCCATGTGGTGTGGACTGCGACATCCTATCAAATGTTAGATTACAAGGCCAAAGTGAGGTGATCTATAGGTACATAAGAGGTACCCTATGTCAACCTGTGTAGGGCTAACAATGGAACCCATAAAGGTGTGCCTCCCTTTTAAAAATTTACCTCTGTGCATCAATTTTTAATTTAAAAAATTGCATGCATTTTCCCTTCTAATCAAATTGCTTCCAAAATTTTAATTTTAATTTTTTATTTATTAATAAAAAATAAAAAAGTTACCGCCTCAATGTCATATAACCTTGGACCAATTTTCATTTGCCTCAAATTGCAACTGTGTCATTTTTGGAAAAACCTTCTATGGAAAAAAGGCTCGCCTCTAGATCTAATAAAAAAAAACCTTTGAAATTTTCAAAATCTGAAGCTCCAAAATTCTTCAAAAATAAAAATAGGTAGCAACATATCTACACTCCTATGACCATGTAAAAGTTGTCAAAACCAACTTTATAGAGCCTAAAAATCATCTGCATACAAAATAACTTGTCACAATGAAGAATGAAGCAAAAGGTAAGAAGATGGCTCTGAAAATCTAAAAGGTCTATTTCTTAGAAAATATAATTGGATTACAGAATACAAAGAATCAATCCTTATCAAATGAGATCATAAAGTTGTAAAGAAAACATAAAGGGGAAACATTTAATAATTAAAATAATTATTAAATGTGAATAATGAATAAAGTGAAATCTTAAGAAGGCATAAAAGGTAAATTAATAAAAAAACTAAGTTAAAACCTATTGACTAATTTCACCTTCCCTCCAAAACTAAGAGATATTTGAATTTAAACCTAGTAACATTCATATATTTGAAATATTCAAATTAGGGCACATGAAAATAAATCTTTAAGACCTTGGGTTATATCTTTTCCTAAGTGTTTTTCATGTTTTAATTTTTCCATGGGCCCGCATCTTGATTACCATTCGATGCAGAAGGATCGAGAGTTGTCATTTTATCACTATCAGAAAATGTAGTCTCTTTTGTCATAATGACAATGTGACATGTTCCAACATAGCTCCATGGGCCCATTTCCTTGGTCAGTGTAGCCATTAGTTGGTTCAACTTCTCCATCATCCAGTCTTCAAAGATCTGCAAATGTCACAATCTCGCTTTGCCAAAAGGAATGAACTTTAGTTTTTGCAAGAAAGTGACAGCATGACACATGTACAAGGTGGGCCTCCCTTTCTCCATGGCTGGTAAGTTGTTGGATAGGGATACGACTGGCACGTTCTAATTTGCGTGTGGATTATGGGTCATGTTTTCTCTTTTGGGCCATGGGTGAAGTGGAAAATGTGTTAGATGAGCTGGCGTGGGGCCATGTTTTCTATTGGTTGATGTGCTGATGAAATCGAAAAATTTTAAAAACTGTCAGATGGGATAAGATTTGTGATTGTCACTTTGCGAAGATGCAAGGTAGTTATTTCATGTGATAAAGCAAGAATTTGATATGTATACAAGGCAAGCCTAGTTTGAAAGATAATAACTGTAGTCACTTTAGGTTAAGTTACAATTTTATAAAACATTGCGGTTAAGTTGAAAGGGTGGCACAATTAAGATGATTAAGTGGTCAAATTCATAAGGACTTCACAAGCTGGCAAAATGAAAAAATATTACTAGTCCACATGGTGCTTTTTGGTTGCAGAACCTAAGTTGATTGTTGATTTTGCTAATTTGTTGAGCTAAAAGAAGAAAGATCAGGTTTTCTCGCATGATCTGATCTTTCTAGTCAATCCCACCACCCCAGAGCTTTGTGCTAGAAATGATGCAAAGGCATTCCTTCCACTATGTGATTGTCCATTTTTGAGGAATTCTAGCATTGATTAGTGTCATTTCTATCACTTCAAGGTTTCTTCCATGTCAGGATTTCATCATTCTCTTGCTCTACAAGTGTATTGGTTAAAATCTATTATTTGGATTGCCTTAATTGTTCTCTAAGCACTTAATGGCAATGGTTGTGGAGTAACTTTCAGTCAAAAATACCTCAGGTATGCTTGAACTATAAAGGCAAAGTTGTAATTCTTTTTTAGGGTCGATCTTTCTCTATTTTCCTTAGCATTTCTCTAGCATGCTTATTGTAAATTCCCTTTGCCTCTAAACTTCATGACATTCCATTTTATCCCTTTCAGCCATTGATGACTATGTGAGATTTGTTTGCCTCTCTTCAATGTTTTTTGACTATCTGCAATTTGCATGATTGTATCTCTTTTGACCTATGAATGATATATAAGTGAACTCTCTTCTTCCTTTTGTTATTCATTTTGGTTGTCTGATCTACATGTCATTATTGGATTTAAACAAGTCTGAATTTGTATATCTTTGATGTCATAATAGTTCAAGTGTGAATGTATGGGCAGAGATTGGTTTGAACTCTTTATTTTGGTGCATCACCTCCTTAGGATAGATTAGGTTAGTGTCTTGTGCATGCCTTCTTCCCTTTTCCCCTCTAAGAGTAGTTAGGTGCATCCTAATAGTAAAGGAAGCCAACCTTCTCCAGAGACTCAACCTCATAGTTTAAGTCCCATAGCTTGGATGTTTTTTCCATGTTTCACAAGGTTGTCCCTAGGTAAAAAATTTGGATAAGGGTGAAAACTTTTGTGACAACAGTTTTTGACACACCCAATGGGACGATATTCAAAAGATTTCAAAATCTACTAGTGTCAAAAGAGAAGAATTTCAAGTTAATGTTGAGAAGATGGTGTTGTCTTAGTATTTTATGCCTTTAAGAGGCTCATTTCCACAAAGAACTTGGTGACTCTACATCATTCACATCTAGTTTCAGACTATAGTTGTTGTGATTCATGCCCAAAGTTGAAACAAGGGCATCTTCTAGAGGTAAGTTTCAATACCAAGAGCTTTCATTTTCCAATCTTAGAAGAAGAAAGACTAGAGTATCTTTACCACCAGTTAGGAGTGCAACAGTAACATATACACCTATAAGATCTATCTCCACTCCTCCCATTGTTAGATCTCAACCTAGAATACCATCTACTCATATCAATAGATCACTTGCCTATATGGTTAGAGCTCATGCTTTTGCCACCTTTAATTGTAGAAGTCATCTCCTATTACCCCAAAGACATGACATACCACTATCAGTTCTTAAAAGTATATCTAAGTTTACTGGTGAAACTTCTATTTCCCCCTTAGAACATATTCAAGAAGTTGCAAGTGTGTGTAATATGCATGGAATATATGAAGATGATCTTGCAGTTAGGCTTCTAGCCTCATTCTTGAAAGGAAAAGTACTACAATGGTATAGAGGGTTGCCTCACAATTCTATAATAGATTGGGATGGGTTAGGAGCAACCCTATGCAAACATTTTGAGGACAAAAGTGACTATCTTTCACTTTTAGAACAATTGACAACTATAAAGAGGGCACCCCATGAATACATGACTGATTTTAACTACACATTTCAAAAGACATGGAATAGAATACCTACTGTAGTGATGTCTACCCTTGGTAGTGCATTCTTACATTACCTCAAAGCTTTTAACAGTGATATTACCACTACAATCCAAACCATGGAAGGAGATACATTACTTGATTCTTATGAAATAGCAATAAGGGCAGAAAACATATTGATACAAGGAGGTAAGTTAGCTCTAAGGCCTTCTATGCCCTTTTTTCTTGATATTCCAAATCACCAACCAACAATAGCCCCTATTCCCACACCTTCCACATCACAACCCCTTGCTCTAGCCCCTCAAGCTTCCACATATTTAAATGGAATGGATGACATTAAGGAGATGATGCAATCTATGATGTTGAACATAGAGAAGAGATTACAAGGTCAAGAGAAGAAGTTGGAAGATAGCTTCTTTGTGATGCACAAAGTGAGCAACAAAGTGGTGACTTTGGAGAGACATCAAGCTCAGGGTAATAAAACTCCAAACAATGGTAGGCCTCCAAATCATAAACATGGGAATACTTCTTTTGATCAAAATAAGTAGAATAGTCATGCTTCTACTTCAAATGCAAATCAATGTAGGGCCTTAGTCCCTCAAAATAATATGGCTCAAGATCAAGATTTTTTTCCCTCTTGCAATTACTCCTATGCCCATTGTATGTGTCAAAAGGATGAATCCTATTTAGCTTTGACCACTTAAGAGCCTACAATAGGGCAACCATACAATGTAAGCCAACCCAAAGATGCTCCACATTTGCAACAACAGGGTGATTGCTCCTTCTTGAATCATCAAGTTGAAGAGCATTGTCATGTGAATCAAGATTCCATTACTCACAACACTAGGAGAAAAAGAGGAGTTGTTGAAGATGATAACACCTCCTCCCCCTAATAAAGCATCAACATCAAATATAATACCTCATGTACAAGTAGTAAATGATCAATCAAATGTCCCTCAGTAGCAAAGGAAAAATAATAGTAGAAGAGATGTGAATGGCCCTCAGGTTGTTCCATCTCAACCTCCTACACATGCAGCTCCCAAAGTTCCTACCAAAGTGCCTAATGCCTCATTTAATGTGGTAGAATAGATGAAGAAAATAAATGTGAACATTTCCATGTGGGATTTTTTTGCTACTATACCTATACAAAAGAGGTTATTGTAGCAAGAATTAGAGAGCATTGAACCAAAGGATCAACCATCAAGCATGGAGAGTGCCATAAGTCCTATAAAACCATCAAGGGAGATAGAAACAAGTAAAAAATTTAGACCTCCATTTTACATTTCTCTGATTATAGGGGATAATCTAGTTCACAATCGTGTGATTGATTCAGGAGCTAGTAGTTCAATGATGCCTAAGTGTGTTGCTGATGTTCTAGAAATAAAATATGAGCCCATTGTTAGGGATGTATTGCAGTTGGATTTTAGTACTGTCAAGGCTATAGGAATCCTTAGGAATGTTGAAATGGCCCTACATGCATGCGTTGGTTGTACTATAGTTCAAGATATATCAATTGTTGAAATTAAGCCACATTTTGTCATTTATCTCTCAAGAGATTTCACTACCCAAATAGGTGGCTACATATCTTTTGATTGGTCATACATGTTTTTTAGAATGAGATATGGCACTAAAGCTTCAACCAGAGTAGAGCCCTCAGCCCTCAACCATATTGAGCCCTACACTCATAATCGCATCAATATGAATTCCCCTATCCCAGAGATAGATGAAAATGACACGGTAAATGAGCCTGCCACTTCCCTAGTAGAGATACCTAATTTTCTCTTGGATGAGTGGGCCAATGCATATCAGTTTGATCCTATATCAAAAACCCTGGAGACAGGCCTTGATGCCTATTGTATATCAGAAAAGGATGCTCTTGTCTCTAACCTTATGAAGAACAAGGAGGATACAGGTGGGATTTGGAGCATGTACTTTGATGGGTCAAGAAATAAAAATGGATTAGGGGCAGGTGTGTTGTTGGTTTCTCCTACACTAGAAAGGTATTATTTCTCCTCTAGGATTCAATTCAGTTGTACTAGTAAAATAGCAGAGTATGAGGCATTGATTTAAGGTCTCATACTTGGTGAGTAACCTACTTCACAAACTCTTCCCACTCTTAGTTCCTCAGTTACCAAACACTTTGGGCATATAATAAATAATTCTTTTATTAATTATTATCATGCAACCTAGGTTTATTCCCTTTGGGGTTTCTACCTTTTAGGCTTTACCTTTCTCCTTTTATAAGGATGGTAATTTTAAATCTATTCATTCATTCAATACAATTTGCAATTCTTTTTTGCACATCAAGAATGTCTCATCCTTTTTGGATATCTAAAATCAAGTCTTCATAGCTTTGCTCCTCCCTTTCTGTGATAGGTGTTTGCATGTAATGATTCTTGGGAGTCTTGTTGACCTTTCATCAACTTCAAAATGGTACTAGAGCTCTTTCTAGTGATGCTTATTTTTTCCCCAGATTTTGTTCCTATGAGTGTTAAATATGGGCCTCTAATTCAACCACACACTTCAACATGATCATTTTTTGTCAATAACATCTCGGATTGAAAATGAGATTATTCATCCAACATGTCTGCATAAGGAAATTTGTTGCCTTCTAACTAGATGGGGTTTTACTATATACTCTCATAATTGAGAGTTCAATAACTAGACCAAACTAGTATGAAGGATTTGAATGAATGCAAATGCAATATTAATCTATGTTTTTGATATTTTCGTATGCAAAGATATGAATTAATATAGATGATTTTCAAATTAATCTAAGAACAATGAGAAACAAATTAAGCTAAATGAGTGCATTTTAATCTAGATGATGAGCATGTAAAAGCAATAGAAATTTGAATGTAAGATGCTTGAGTAATCAATCCACCAGCGATTTGATACTCTTCACTTGCATCCTTCCAAATGAGAGGTTGGCAGTCTCTTTTTATAGAATCTTGGATCCTGTCAATAGTCAAGATTAAACTGAGTGTATTGTTCAGATTGAATGTGAGATTGAGTCCTCTAGTTTTTATGGAGTTGAATGAGATGAAATAGGGGATAACATTGATCCATTCAACTATGTGCTCATAAATATTATTCTAATTAGTTAAATAATAAGTTTCAACAATTATGATGAGCATATTTTCTTAAATCAATATATTTGATTCATTTTTCATATGAGATGAATTAGGAAAGAATATTGCTCCATTCAAACATGATATAATAATTTAATATTCTAATTAATAAAAAAAGGAGTTAAGAACATAGATTTAATTATATATATATATATATATATATATATAATTAAATCTATGTATTTAATTCCTTTTTTAATGTGTATTAGCTAAAGAGGGTAGATTTAATTTAATTAAAGTACTTAGGACTTATAATTCAATTAATTCAATTAGGAGGTTAACTTAGCTAATTTCAATCAATATTTAGGAATTAAATAAAGTATGTGATTAATACAGATTAGGGATTTTTTGCATTTGACTCTTAAGCCAAATAGAGATGATAAGAACTAGAAATGCCTAGTACAATAGGACTTAATTGATCAAGAAATAGATGTTGTATGATTGATGCACTGAAATTGGTTCAGAATGCCAATGTGCCAATTTAGGGGCATTACATTTGCCCCTCTTTGAATAAATGAGCAAGCAACACATTGATTTAAAGAAATCAAAAGTCTGAAGTATAGAACAAGAACTGAGATTGATTCTGAGATTAATGGCATGGAAACCAACTCATGAGATTTTTAGGGTTATCTCTAGAACAAAGCTTAACCCTTTGGAGTCTAGATAGAACACCTAGATACTAGTCTTATTGAACAAAGATTGTCAAAATTCATTGTATTATTCCCAGAATGAGACTCAATCCTCAGGAGTCAAGGTTAGAATGTCCTAATACCTATCCATTAAAGATGACAAGATTAATCATGATTCATAGGATTATCCCTAGAATGAGGCTTAATTCTTAGGAGTTGGAGTTAGAATGCCTCGATACTTATCCATTAAATAGAGATCGAAAGAAATCTTAGAATTATCTTCATAATGAAGCTTAATCCTCTAGAGTCTAGATAGAACACCTAAATACCGGTCCATAAGAAAAAGATAACAAGACTTAATCATGATTGTAGGATTATCCCCAGAATGAGGTTTAATCCTCAGGAGTCTAGATAGAACACCTAGATACCTGTCCATCAAGCTATGACTAGAATTATTAATGAGATAGCATATGATTTTATATAGATTGAACAAAGATTCCCTGAGTGATGAGATGACCCTAATGATTAGGACATTATTTTTAGATTAAATTGAAGCCAAATTTGAAAGATTCAATGATGTAATCATCCTACCCCCTTGGGAGAAAAATCGAAAGATGATACAATAGAATAGTAATGAGAAGAAATATGTGGGAAGATATTGATGTGAGGAAAGATTTAGAAGAATATAGAATAGTTCGAAAGAGCATTAAGAAAATTTGACGTTGATTCAGAGTGATTTTGAGATCTAATTGACCAAGTTTGATGAAGGTTGACTAGAGTTGACTTTTTCTTTAAAAAATTGAATATTTTGGAGAAATGTTGATTTGATGATGTTCCAAGATTCATAAAGTATCAGAATGACAGACTGCACAAGCACTCATTCATGTCGGTCCCAAATTTTTAAAATGTGATTTTGAGTTGTTCAAGTGTGTCATATTCCAATTTTCTGTCAAAAATGAGTTTAGAGCAGCCCAATTAGCTAGGGGATGATTTTCACATGCATTGAAGCACTTTGAAAAATTAGGTCAAAACCTATGTAAGGGTCATTTTTAATTCATTTGATCATTTTTCTTTTGTGGAGAAGGAGCTCTAAGGCAAAAATGGTGGTCCATGTGCACTGTCACTATTGCAAGCAATCCAGGTGACACAGTTAGCCAGCAGACTATGAACCTCCAGTGAGTAATCGATAAACCTCTTAGTTATTTCAAAGTTAATGCATTTCAATAGATTTTTGGCCTATTTTAGATAGTTTTAACTTTCTTTTTGTCATGGTCCTCATGCTAGGACTCAGTTTCTCGCACGAGCCTCTAAGAGAGCTCGCGCTAAGATGTGCTACTACAACACTTTTTCGGGTGGGTCTTAGGGTTTCTTCATGTGGAAGAAACCCCATATCTTGCATACGAAAAAAATCATCTTTGAGGGATTTTCACGTAATGTTGAAGTTTGCTCACACGAGGGTACTCGCTTGCACAATGTGTAGAGTTTCCTCGCACAAGGATATACTTGTTGTGCGTGAGATTTTGAACATGTTGGGGTAAGTTAGATGTAGAATAACATGTTTTTTGTCATGTTTGTGTCATCATAGTTTGTTATAGCATGTTATAAGGATGTGTAAATTTTGGTAGTATATGATTAGCATGTTTATGTTTAGATCAAATACTGACTATGTTATGTTGATTTCTATGTTTGCAGGTTGACTTTCCAGATGTAGGATTCTAGTCACATAATCTCACCATCGGGGCACTGATTAGGCAACTAGATGTTGTAGAGCTGACACATCTTGATGCACTCAGTCTCTCTCATTTATGTGATATCTTTGATTTGTGGGTGAATCACAGTTTGTTGACAACATTGGTAGAGTATTTCCACTCGAAAATGAACACATTTCATTTTCCTCTTAGAGAGATGGTGATCACCCTAGAGGACATATATAGGATACTTTGGATCCCATTCCATGGGCCTCAGGTTGAGAACAATACACAACCACAACCTAGAACATTGGCACTAAGGGCCATCTTCTAAATGAGATCATCATGGGCAGGGCTATTCCCTAGGAAGAGTTGGTGCAAGTATATGGGCGTACACACAGATTACCAGTGGTGCTTGATGCTTTCCTTGGATGCTATCTGATGCCTAATAGAGGTTAGCATGGATTCGAGTCTGGATGGGGTTGGATGTGGTAGAGGATACTAGAGTAGCCAACATATTTTGGTTGGGGTCAATTTATGCTAACCCATATGTTCCACGAGATGCACGAGATCATCTACAGAGAGATGAAGAGCATTGGCAATAGGTGTATATTTGTTGCAAGTATGGGCATGGGATCACCTACCCATCATGAGATTGATATGTGAGGACAAGTGATAGCCTCACAAACCATATATTTGTCAATAAAGAGGATAGATGACCCAGACTTCTCTAAGTAAGATCAAGCAGTGGTGAACACAGTTAGATGATCTAATAGTAGTGGTATGGAGGCCTTGGCAAGAGATAGAGACATGGGATGATGCCCAAGCACAACTTGGATATATGTTTACCTCTCGAACACTAATTGGTCGATTGATCCATGTGATTGCGCAATTTTCCCTATCACACATGTGAAGGTAGTACCACTACCTACAAGATGTATCACAAGAGTACTGCACATACACCTTCTTCACTAGGGAGGTGAAGAAGGGGTGGCCAGTGAGATTGGACCCTAGGAGGTCGATGATTGATGCACACAGGATTACACTGACCTGTTGGGACTATATGTCAGCGATAGTAGATGGAGGAGTGACTCCTATGTATAGGGAGCATTTTGTCAATCACCCCTTTCCATGTTTTATAGATCTAGTGGGGATGGAAGTACTAGTGCAATTAGTCTAGGCCCCGCAACAACCACAATAGCAGGGCCCTAGAAAAAGGACCACACGGGTGTCAATTCCACCATGATAGATGAAGGTAGACCCAAGTACTGATGGGAGTGGTTCTAGACATAGGAGACCATGGGGAGAGATGAGAATCTTGGGTTACATCAACATTGAAGTGTAGAGGCCAAGAGTGGAGAAACAACCTCCACATTAGGTAGAGCATGTAGGAGGTGAAGAGGAGATGCGGGATCAACCTGCTCCTGAGCCACAAGGTAAAGACATCCTAGCATAGATACAGGATGCTCTAAGGCTATCAAGGGATTGAGTGAAGATGATACAACAACAACTTGGAGAGTTGCAGATCTAGATAGTGGTATAAGACATTTGCCTAGTAGAGCAGGATTGATATATCTAAGAGCTTTGAGAGAATCTAGAGCACCAACGAGATGATGCTTGTACACAGACAACAAGAGTGGCATACTATTATGTTGCTTATGTTGGCTTAGTCCTTGAGGCAATAGAGCAGATGCCTTATTTCTCTAAGTATGCTAGAGCATCAGAGGGTACATGCCCTCCAGTTAGAGAAAATGTGCCTCCTCCTTCTCCTCCACCCATGGATGAAGGAGAAGGATGCAACTAGTTCACTCTCTTCTATATAGTTCTAATCATGTATGCTATGATGTATCAACATCTTTTTGTATCATTTTTGAGATCAATAGTGCTCAAGTAGCACTCAATTTTGTATCGATGTACATTCTAACTCCATTGGATATATATATATATATATATATATATATATATATATATATATATATATATATATATATATATATATATATATGTATATATATATGAGCTCTTGTTTGGTACCATTGCATGTGTCCCACTTTGTGTCTCTTATGATTGTTCATACAAGATATGTGTAGCTAAATAATTTTGATTAATGCAAATATATATGATGTATGGATATGTACCATGGATGAGATGGATGTTATGATGCAAATGTGATTAATGAGTATGATGTATGTGTATGACATAACATGATGATATGTAGATGAGTGATATGGTAATGCAAAATGTATATGTAATAACATTTCATGCATATTTCACATTTGTTGCTCATGACAGGTGCTTTGTCAAATTCAGAAAGATTGACCAAGGAATCAAATGCTTGTGTTGTCAAGATGAAACATGATATATTGAAGAAATCAACGATGCTTCAAGTCAAAAGATACAAGTAAAGAAGTGACCAAAGTTATGCCCTAATGCAATTTGAGTATGAAATGCAATCTTATGCTAGATGCAATCCCTAAGATGAATTACTAAACTTGTAAGATAATTATCATCATAGAGGTTTTTATTTAGACCCTCAAATGTCATACAATTTACACTAGCATTGCAATCATGAGGATATGAATATGGCATGTGTCTTAGTTTTGTCGAGATTAGATGTAATCATTAAGGCACAAGAAGCCAGAATGACAAGAACATTTGTCCCTTTTAATGTAGCAAGAAAATGTTTCTTGCATGCAAGCACATCAAACATGCTAAGTAATTAGCAAGTATTTTGTTTGCAACAACCCTTGTGTTCATAACCTAAGATAGAAGTGCACCAAGTATACTCGCAATGACCCATACACTCACTTAACAAGATGAGTATCAATATTATACGTAGCATAGAAAATTCACTCAAACAATCAAGGAGAAGAACCAACCTCACTATAGTGTTCATATAAAATGAGTCGAGGTACACATGGCCATCCAACACAAGATAGAGGCTCTTATAGTGGACACCCCTTTTATATGTATCCTTCATATTATTGGACCAAAACCATCAAGTAGAAAATAAAGAAAAGATCATGCCCCCAGGCCTTGCTTCTCTAGTCAAAATAGACATCCTTGAGTTGCTCACAAGGAAATGACAAAGTGAAAGAAAAACACACAAAGAAAAGCTCAACATAGCTCAAATAGGCTCAACATTTTTAGTTCAATTTCAGTTGCAATGGATTGATGTGAAATGTTGATTTTAGAATATGTGTGTAAGAAATCGCTTTAGTAGTAGGACAACAATAGACAAACTTAGTTAGGACAACTAGTGACTAATGTGAAAGAGATCTTCTTCGAGAGGAATCTCAGTAGTAAAGTAAGCAAAAATAAACATACATAGTTAGGACAACTGGTGACTAACATGAGAGAGATCTTCTTCAAGAGGAATCTTAGTAAAAAGGTAAATGACAATAGACTAACACAGTTAGAACAACTGGTGACTGATGCTTGAGAGATTCTCTAAGAAACCATAGGGTGTTTCCCCCTAGATTTGTGACCAAATTCAATCCATATGGATATCGGGCAAAGTCCTGAATGTAGCTGAGAGCATATGCATGAGTGAAAGCGGCAAATTAAAGTAGGAAAACAATTGTACAAGAGCCAAAAGATGCATGCAGGATGTAGCATTTGAAATAAGAGGCACCTGTTTACCAAGTTTTCACATTCTTGGTAGAGATTCTATTTTTGCTAGCACGATGCATGTTTACCAGGTTTTCATCAATGTCACTTTTCTTATTTTTCAATTTTTTGTATTTTTTGATTTTTGATTTTTTGGAATTTTGAGTTTTTCAATTTTTTTGACTTTTTATTTATTTTATCAAAAAGAATTGGTATTACCAAGGTGCCTCTTGCTAGGTTTTCACCAAGATAATAGATTTTTTCAGGACCTTTTGTGATCCTTAGACTTTTTCAGGACATTTAGATATGTACAAAGAGCTTCAAAAGCATATCAGTTGTAGAACCATTTCATATGAAGGGTGTTGATTGACTCTTTGAGTGAGTCTCCTTCAGTTGGTGAGAGTTGATAAGTGTGTGTAAGAAATGTGGATCCTATATCTATAAAACCAAAACACTTCAATAAGACATTAGATCATAGGGTTAGCACATACATTGAATCAAAATTAAGCATAAAACCTATGAAACTGACTTATTGCTCTCTAACTAAGGAATGCATATGTAAATGGAATTAATTGCTCTCAGAATTAAGACCAAATTAGTGATAATGACACCCCTAGAATGAGAGATTCAAGCTAGCATGAATGCAAGATTTAAGCTAAGATAAATGCAATTAAGCTAGCATGGAGTATAATCATGAAGCTTAGAAACAAAGTAATTAAGCTAGTATTGAATTAGAATAGAAATGAAATGAATGAATTAGAATTGAAATGGTAGAATGCTTAATCTAACAAAGTTTATTTGCTCTAAAATTGCCTCCCTTAGCTCTTAGAATGCCTTGTATTTATAGATTTTTGCAAGGGCTTGAGGTAGAATTGAGAATTTACCATGGTGAAGGTAAAAATGAATTAAAAATCATTTTAAGGGAATCCACTTTGATTTAAAAATTCATAAACGAAGGTCCCATTTGGATTATTTTATTCAAAATGGAGAACCCATTTTGATTAAAATAATGAGCATTTTGAATAGAATAATGATTTATGAATCCACCTTGAATAAAATATGATTATCCATCCACTATGAATAAAATATGAATTTCCATCCATTATGAATAAAATATTCATTTTTGGAGATAAATGTCAATTTCCAATTTATTTAAAATGAATAATCATGTGTATTTTTCAAATGGGTTGTAATAGTTGATTTGAATTAATTCATTTTATTCTTTGATTCAATTAATTCAATTTGAACCTTCACCATGAGATATAATTCTACATTTAAAGGATTGACCAATTTTGGGTGATTACATTTGCCCCTCTTTGAATTGATGTGTGAGTAATGCATTAATTCAAAGAATAGTTTGAAGTGAAGTGTAGAATAAGAATTGAGACTAGTTCCATTTTTTATTGTATGAAGACTGACTAATAAGATTTTTAGGACTATCTCTAGAACAAATCTTAGTCCTCTTGAGTCAAGGTTAGAATGCCCTAATACCGGTCCATAAAATAGATGACAAGACCTATCATGAGTTGTAGGAATATCCCTAGAATGAGGCTTAATCCTCAAGAGTCTGGGTTAGAATGCCCTGATACTTGTCCATCGAGCTATGATTTGAGTTGTCATAAGTTTGATTGAGATAGCTAACAAAAAGTTACTTAGTTGATTGATTGATAGGATAGATAGTAGATGGTGTGAGATACGAAGAGCGGAGATGCCCCTATCAATGAGGATTTTGAGTTTAGATTCGGTGATAGATTGAAGTAAGATTTGAAGAAAGAAGAAAAAATTTATTGAAGAAGCAAGATTTGGAGTAGAATTTTGAAAAAATATTTGATTGAAAGATTTTGAAGAAAGTGTTGAAGAAAGATTCAATGATGTAATCATCCTACCCCCTTGGGAGCAAAATCGAAAGATGGTACTTCAAAGAAAGTGATGTAGAGTAATAGATGTAAAGATGTAGATATGATGAGTGATTCAGAAGAATGTAGAATAGGTCAAAATAGATTGTAGAAAGTGTAGAGTCCATTTAGAGTGATGTGAGGGTCCATATGACCAGGTTTGACCAAATTTGACAATGATTTTCTCAAAGTTGAAGAATATTAGATTTTGATTTTGATCTCGAAAATGGACTCACAATGATCAAATTAAGGAGGTAATGATGAAATGTAATCCATGTTGAATATTATACCCCTTGTGTTGTCAAAGACTGGTCAAAGAGCTATGGAAGTCGTGTTGTAGTGCAAAGCTAAGATGAAATGCAAGCCTAAACTAAATGCAATCCTAGGACTTAGTCACTAAATTAGTATGGTTTAATTTTCATCATTGAGCTATAAAAAAATGATATAGTACAATTACCATAGGTTCAACCATGGCAATATGAATACTTTATCATTTTGAGCCAATATATACATGAATAAAAATTATTTACAGTAATTACAAAATTGTTGTTGTAAAGTAAACACCACAGTCAAAAAACAAAGAAAAAGTTCATGTTTTTCATCTTGCCTTCTCTAGTCTCATACACATCGAGTTGCTAGAAAAATCATGACTGAGGAAAATAATAATAAATAAAAATCATGTAATCTTTGTGCATGTTTTTGGTATTTTTGAAATTTTTTTATTTTGTTTTTTATTTTGTTGATATATGGATGTTTTTGGTAGTTTTCAGAAGTAAAGCTTAGCATAGCTCAAACAGTTTTATTTTATTTTTTCAAGTTTCGTATAAGTGGATTGATGTCATGTCTGAAAGTCATAGTGTGAGTGTGAGAAATCTATGGAGTAGGAAAGCGACAGTAGACAAACACAGTTAGAACAATTGGTGACTGAAGCAAGAGAGAGTTTCTTAGAACACTAAAAGAATCTCATGGTAGTAGAGTGACAGTAGACAGACTCAGTTAGAACAAATGGTGACTGGCACAAGAGAGATAATCTAGAAGTATAGGACATTTCCCCTAGCATAGATAGGTTGCCCCCTAGAATATGACCAATTTCAATCCATGCAAATATGAGCAGTGTTTTGAAGTTAATTGAGAGCTTATGCACAAGAAAGATAGCAAAGCTAAAGCATAAAACTTGAAGAAAGGAACTCAAAGCAAAAAAAAAGATAGCTATACAGGAATGAATTGAGCATTTCTTTTAGATTGTTTTGGAGTTTTAGATTTTTTTTTGGTATTATCAAGATGGTTATTGCTAAGTTTTCACTAGGATAATGAATTTTTAGGACATTTTGCATATTTTAACATTTTTTTAGAGATATCTAGCTCTCAAGCATGATCACATTGGTTTGTCCCTAATGTCTAGCAAGGTGTAGGACAAGATGTAGTAGCAAGTTGGTGGATAAGTAGAGATGGATAAGCAAGGAATATGAAGCAAGTAAAAGTGATCCTTAAGGACTAACTCCTCAAGAGTACCAAAGCAAGGGAAGAGGATATAGTAATATAGGACCATGGTGTAATGGAGGGTAGCATGTAGGATATTGACATGATGTCATGAAATGTAAATCATCCAAGAAAATGGATTGTAGAAGTTGTGAAAGCCAAATTCACAGATCACCAATACCACTTGAATGCAAATAACTTGCTGAAGAGAAACCAAATAAGGAAAGCTAGGGCTTGGAGAATCTCAACTGTGTGAGAGAAAATATATTCCAACAATGAAAAATGAAATCGTTGTACAAAAATACAATAGGAGAGCTTTTTTATAAAGGCCTCTAGGAAGCTTCTAGAATGAGCTAGAAAGCACTAGGAGATAAGTATGAAAACAAATCATACGTCCACAAAAGGTGGATTATCCTCCACATAGATGAGATGATAAGTATGACAAGGTAGTAACAAACTCCTATATTGTTAACAAGTCAATACGTTAAAGTATGCTAACTCCTACATAACAACTAATAAATAATGCATTTATCTAAGTAAACTTAAGTAAAGTGTAAATAATAATAATCTACACTAACACCCCCCCCTTAAGTGCAACTTAGGGGAATGCACTTAAGCTCACAAAAGCTAAGATGAAATGCATAATAGGTCCTCACAACTAGGCCATGTTAGGTACCCAAGTACAATTCAAAGAATTGCAACCTTTGAAAATGAGGAAAGAGGGAAAACCTCATGGGAAAAACCCTCCCCCAAAAAGAGGTAAGTACAAACATGCTGAAAAAACATGAAGGAAGGCCTCAACAAGACCCCCCAAAGACAATGATCGAAAATGGCTCAAGAGACTCTCTCAAAACCATAAGTACAACCAACCCCCCCCCAGAATGATGGAGTCCCTATAGAAATAATTGAACCAATGAAACTTCAATGCGGAAGAAACAAAGGCACAAAACAAGGAAACCCTAGAAGGAGAGTGAAACTGGAAGGCCTAACTGATGCTGCCATGTAGAAGTTGTGAAAACTAACTTCACAGATCGTCAAGACCACCTACATGCAAATAACTTGTTGAGGAGAAACCAAAGAAGGAAAGCTAGGGCTTGGAGAATATCAATGGTGTGAGAGAAAATATATTCCAACAATGAAAAATGAAATTGTTGTACAAAAATACAATAGGAGAGTATGTTTATAAAGGCCTCTAGGAAGCTTCTAGAATGAGCTAGAAAGTGCTAGGAGATAAGTATGAAAACGAAGCATACATCCACAAAAGGTGGATTATCCTCTATGTAGATGAGAGGATAAGTATGACAAGGTAGGAACAAACTCTTGTGTTGTCAACAAGTCAATACGTAAAAGTATGCTAACTCCTAGATAACAACTAATAAATAATGCATTTATCTAAGTAAACTTAAGTAAAGTGTAAATAATAAGAAATTTACACTAACATGGACATGTCAAGAGGTTTCTAAGAACCAAGTTTTCTTTTCTTTTCTTTTGATCAAGACCAAAGGGTCAAGTGAATAGGATAGCAAAGTTTTTTATGGAGGATATGAGTGAATGATTTTGGTAGTAAATATGTTCGAGGGATAAGAAAGATTATGATAGGGTAGCATGGATGGAAGAATTGCACCTGATGCATGTTTGCCACGTTTTTATCATGGAACTTGTTCAAGGTGCCAAAAAAAGTGGTTTTCACCATAGAATATTTTATTTATTTGCTACCAAGGTGCTTGTTTACTAGGTTTTCACTGAGGCACTTTTTTGTTTTTGTTTTGGAAAGAGTCCAAGCCTTTTTCAAAAGTAATAGTGCTTTTATTAGAAGGATAAGTTGTTATAGGCCAAGACCATAGAAAGGTATGCTCAAAGATGTTGACAGGGTAATGGAACAAAGATTGTAGGAAAAATAGAGGTAGAAGGAGGATAAGGTTGTAGGTTTTGGATGGATAGATGGAGAATAGATAATAGAGAAGTGTAGGCTTCAAAATATTGTAAAAGGGTAGGTGCAAAAGTGGGAAAGATCAACAAAGACACACACCTTGAAGGGTAGTGGAAGTGTTAAGTGGATATGGATGAGATAGCTTGAGGTTTCAATGTAGGAGATGGTTGAATAGTTTTAGAGCGAGATGGAGTGGAAGGTTTTGAAACCTTTTTAGGAAGATGTTTGGAAGAAGATGGAGCGGAAGCCTTTGGAAGTTTGAATGTCAAATTTGATTTATTTTCAATAGTCAAGTCCTTCAAAAGAGACTTGGGAATCCATACAGCTTTAGATTTTTCACTTTTGAATGCTTTAGATCGTATTTCTTCCATAATGGATTTAGGAACCCATATTTGCTTTGGTTTTTCAATAGTGGACCTTTGTGGTCTCTTTTGTGCATTTTCTTTCTTAGCATTCACATGTCAATTAGAGGAGACATCATGATTATTTTTCAATTGATTCTTGTGTTTGTTCTTAAGTTGATCATCCAAATTGCTTCCAAAAGACTTGGCACTTGTGGATGAAGAAGGTTGATATGGTTGGTTTAGCTGAAAAGCTTTATGTGAAGGACTCAAGGATTTGTATCTTTGTTGATCTTGAGGTAGGGTAGGAGAAGTAGGTAATGAGATAAGAATGGGAGATGTAGAGATATAAGGTCTCAAAATAGATGGAAGGTTTGAAGGCTTTAGCTTAGAAGGATAAGGACCAAGGATAGATTTAGAAGATACAAATGGATAGTGGATAGGGATATCAACATCCTTAGCGTGAGAAACATGACCTAGGCCATTAATAGACTTATGAGTAAATTTTATAGGAGAAACACTATTGATAGGAGCACTTAAAGCTTGAGAATGATTTTGAAGTGGATGTAGAGAAGTAGAACAAGAGGGTGAGGGAATACTTTGATCTTTACAAGGAATTTTAGGTAGCATAGGAAAATTTTCCTTCTCTTGATCTTTAATAATATCATTAGGGATGGTGGAAGAAATATCATGATCTTGCTTAGTAGAGAGGAATGATATGGGAGATGGAGGACTATGTGGCTCTTGAGATGGAGGGATGACATCTTGAGGGAGATGGGAGGGTTCTTGATCTTGATCTTTAGCTTTTTTAGAATCCTCTTGACATGGATCCACTTCTAAGGACAAGGTAGAATATGGAGTTTTCATGGTAGTCTCTTTAGGAGATAGTGAAGGACTAGCTAGTGTGGGAATAATAAGAGTAGTAGTGCATGAAGGTTTTGGATCTTTAGTTTGAATAGTATGAAAGTGGTTTATAGCTAGGTCAAAATTAACTTGGGTTTCTTTTAGAGGCAAAGGTATGTTGGAAAGCTTAGATGCTTTAGAAGGTGATGACATGTTGGTAGAACTAGAAGTCGTATTTGAACCATTACTAGACATGGTTTCATGATGTTGATCAAGCTTGAGAGTAGTATCTTTAAAAGACAATTTCTTAGGTTTTGGAATTACACCATCATCAAGTAAATCTTGGATTTTATTTTTCAACTCCACGTAATGTGAAGTTTCATGTAGATTATGTCTATGATAGGCACAATATTTACTCATAAAGTAGACTCCAACCAAAGTGACTCTAGGTAAAATAATGAGTTTCATTTGAAGAAGTTCTTCCAAAGTTGATTCATAAGATCTTCCCAAAGGGGTGAAATCACACTTTGGTTTAGGTCCCCAAGGTTTTTCTTCGAAGATACTTCTAGATTTCTCACGTGTTTGTGCATTGTTCTTAGATGGCTTGGATTCAACATTGTAAGAAGTTTATGGTTTGTTATCATTGGAGTAAGGGGAATAATCTTGCCAAGGGAATTTTTTTGATGATGTTTCCTCTTCTTCCTTTAGTCTTTGAATTTGAATGCTTATTGTTTGGAGTTGATTATTCATGTTTTTAATAAGTATAGCTTCTTCCTCACTAGGAATGTTGGGTTTAGTGCATTTGTTGTTATCCATTGTGATGTCCTGGGTTTATGTGAAGCAAGAAAACTCTCTTCCACCCTTAGTTGCAATAGTCACAAGTAGAAAAATTTTGACAAGTTTAGACTAAGACCACACTTAAAATGTCATCTCAAAGTAGGTGTAAGTGACAGAAAGGGTGATGTATTCCAAGGTATGAATAGTCAAAAGAGTGATGGCTAGAATAACTAAGACATTTGACTATCATGACAACTATGGATAACAACACAGTACAGCAAGTAGAATAGTGGAGAAAAGAGATTAGTTCAGATGTGGGTCACAAGTGTTCAACCAAGATAGTTTAGTTTCAGATAGTTGCAAATAGAGTTGTGTAGGGAGTTTTCTTAACATAGACTAGTGAAGATTCAAGAAGAGATTAGAGTTATCATTTTCAAGCAGTTTTTCATCAGATGGTTAACTCACCATTTCACTAATTTTGACTTGTTTGATGTTTATGCAGATTTTGAACTTTGAATGCTCAAGCATGCCAAACACATCAACAATCCTATCAAGGCTTTCAAGTAGGATATACAAAGATCAACTATAGGGTTTCCTCGATATACACAAGGTACATGAGGCCTTATCTATAGATGAAAGAAAATAATTTCACACAGTCAGGACGAGACGATAACCCAAATCTCCACCTTCACTTCCCAAAGGTATAAAGTTCTTTGAGGCTTAGCCAGAGTGACAAGATTAAACTTCCAAGAGAGGTGTCTTTTGATTCACCTCCTGATATTTATACTTAGCCACGACATGGGAGTTGAGGTCATCCCAAGGGGTAATGAAATCCCCAAGTAGGCCTCCTAAAAAATAAAATAATTCCACTTATTTTATGTGCACTCAAGATCACCCAAAGTTGCAAGAGCATTGAATACGTAAGTGACCTTGGGGATTAAAAGACACTTGTTCTTTCCCAATGAATCTTTAGATTTTGTAATATACTCTTGAAGACACTCGTGATTAGCATGCAAGGTTCTTTCCAACTTACAACGTCATCAACATAATAAAAATTGAGAGTTCGTCAACAAAAGTAAATCAAGCATCATCAACATAAGAAATCAATAGGGATAAGAGCAAGTTCCTTTTATGCATTCAAGATTGAATGAGTGTTCTTTTTAAGCACCAAACTTGAATGTTTCATCGCAATAGTTCTTTGATCCTTAAGCACTCAAGAGTGTGTTCACTAACATGCATTCCAATTAAAATGTGTTCTCTTTAAGGCACTCAAGAGTGTGTTTTAGCATTCATTCCAATGAAAAACATGTAGGTTTTAATCCATGACATTCAAGATTGAGTTGTAGCACATTCATTCAAATGAAAGGTTGTATGTTCCCTTTAGGCATTCAAGATTGAGTTTAGCACATTCATTCAAATGAAAGATTGTAGGTTCTCTTTAGGCATTCAAGATTGAGTTTTGGTTGATTTTAGTATCCAAAACGAAGTGTGATTTAACTAAAAAGAAGTGTCCTTTTTTTGTTGTTAACACTTTGAAGATCTTGTTTGCTTCTTTGCTATTTTCCAAAAACCTGCAATAAAAATATTTGATTAAAACTCAAAGATTTGCATCATGATTTAATTCTTTTATGAAAATACATTTTTTTTAAAATATTAAAATTAGAATTTTGAACATAAAAATCTAATTTTTTTACTATGAGCTCTTGAAATTATCCAAAATCTACAATAAAAATTTCATATCAAAATTTTATGATTTGTTTCATAAAATAATTTTTATATTGAAAACCATAAAAAAAGTTATTAAAAATATAGTTTCAATCATTAAAATCTGAAACTTTTATTGAGATATCCTAACATCAATTTGAACTCACAATAAAAAATTTAGATTTTAATTCTATGATTTGGATGGTAGATGAATTTATTTTATGAAAAATCATAAATAAATTATTAAGAATAGATTTGAGAGCAAAAAAATATGAAATTTTTGTTGTGTGCTCCATCCATTTTCCAAAACTTGCAAAAATCATTTTAGAATAAAATGCATTTTTTTGCGGCCTCAAATAATTTGTATATGAAAAATCATTAAAAATTTATATAAAATAGAGTTTTATCAGAAAAATTTGAAATTTTGCCTACAATGTTACCCTATTGGCTAGAACCTTCAGTAAAAAAATTAGATCAAAATTCAATGATTTTGGTCTACTTTTTATGATTTTTATGAAAAATCATAAAAAGATTACAAAAATAGAATTTTGATCAATTTTTTAAAAAAATTATTAACAATGAGAACATGAGAAAGAAGAAGATCAAAAATAGACAAAGAATAAGGCAGAGAAGAGAAAAAGGTCTCTCAAATTCTCATTCTAATGCTTTCCCAATGATATGATGATGTTGGGTGTCTTCTTGAAGCATCTTCAAACCTACAAAAACAAGATAATGAGGCTTTCAAGCCCCACGGTGGGTGCCAAAAATGTGTGTAAGAAATGTGGATCCTATATCTACAAAACTAACATACTTCAATAAGACATTAGATCATAGTGTTAGCACATATAATGAATCAAAATTAAGCATAAAACCTATGAAACCATCTTATTGCTTTCTAACTAAGGAATGTGTATGTAAATGGAATCAATTGCTCTCAGAATTAAGACCAAATCAATGACAAGGACACCCCTAGAATGAGAGATTCAAGCTAGCATGAATGCAAGATTTAAGCTAAGATAGATTCAATTAAGCTAGCATGTGTTAGAATATGAAAAGATTGATAACCCTAAAAACTAGTGCAAAGAATAGATATCTAAACTATGAATGCAAATGATACAAAATCAAAATAGCAACATAGAGTTAGTCTCCAAGAGAGTAATGCAAATGCTAGAAGAAAAATAGCATTAAGAGGATGCAAAAGAAATCGATCACAAATACAAGCCAGGTAGCATGCTTATATAGAGTAGGAAGAGGGAGGAGGTGGCAACACCGACCAATGAGGAGCAACCATCTATCAGACTAAAGATAGCAAAGTATCTTCCTAAGATAGTTAATGGATGCACACATGTAGGAAGGTGACACCTCTCAACCACTTTCTAAATAAGACATGCTTTATTAACCTAAGCAAGATTATTAAAAGTGTAGGAAAAATCTAGCAATATAGGGAAAAATAAATAACCCACTAGGAAATTTAAAAACTACACTAACAGCGTGGAGTACAATCATGAAGCTTAGAAACAAAGTAATTAAGCTAGTATTGAATTATTTAGAATTAGAATTGAAATGCTAGAATGCTTAATCTAACAAAGTTTCTTTGCTCTAAAATTGTCTCCCTTAGCTCTTAGAATGCCTTGTATTTATAGATTTTTGCAAGGGCTTGGGGTAGAACTGAGAATTTACCATGGTGAAGGTAAAAATGAATTAAAAATTATTTTAAGGGAATCCACTTTGATTTAAAAATTCATAAATGAAGGTCCCACTTGGATTATTTTATTCAAAATGGAATACCCATTTTGATTAAAATAATAGCATTTTGAATGGAATAATGATTTATGAATTCACCTTGAATAAAATATGATTATCCACCCATTATGAATAAAATATGAATTTCCATCCATTGTGAATAAAATATGAATTTCCATCCATCATGAATAAAATATAAATTTTCATCCATTATGAATAAAATATTCATTTTTGGAGATAAATGTCAATTTTCAATTTATTTAAAATGAATATTGATGTGTATTTTTCAAGGGGTTGTAATAGTTGATTTGAATTAATTCATTTTATTCTTTGATTCAATTAATTCAATTTGAACCTTCACCATGAGATATAATTTTGCATTTAAAGGATTGACCAATTTTGGGTGATTACAATAAGCAATGGATCCAAACATTGTAGAGACTATGTATGGACCAAGCCAATTAGGTTCAAACTTCCCTTTCTATATCTATTGTTGTTGATTCTTAGGGTTTTCCCTTAGGACGAGGTCACCCACTTGGAAGTCACGTGGTTTGACTTTCTTACTGTAGCTTTTAGACATTCACTTTTGATAAGCTCATAGATGATCAAATGCCACTTGTGGATGTTCATCCAGTAGTTCTAGCTCTTCTAGCCAATATATTTGGTAGTTATCATTAGTAATGAGGCCTTTCAAAGAGATTGACAAAGTAGGAATCTTGACCTCAATAAGAAACACAACATCCACTCCATATACCAAAGCAAAGGGCGTCGTTCCCATAGGAGTTCTTATACTTGTTCCAGTAAGCCCATAAAAGATAGATTGATTTGAAGGTGCCATTACCTTCCAGATTTGTTGACTATACAATGTAGGATCTTTGGAATAGCCTTATTAGATGCTTCTGCTTTTCCATTGCCTTAGGGGTAGTAGATGGAAGATCAAAGTTGTATGATTTTGAATTTTGAAAACAACTCTTTGAGATCCTTATTTTTGAATTGTCCCCCATTGTTAGTAATGATGGAGGATGGTACACCATACCTGCAGATGATATAGTTGAGAATGAACAGAGTTACAATTTTTCCATTAGCCTAAAAAAGAGGGACTACTTCTACCCATTTTGTGAAGTATTATGTAGTGATGAACTTGTGTCCATTCAAAGAAGACGGATGAATCTGACCCACCAAATCAAAGGCCCATTATTGAAATGGCCAAAGCATGATGAAAGGAATTAGTTCCCTAGCTACAGTATGAATCAGATTTCCATAGTTGGCACTGTTTGTAGGACTTAGCATATTTAATTACCTCCTTCTCAATTCCTAGCTAATAGTAACCAACTCTAATAAGTTTGTGAGCCAGTGTTAAGCCATTTGAGTGTGATCCACAAATGCCTTCTTGTACATTTATCAACGCATGTTTCAACTCATTAGGTTCAAGACACTTAAGGAGTTTATTGTCAAGACTTCTCCTAAACAATCCATTAGCAATGATGACATACTGTGAAGCATTATAGATAAGGTGACATTTTTCATTCTACGTTAGATTGTCCAAAATAATCTAGTCACGTAGGTAAGAGTATATATGATAGTAGTGAGATGAATCGTGTCCTATGAGAAAATAGATCATTCAAGATTCAGGTGAATCATAAGTATAGTAGGATAACATCTCCACTAGGAACTCGTGTCAAAATTCATTTTCTATCATTTGTAGCATGGAAGCGAGAGTGGCCATTGCATCAATCACCTTATTATCTACCCGAGGAATTTGCTAGAAAGTGACATGTGCAAAGTACTTTTTTAAATCATCAACCATTCTTGTGTAAGGTGTCATCTTCTCATAATTAATTTGATAAACATCATTGACCTGATTGATTACTAATCGTGAGTCACCAAAGATATTCAATTCATCTATCATTCATTCAACTATAATTTTCATGCCATTGATTAAGGCTTCATATTATGTAATATTATTTGTAAAAGGAAATAGAATCTTGTACACCTTAGTTAAAGAATAATTTTGAGGTTTTATAAATTAAAGTCTAGCACCAGATCCTTGTTGTGTGAAGGAGTAATCAAATAACATCACCCATGTTTGGCATGTTAGCAATAAAATAAATTCATTAGGGAATTCAATATTCATCGATAGAAGACTTTGGATTGGTACTTCTACTAGTTGATCAACGATTATTTGTCCTTTGATAGCTTTCCTTTCAACATATTCATTGTCCAACTCACTCAGGATTGTATCCCATTAAGCCAAACTTCTTGTCAAAGTAGCCTTGCTAAGAAAATACTTTAATGGGTCAATCTTTGTAATTAGTCACATAGTATGAGCTAGCATGTAGTGTCTCAACTTTTGGGATGCAAAAACAACTACCAAGCAAGCTTTCTCATTAATGTTGTAGTTCATCTCATAGGAGATCAATTCACAACTAAGATAATAAATAGTTCATTCCTTGTTCTTGTTGTCTTCTTGAGCTAGCAAGATACCTAGAGACAAGTTTGTTGTAGAGATGTACAAAATAAGGGCCTTCCCATAAATAGGAGGCATTAGTATTAGCGAATTAGCAAGATACTACTTAATCTATGTTAACCTTTGATCACAATCCTTGTTCCAGTCATATTGCACACCTTTATGCAAAGTCTTAGTGAAAGATTCTGATTTATCCGCTAACTATGATATGAATATGTGAATAGATTGAAAGCTTCCTTGTAGTCCTTGCATTTGACTAATATTGCAAGGTGGAGGCATTTCCATTATAGCTTGAACCTTTTCTGGGTCCACCTCGATTCCTTTTGCAGACACAAAGTAACCAAATAGCTTCCCAGATGTGACATTGAAAGCATATTTCTTAATATTTAATCTGAGATTGAATTTTTCCATGAAGATGAGTGTTTCGCTGTATACTCTTAACCAAAGTATCATCAACATAGTCTTCCATCATTTTGTGTATCATGTCATGGAATATTGTAGTAACTACTCATTGATATGTGGAGCCAACATTATTTAAACCAAATGGCACTACATTCTAGCAAAAGGTACCCCATGCACAAGTGAAATTAGTTTTCTCCTAGTCTTTTAGTGCAATTTTGATTTGATTATAACCAAAAAAACTGCCCATTAGTGAGTACATTTAATATCTTGTTGTCATGTCCACTATCATATAAATGTTAGGCAGTGGGAAGTCATCCTTGGGACATGATTTGTTTAGATCTCAAAAATTAGTACAAAATCTAATAGACTTATCATGTTTTGAGACTAGAACTATGTTTGAGTTCCATTCAACATAAACAATGGCACGAATGAGACCAACTTTCAAGAGCTTTTCTAGTTCAATTTTAAAAAGTAGCGCTACATGAGGGTGCATCTTTATGATTTTTTATTTGACAGGCTTCACCCCTAGTGTGATAGACAAATGATGCATTATAAGATCAGGATTTAACCCTGGCATATCTAAGTAAGTTCATGCAAAGTTGATCTTCTTTTCCCAAAAGAAAGCAAGAAATTCTTCTTTTCCCTCTACAGATAAAGATTGTGCAAGATGTATAATATGAGGATGTTCCTCAGTTCCCAAATTGATTGATTGTGTTGGTACTATTAACATTGATGATCTCTCCTAAAAATGACTAGGAAGTGCATCAAATATCTCATCCTTAGGTGCCTCAGAGAGATTTTCACCTTCGGATACATCTTTTATTTTACTATTTTTGGTTCTAATACTGCCACAATATGGTTTTCACCATTGGAACATCTATTATTTTTTCTTTTAATTGTATGTCTAAGATATTTGATGTTAGCTTCAATCATATTGACACTATGCTGACTGGTGGAAGACATTACTAGTTTGACAATGTGGTGATAGCAAGCGAGAGCATAGTCATTCTGGAACACGAGGACTTCAATAGATGTAGTATTGGAGTTTTAGGGTATTTACTCAGGATAAGTGAGAAAAAGAGAATTGGTAGGTTCAATTATTTTCATAGTATAGTCATCAAATGCATGGGCAAGTAATTCAAGACCTAAAGTGATTTTGTCTAAAGGTATGTTCGAATTCCTTTGAGTTCTAACAACATCAATTAAAGACCCATCAGCATTAGTAGGATAAGACTCGTCCAACCAAACCCTAGATTACTCTCCAATTTCAAGTTGATTTTCATATGTGTGAACTTGATCTACATCCTTATCGAAAGTTTCCTTTGAGAGAGAATCAAATTCATATTCTTGAGAATCAATGCTACATGGAGTTAGATTATAGAATTCCCCAACAATTATGGGTACCCATGCCCCACTTTCATTATCATCTTGATTTTTACAAAGTCATTAAAAAATGATAGTGAGACTAGACTCACCCAATTCTTGTTGAATTTGGGGAGTATCAATACTATTCATAGAGGAGTCATTATTAGCTTCAACAATATTGACACATGATACAAAGTCATCCAGTTTTGCAAAGAATGTAGCAAGATCCATCGAAATAGGATAAGGAAAGGTGTCCTCATCATCATAACTTTTCTCTTGATTGTCAAACTCAGTTTGTGACTCGTGTTTAGGTCAACTATCAGATTTTGGTATAAATTTGTTGATCCCTAGATGAAATTAAACTTTCTTGAAGCCTAGGCTTGTTCTGTCACAAGGTCTTCTAGATGTTTCTTTGATTGGATCAATTAGTCAGTTGGTGTTACATCCTATAGGACCATTGCATTTGTAACCAAGGCATTTTATCAGTTTAAGACCTAGTTCATACTTTTTAGGAGTTATCTCACAAAACTGGTATGTGAGATCAGCTGGGACTTCTTCTTTGTATAACTATGTAGTGATGGCTCTATTTTCATTTTTGTCTTCTAGAGGTACAGTGGCCTTGATGAAGGCACTATTGAATATAATATTAGATGGTACCACAAAAGGTCTCTTCATTTTAGACGGTCTCCAATTTAGGAAGAGATGTCAAAGACAAAACTAGTTCAATGTAATATTTGCCCATTCCAGTTTCTGTTAACTTGAGAGTTTTCTCCATTTCTTTGAGCTTGTTGACATGATTTTTTGTAGGCTCTCTAATATTAGGAACAAAACTATCAGCTGACTTGAGCATGTTACATGTGTAACTAGTATTAGTAGGTATAGTAACTTCTTATCCTTGGAATGGAAATTTGATGCATTGATGGTATGTTGAAGGTACTACTTTCATTTCATGAATCCATTATCTTCCTAATAGTATGTTGTATACTAAAGGAATATCAAGGACCTGGCATATAACATCTCTTTTTATAGGACCAACTTGAAGAGCCAACATGACAAGGCCTAGGGATTTGCATTCTACTTCATCATACACTTTGATGGTTATTTTACGATGAGGATCAATAGAATCCTTGATCATAACCCAATTTTTTGAGAAAAGTAATAGAATAGATATTAAGACCAGCTTCCTCATTTGTAAGCATGTAAAAAACCCATTTCTAATGTATCATGACTTCAATATGCAACGGTTGATTATGAGGATGACTCAAAGAATTATCATCCTCTTCAAAAAAGGACAAATAATGAGGTGAGGTCAAGTGATCTACTATAGATTGAAAACAATCAAGATCAATATCTTGACGCATGCTTGCCTCGGTGAGGGCTTTGTCAAGAATCTTCCTATAAGTAGGTGAGATTTTAAGTAGTTCAAAGATTTTTATTTGAGCATTCATTTGTTGCAATTATTCAAGGATACTATAGTTTGCAGCTGTGGAGGAGGTTGTAATTTTTGTATTTTTTCTAGATGGACAAGAAATAGGTTTGTCTTTGTGTTGATCTACTTCAAAAGTAGAAGGTGTAGGGCCTTTGATTATTATCATGTCACAAGGATGTGTAACAACATTGGCACGAGATTGTGATTGTTCGTAATCATACATAAGAGATGTTATACTTCTTAAAACAAATGAAATCTTAGGTTTAGTATTGTCAAATTTTCCTTTAGTTGTGATAACATCACAATGTCCAAAGTCCAAAGGTTCAACCATGTTGATCACATTATCATCATTGGTATATGTATATTTGACCTTGTTATTGTTCTTTTGTTTAGAACTTTCTCCCTTGTCATAAGGAGGAAATGGTTCCTTAAAATCTTTGTGATTTGAATTCTTGTTATGTCCACCCATAACTATTTCACCATCATCAATGGGGTCTTGAACTTTATGTCATAGGTTAATACAGTTGTTTGTTTTGTGACCCTTGTTTTGATGGTATTCACAATACATGTTCTCATTCCACCATGTGGGTCATGGTTGTGGATCATAAGGATGATAATTATCAAGTGGAGTAATAATCTAATTTTGAAGCAAAGTCTTATAGACCACATTGAGAGGCTCACCCAGAGGTGTGTATTCACATTTGGGTCAAGAAACCCAAGATGAGTTTTTAGCTTTGTTTCCAAATGTCTTGTTATTTGGAGTAGATTGTTTAGTGGTTTTAGACTTATGCATGCTATCTGTGAGATTAAAAACCACTTTAGAAGGCTTGGGAGTGATATTATCCACCACTCCATCATGTACTATCTCTTAATTTTTGTCAACGTACTTGGATTTGTCTTTCCTAGAGGTAGACCCTTGTTTGATGTCTTTTTGATGAGTTAATTCACCTTTATTTACCATGAACTCCTCTATTTGGATACCTTGTGTAATCATGTCTTCAAAGGTATGTGTACCTTGAAGTTGTATTTTATACCCAAAATCAGGTAAAAGATTAACCATGAAGATATCAAGTTTTCCAATTTCGGGGATCTTACATGAGTATTTGGTATATAATTGTCTCTATCCTTGGAGAAACATTAGGAAAGGTTCTCCAACTCTTTGTTTAAGGTTGCAAAGATCTCTTGTATTTACTGGATGTTAAATGTTGTGTGAGTATTGTTGGATAGACATATTAGCGATCTCATCAAATGTTTTAATTCCAATAGGTAACTATGAAAACCACTCCATTGCTTGACCACCTAAACTTCATGGGAAAAAACACATAATGTATGTGTTGTGGTATCCACAACACATGCCCCATTCCTCACTAGGAATGGTGACCCCCTACTTTTTCAAACTCCCGGACTCATAGTTCGGGAGTCAGGAGAAGAAATCTCGGTTAAATAAATTAGAGTCAAAAAGTCAATAAATTTTTTTAAAAAATCTCGTATGCACGCATATTGAGACGCATGCGCATGCAAAGAAAAGGAGGAAGGGAAGTTATAAAAACCCCCTCCCCCCCCTTTTTTTTTATTATTTGATGTTGAAGAAGCAGAGCTGAGGAGGGAAAGGTATGGAAACCTTCCCCCCTCCACCTTTCATGCAGTTCTAGTGCTCGCGCGCATGCAACCAAAAGAGGAAGCACGCGGCGTGGCGTTGCATTCGTGCATAGCGCTACCGCGACACCCTTTTGGATGTGCGGCGCTGCATGCGCCTCCTGGGCCATGCGCGACTGTCGCTGCGCGCGCCTTCTGGGCCACGCGCTACCGCCACCGCATGCCCTTCTAGATGCATGCCCTTTTGGGCCGTCATCGCACCCTTTTGAGCGCACGGCTGCCATGCCCTTTGGGCCGCCGTCGCATTTTTTTTCCCTCATTTTGTTTTTTTTTTTTTAAATTTAAATTTTTTTCTTTTTATATAACATTCAAAAAACCCAAAATAATAATAATAATAATAATTCACAACAAATAAAATAAGTTCTAGAATATCATTTTTTAAAAAAATGTTTTTTAATGTATCTGGTAATTAATCATTCTTTTTCTTTGTGATGTGCAAGTAATATAATCAAATGGCGTCTACATCTAGATCAATAGAAAAGCTAGTTGTGTACAAGTTCCAAGGCGTAACGTTGAAGTCACGATTGCACGATGAACACTCTGAGATCAAAGACACAAAACTTGGACACACGAACTTGGGAGAGTTTTTGAGGGTTTGTAATAACCCAACTAAAAGATCTTCTTTGAGATCCGCCTTAATCTGATCTGGATTGATAATGCAGCATCACATCCTGGGACCATTCAATCAGCTGAATTGATTATGACCTTATCTAGACAATTTGTTCCTGAGGAAAGGGTGGTAAAGAGCGTCACTGGGGAAGTGGTCTTAGATCTATGACCTGATAATATCGAGAGGGTTTTTCACCTACCTAGAGTTGATCAGTTTATCAAGCTTTCATATGAAGCAGCTGACAGGTGGCATAAGAATCATCACTAGGAGTCCATCAACATCATATATTCCTCATACTTCATTGAGAAGCCATCTTGGGGAAGGACAATTAGTAAAGTAGATATGACTCGAGGATACATGAAGGATGACATTGGATATTCAATCATTCTCCTGAGCAGAGTTATGGGATTGCCTGCAGCCGGTCATCTCGCTCCATTCATGGTTAACTTCATTGAAACCATCAGACATGAAAAGATGCCACTGGATTGGGCCACCACACTTAGTGAGAACTTGTTTGATCAGTTGCAGATAGTAAAGGACAAGAAGAAGTTCTTTATGACTTCTTATGCGGTATATCTACTTGCAGCAAGAGCCACCGACTATCCCGGGTTGTACAAAAAGGGCAGTATGTAGGATCCTAATGCATGGTCGTATATAGTTTATCCTTAGCTAGTTAAGAAGAAGCTCTCACCGCAAAGCAAAGAGTACAGGGATTGTCAATGATGCCTTCATCTTTGCCATCATTCGATTCATTGAAGGGGATTATGGGAAAAGATTGTCTAATGAGGCTAAGGCACAGATCATAGCTCTTGGTGCATATTTCATCCAGTTTCGAACATTCACATACCTTCGGGTTGGTGGTGCATCTATCCATCCAAAGAAGCTCCCAAGGTACCCAAGTGACAAGTTGGTTCTAATGGAAATTTCTCGGCAAATTGAGTCAGCTTATGAGAGAATCAAGAAACAACAAAGGCCTTGTTGGGATTGGCCTTTTGTAATAGGAGTATACTAGGTAAAGAAAAAGTAGGATATCCTCACTTTCGAATGGGAATGGGAAAATTATCCTCTCGAAGAATATAACTCTCCCTGGCCATTCTTTGAAAATGTTGGTAAAGTGCAAAATCTGGCAGGAAAAGAGTTCTACCATGAAGACGCCATTGAAGATCATTAGATGAATGCCACAAATGACTATGATGTTCGTATCAGGGACTATTGTAGAATGACTTTGTATTTAGCGGAGAAGGCTCTCCATTTGACCATCCTAGATGATATAAGGTTACAAGATTCGCAGGAGCTACTGGATCCCTTATTCAATACAGATAAAGTTGGCGAAAGGCCCATCCTAAAAGCAGAAATTGATAGAGAGGAAGGAGATGATATTAATCATCGAGCAAGACATATCATCAGAATGACAAAGAGTTGGGTCAAGAAATCATTTCCACTTGATCCAATTCCGGACACAATGATATTCCATGCACATGCTCACCCATAAAGGGTAAAGGGGAGGAAAGTCACAGTTCCTATCTTTGTGCTCCAGTCTCCTATCAGGCCAGAAACAGTCTATCGGCTTGATCATCCAGTGGGATACTACCATCCTTCAAAGAAGAAGAAAGAAAAGAGGAAGAGAGCCTCTCCTTAGAGGATCCAGATAGAGCATGTTGAAGAACAGGCCCCTTTGCAACAACATGAATCTACTTCCCAAGACCCCCGAGACCCTGGAATTTCTCATATCCAGGTTGATTTTCCATTGCCTCCTATTTTGTCAAGCCAACAAGGAGAAGGAGAGATTCTAGAGACATCCATTCATCCAATGCATGAAGAGCCCACTTCTCCTATGGTTCCATAGAAGCAAATGAGGGTTAAGGTTAGAATGAACAAGAGGCGGAGAGTTCGTAAAAGATTAGTGCCTAATCCATCTGTTCCTGAAACCATTCCCAAGGAAGAATCAGACAAGGATGAGACAGAGTCAGATGGGGAGGAAGAACAAGTGCCTCTACAAGGGAGAACCCGACTTGCCAAAGCCACAGAATTGGAAAGAAAGAAGAATGTCACAAATACCCCACCACCCACCCAAGCTGAAATGGTAGAGCTCTCTTCTTCGGAAGATGAAGTACAATGATGGGTGAATGAGAAAAGGGAGTTAGGTGATGATATTCTCTCCATTTCAAATTTTGATTTCATGCTAGTGGGTACAGAATTGGTTGGAGATAAGATTAGAGATACTCCTACAGGTGAATTTCAATAGCAAGATTGGACGCAGATGCCACCTGAGACACAAGGTCCTCATCCAACGCCCTCATCTTCACCTCAGGCTATGATGGTAGATAAGGTTTCAATGACACCTCCACCTTCGAGTTTAGAGGAACATGTTCAGAAGGAATCATCATTACAAGAACCAGAACCAAGGACTACTAGTGAGCCATCAAAAGAGGCACAGGTAATGGAATGTATACAGCAACCTTCCTAGGAAGTTGAGGATCAAACTACGGGATCTACAAAAACTGAGACTACAGAAGAAGAACCCTCACAGCAGGGAACTCCAAGCAAGAGCGACAGAGGGAAGGAGGTAGTTGAACACATCCCTTCATCATCTAGGGCCAAAGTTACATAAAGACATATCCCAAGATGGTTCCGGAAAGAAATAATGAGAAGTGCTAAGCATCAATTCCTTGCTTCAAAGGATGATATTTGTGACATTGCAGAGATTTTGAAACAGCCTGACTCTCCATTACAGGATGCAACACCATTTGCATTCATTACCACTACTCGGAATCAGGACTTATTTGCACAAGTGGCTCATCCTTCGAAAGGTATAGATGAAGAAGCTGTCAGCCTTCAGGACTATGAAGTGAAGGATATCATGTTAAGGAAGCCTACACGGGATACTTCTTGATAGATGATGACTATGGGAGTCAAAGAGGTTCTTAACCATATGGAATGTGATGAGATTGAAATCAGAGCACTTCAAAGGCAAGTTGAGATCTTGAAAGGATATCTAGCTAAAGTTATTGGTCCTCTTGATTCTGAACGCCCTGAGGAGACTTTGACTACCATTCTTAAAGAAGGGGAAGGTGTACAGCTCAGTCCATTCTTGAGAGCTTGTCAAGATTGGCGAGACAACCTTGAGGATAGGGGTGTCACTATAATTACAGGAAGCCTGAAATTATTACATGCTACACAAGACAATGTTGATAAGATCGTGGCAATTTTGAGGCAGGACTTCAGTATTATGGATGAGGTACGGGTTTGGAGCAAGGATTTGCAAATTCTACAGGCCATAAAAGGACAAAGGTACCGCATTCTGATTGATGTATATACTGGAGAAGAGTTAGACATGATAGATGATTGGATAGAAAATATTGCAGAGGGAAATAAGGTGATGGAAACATTTCATGATGAGATACATAGGCTCAAGGACCAAGCCTAAGAGCCAATTTTGGAAGTAGAAAAGTTATATAGTGATGCATGCTTGGATATTTTTGAAGATGAAGAACAAGAGAAGCTTTTACCAGTTGAGGTAGTTGCAGAAAACTTCATAAAGACTTTAGAGGAAGCATCCAGTGATGAAGACATTAGACAAGCCTTCGGGACAGAAGAAGCATTGTTAGAGTTGGATACCAAACTTGGGGATTTTGCAGAAACTCAAATTGAGGTGGGCAACTACAGACAAAAGGTCAAAGATAAGTATGAGGCTTTGGATCTTCCCGATGTTGCTAAGATTATTGAGATTATAGAGAAATTCAAGGGCAAACATCCAAACATATCTTTAGGATGAAGATTAGCAAAACCCAGATGCCAGAATTCCAATTTTGACACAGTAAAATTTTGAGATTTTGACCCAATCGAGGTCCGCAGGTTCGCAGGTCCGCAATTCAGAGGTGCACCGACAGTTGACTGCCAGCTCCAAAAATAGCACTTTCCGTGTATTGGAAATGCATTTTGATGGCAAGTTAACTCCGACACACATCAAGTGAAGGGCCAGCTTCTATTTTTGGTGTCTCCATATACTTCTACTTCGACTAATGGCTTCCTCTTACTTTCTCTCTCATGCTTTCATTGTTTTTGACATGTAAAGGGCTCATGCATCCAATTAATGAATAAAATATGGATGGAGTCCCTCTAAGCACTAGTTAGATTACCAGTTTGTATATATTTAGTTTTTTTTAATATTTTAAAAGCATTTTATTGCATCAAGATATCTCTCACTCTCAACTCAAATTGAGGAGATGATTTCTTATAAATACCCCATTGTAAAATGTAAAAAAGGTCATCATTATTATGCAATAAAATTATGCTTTTGGTGCTAGCATTCAGAGTGTAGTTATTCTTGCCTGAATGTGTCATTTTTTTGTGGATTTTATTCATGAGATTGTGATTGAGCCAAAGGTTTATTGCGTTGTTTCTAGTTGTGCGATCTTTTAGTTTTGGTGTTTGCTACAGATATATGAATTTTGTTGACGTAACGAGCTTGAGAAGAAATCACTCGATTGTGTCTACATAGCTTTTTGTCTCGCATGAGTGCACTTTTCGTGGCCTTGCGATTTGATGAAGAGTGAAACATCATTTGATTTGTTAAAGATTCTCATTGACGATTGCATCAGTGGATTCTAGGAAGCGCTGCTCCTGTTTTCATTGGTTTCCTACCGATTTCTTCAAAAGTTTAACTCGCAGCATGTTGTGTTCTGTAGCTTATGTCCGTTTAGTGATTTCACTTTCAAGTTATTTGATTTCATGTTATTTTCTTTTAGTTTCATTATTTTCTTTGCTAACCCCCCCTGTTAGAATAGGACCTCATAGTAGTTGCATTGTTAGAGTTGCATTCATTGAAAAATAGAAAATACAAAAAATATTGTTCTTTTGGTGTGATATTTTGAGACAGCGAACATATTTTACTTGATTCCAAGGTAAAAGAGTTTTTGGAACCAGCAACGGCCTCCTCGTGAACATTCACATTTATCTTCTACTGAGCGAATTTTGGTATGTCGTAAGACAAACACTGAACCTTGGAGTGGATCCTTAAGAAGATTTGCTTTTCAAGAGAGGAATTACACTATGGATTCCTACCATTGACCTCGTGCAAAACAAACGCCCAACAATATGTTTGACTATGCATGAATTCCATGGACAAAGCATTGAACTCCCTAAAATGATCTTGAGGATCAGATGTTCCTAAGTACCTATCATATTTGGGTAGCTCAACTCCTTTAGGAAAACAAGGCATGTACAAATCCTTGTCAAAATAAAATGGACAAATAGTGTCTAACATGTATTGTTTAGTTGGTTTATCTTTGTCTCTCAACATTTGGGCTAATTGCTCTTGCATGACCTAGATTTGTTTTTGTAACTTGGAGGTTTCTGATTTCTCTTCTTATGTGACAAAATTTTATAGTTTTGCTCCTTCTTGAGTGAGTTTGAGGAAATATTTTTCTTTCTCATCATGGAGCAAGATTTCAATCATTTTCAAGAAGTTTTTATCTTTATGACATTTCTTTATGTCTTCTAGGGTTATCTCTTTGGTATCCCCATAATAATTTGTATAGGTGTAAGGATCCTTGATCCTTGAGCCTTCCATTTCTTTGGAATTCCTCTCTATTGGATCTCCTACTATTTTCACTCATTTCTTGATCTTGATCTGCCATTCTAGGGGTGTAGAAGTTTTTAGTTTGTTTAGATTATATAGGTTTTTCAAATAGAAGTTCAGTTATTTTGTTTAAAGACGTAGGTGTCTTTTCAATGTCTAGATGTTCTTGGAATAATTTTGCAAGTTTATGGAAAAGACTCTTCGAGGGCTAGGTGGACCAATGGGTAGAAGAGATCATAAGGAACCTTTATTGTGCTTAGACTAGATATAGAATTAGGAATGACCTCTACTATGATTTCTACCTCTATCTCTACCTTGTCTTGGTCTATGGGGAGGAAACATGTTTCCACTCCTAGTTGAAATAATCATTAACAATGACTTATGACAAAGTTTGAACAAGGATCACACTAGAACATTGTCTTAAAGTAAGTAATGATCAGTAAGGGTGTTGTATATCTAGGTATGATTAGTTAGAGAAATGGCTAGAACAACTGATAATTTTGACTATAGTGATAGAAGATATCACAAACATAAGAGATCAAATAGGACAACAGAGTAATGGGACTAGTTCATGTGTGGATCACAAGTAATCAACTAAGCAAGAAATTTGAGTTGTAGACTATTGTAGACATAGGAATGACTTAATGTTTTTAGACAAAGACTAGACTTAGATCAAGTTTTGATGAGGGAGCTCAGAATAGCTTGCTGCTTTTGGACAAATCCTGATAGAACTGTGCAAGGAAATCACTTTGAGGTGAGTAAATTTTGTGAACTAGGTGAATAAAGAACTCTAACAGACCAATTTTAATAGGTTTTGATAGTTTAATGATCAAATCTCATGCGAAGATTCTAGAAGAACCATGTGAGGAAATATGGAGACCCATGTGAGGAAATATAACAACGATTTCTCAAGCATTTTCTCATAAGAAGTTTATGTTGAATTGTGCAAGGAAATGACATGTAATAAGTTTTAATAGCATTTGACCAGATTTGGACAATGTTGATAGGGTTTGGTATATGCTCGTGTGAGAAAACTCAACTTCCCATGCAAGGAAGTATAGAGTACCATGCGAGGAAACATAGATTGATAGACCCAAAGGTCCTAACTCACACAAAATTCTACAAAAATATAGCTAAGTAAAGGGTAGACTGATAGGTTTGACTAAATTTGAATAGATTTTGATAAGTTTTTGACAAGTTCTGGATAGATTACTAATAATGTTTGTAGTTTTCAGTTAGATGTGGACATCATTTTAGAATTTGACACCATTTTGGATTGTTTTGGCAAGTAGACTGTTGATTTTCAAACAAGGATACAAGCAATAGTCATAAACAAAACAACTGAGGACAAAGCAACTCAAAGGGACGAGAGAGTCTTGACCTTTTTGTTTGAACAATTTGGACAACTATAGACTAAAAAAAGACACTCTTTTATCCCTATAACCAAAAATGGTAGAGGCAACAAAAGCTTTGTCTCACAACCTATGTGCACACGTTCACATCACACAATGATGCACACTAGTACATTTGAGACCATTTTTCGACCATTAATGGTCGAAATTTTGACCCAATTTTCGACCAAACTTCGACCAACTTCAACCAACCCATTGGTCGAAATTTTTTTGGTCGAAATTTTGACCAACCTTATGTTGGTCGAAAAACCTCAATTTCCATTTGCAAGTTCTGACAGGAATTGGTCGAAATTTCGACCAATAAAGGTAGAAATTTCCACCAATGAAGGTCAAATTTTTCGACCAAGCAAGGTAGAAATTTCGACCAACGAGGGTTAAAAATTTTGTGGATTAAGGTAGAAATTTCGACCAATGAAGGTCAAAAATTTTGACTAGTGAAGGTCAAAAGTTTCGACCAATGAAGGTAGAAATTTTGACCAACGAAGGTCAAAGAAGTTGAACCAAAAAAGGTAGAAATTTCGACCAATAAAGGTCAAAAATTTTGACCAACGAAGGTAGAAATTTCTACCAACAGAAAGGTGTAAATTTTTTTTCAAGCATTGTATAAAACAGTCACATGTCTTGCGTATGATATGACATTTTGCATGCATCCTGCACTCTCTCATCCGGCTGATGATGGATTACGGAGAGTGATATGAAACCATGATGCTAAAAAACACACACAATCAAATCCAAAATGAACTTGCATTACAAATGGATTGTGGAAATCTGATATTGTTAATTTTGCATGCATGTCTACCAGGACAAATATATGTTTAAGTTGTGATTGTCCTGGTAGACATGCATGCAATTTTACCAATATCAGATTTCCACAATCCATTTGTAGTGCATGTTCATTTTGGATTTGATTGTGTGTTTTTTAGCATCATGGTTTCAGATCACTCTACGTAATCCATCATTAGCCGGATGAGAGAGAGTGCAGGATACATGCAAAATGTCATATCATACGCAAGACATGTGACTGTTTTATAGAATGCCTGAAAAAAATTTTACCAGTGAGTTGGTCAAAATTTCGACCAAATAAATTTTGACCAATGGGTTGGTCAAATTTGGTCAAAAATTTGATCAATGAAGGTCGAAAAATGAACCCAAATGCACTAGTATGCTCGCCAAGTTGACTCTTTGAGTTCGGTCATCAAGTCACCCCACCATAATGCCTCAACAAGGTCAATCTTTAAGTCTGCTCATCGAGCTTACTCACCAAGTCAGCTCACCATGTCACATCTCTAAGTGGCCTCGCTAAGTCGGCTCGCCAACTTGCCCCACCAAGTTGCCACTTTAAGCCCACTCATCATGTTAGATCGCCAGGCCGGCTCCCAGCCAAGTCAGCTCACCAAGCTAACAATTGAAGTACGCTCACCAAGTCGACTCTCTAAGTTCGCTCACCAAGTCTGACCCCTAGGCCAACTCTCCAGGTCAGCTCACCAAGTCACCCCCACCCAGTCACCTCAACGAGTTGACTCATTAAGTTAGCTCACGAAGTTGACTCACCCAATGGTTTTACCACTTGCCCCAACAAGTGGGCTCACTCAGTGTGCTTACGAAGTTGCCCCATACAGTTGCTTCTCTGAGCTCACTCACCATGTAAACTCACTTGGTCGACACACCAAGTTTTGTCATCAAGTCACCCCACCAAAGCACCTCATCAAGGTTAGTCTTTAAGTACACTTAGTAGGTCAACTCACCAAGTTGCTTCACGAAGTCGCCTCACCAAGTGGCCTTGATAAGTCAGCTCACCAACTTGTAGCACCAAGTTGCCACTTTAAGTCGACTCGCCATATCAGCTTACCAAGCCGACTCTCATAGTCAGCTCGCCAAGCTGACAATTCAAGTACGCTCACCAAGTCAACTCTTTAAGTTTTCTCACCAAGTCCGCCCTAGGTCAACTCTCCAGGTCAGCCCACCAAGTCACCCCCACCGAGTCACCTCAACGAGTTGACTCTTTAAGTCAGCTCACCAAGTCTACTGTTCAAGTACGCACGCCAGGTCGGCTCGCCAAGCCCACCAAGTCATGTCACCAAGTTGATTGTTCCAGCTTTGTTACTTTTATACCAACTAAAGCTTGTGCTTGGACTATTGAATTGACCTATCAGAGGCTCTGTAAATGATTCTTCTTTTACATTGACTGAAGGAAGTGTATAGCCTGAAAAAAATTTTGTACTTGCAGAGTTAAGGGCACTACTGAAAAATGGCCCAATTCCTAATGTTGATGGTTGAACTTCCTAAAATAAGAAAAGACGACATCAATGCATCAAGCAAATTGTTATGTGCTCTACTTTTCTAACAGAAATATTGAAAAAGCACCCAAATGCTATTGTAATAATCAATAAAGCACACAAAATAATAATATGAAAGATTAAATTGTATAATGAACATATAACCCAGTCAGACTTAAGCCAAGAAATATGACATAACTTCACATTTCATTACTTTGTAAGTCCAATAAGCAGGAAAGCCAACCTGGTTTAATATAGTTTTTCCAATTATAGTTACCTTTTGGTCAACTTAACTAAATTTCTAATATAATAATATTTTTAGCTCAAAAAAGGGACATGTCCCCTTCTCAGTCTTAATGCATATTAAAAACTTGGTGTATGCAATGTAAAGGCGGAAGGTGATTCAATGATCATTAGCCATGCCATTCAAAGCAGGAGATTTTCAAACTGGACAAGCATCAATATTAAACAAAAACATTGACTTATCCTATATCGTCAGAGCCCTTTCCCTACACCATGTATATAGACTTTAGAGAAATCAATGATGAAGCAACTAATCAACTAACTATACCATTGATAAAGAAGTGGAGTGCGTAATTAACAAACATGTAGATGCGTAGAAATCTTTTGATACTACAAAATTATTAAAAAGTTGTTGTCTCCAGCATTGATCTTCAATCATATAGTTTGGCAAAGGGTAAAATTTCATAGGATTTGGCCTTACACGATAAATTATTGATGAGCAGCATTGGTGACTTGAGAAGCATGCAAATAAAATGATTTCATAAAGAAACATAATGGGTGAGTACAAAAACTGTAATGACATTTATGTAGGAAGAATTATGAACATTAAGTTGAAAGTGGCATCTATGCTAGTTGTGATATTCATATCTGTTGATATATGACAGCTTCGGTCAGATTATCTTCATAACAAGTCTGAAACTATACCAGCTTCATATCTAAGTAAGTTGAATCATGTGCATAATATATATATTCAATATCTTGTATATGGATCAATTATATTGGATTCAGTGAGTTACTGAACACCAACTAATCGTGACCTTTCACAATTAAGAGCCATGACCGATCCTACAGTTGCTATTGAATATAATATATATATGCTTTCTTGATGGGAAGATACACATTGAAATCAATAAATGTGACATACTTCCTACAGTTCGAAGATCATCATATTTGCAAAACAATACTTATCATCTTAATCAACTATCTCATTTTAGCTGGTATCAAAGCAAAATCTAGGAGACATAAAAGTTACAGTAGGATAGTCAATTGGCAGGTGAAAAGGATTCTAGTTGTCCTATATGAAAATAACTTCATGAAGTGATAATGGAAGAAGGGCGTTAACATTAGAGGAAGTATTTCAACACCTTCTTAAAATTGCAATATTAGAGCCACTCGATCTTAGGGGTCTTTCGAAGGACTAAAGTTGAATAAAAAATGGATTTCTGATAAACTTGAACTTATTATGAATATTTGGAGCACAGGTGGTGAGACAAGGAAGTGAGAGCACATGTCCCAAGTTTCAGATCTCCTACACAGTGTTGTGAGATCAATGTTTGGACGTGTACTTGTGTAGGTCATAGTATAGGATGGAAAGCTTCAATGATGAATCAGAAGTCTATGTCACTCATGAATGTATATACAATGCTTCTTCACTCTTCACATGGATGTCTTAGCATCTGTGGCACATTTTGGGACCACTTGTAGCTCCCAATCCATGTTCAGGTTGTTGAACACTACAAAACTCAAGCGAGTTAGGTAATCAATTATCAATGTTGTGATAGATGCAAAACATGTTCAACATTCTTGTTTGCACTTCAATGTTGCTGAACGTCGGAGGGAGATAAGATGGACAATGCCAAGAAGAGATATTGGAGAGTGTTCGATGTCAATGCTCATGGGCACCATGACTTGGGAATGTTAGAATGCCAATGGTTAATTAATGTCAGTGCTCAAGTCAGCACCAAATGTGGGCACTGTCGATGTTTGATGTTTGTTCTGGCATTGCAGATTAATCAAAGTTTGGATCACATGATTCTTGAATATGGTTGCTTCAAGGAAATGTCACATGATGTGCTTAATCTGCTGATACAATGTTCTAGGAACATTCTGCACATCAAATGTCTAGTACAATCAACATTGAGATGATTTCTTTCAAGGCGCAGTACAATATACTGAGCACTCCCTATTTAAAGATGAGGATTTGCAATGAACACGGTAGATGCTTGCAGATGATGCAAATTTAAGAGAAATACTCATCTTTCCAAGCACTTGTTGAATGGACTTTAGGGATGACACGACAGTGCTGAGCTGGAGATGTATCGTTGGGTTTGATGGATCTATATGCTATTGGGGGATTGGGCTTGCTGGGTGGATGTGCAATGCTATGACAAAGCTCTACAATAATTGACTTCTCTAGATTAAAGATAAAGATTCATGGTGGCTTGGTGTAGATAGCTCAGCCACGATATGAATGCTACCTATGTGATTCAGCTGATCATTTGGAGTAGATTGGGTGGTTGTCAGGAGAGATATAAAGTAATAAAGTTTGCATCAAATCAACCGGAGCTCTTGATTAATATCTTTCTTGTGATTTGATTGATTGAATTTGTACCTACTAAGAAATCACCATAACATATGAGGCAATCATTGTTGGGTAGCACGAGCAGTCATCTAAGAAATTATCGCCATGCAAGATTACAGAATCATAATCAGAAGAAATAGTTTCATTTTTCAATAATGTTGTCCAATCTGCAAACTTAGTGTAAGAGAGGTCACAGGGAAGGACTTCAATCAAGCCAACTAGCTTGGAGGAGAAGTAGGAAATGAAACTAAGACAATTCTTGAAGAAGCGTCTGATGAAAACTTTCTTTCAAAATCACAGGCTCCTGTGGCATTGAATGAAGAAGAAGTCACTGTTGTAACTTTGAGGGGGTTTGGGATCTTGCATTTGAACACCCTCATTCATTTGAAGGCCCAAAGATATTTTTTTATAGGCACTGTACTTATGAGGCATATGCCAAGTTCAAGATGTATCCAAAATTTTATCGTACAGAGGAAGTGAATGAGATCAGAAATGATGAGTATGGGTTATCTAGAAAAGACTGAAAAGACTTTGAAGGGTTACTTGGCTTATTGTGGATTTGGACTCTTTTCTTACCTAAAGCAGTTGCATCATTGGGAATCTTCTTCATTTGGTTTTATCAGCAATATCTACAAACTTGAGCTCACATGCACTAATTGAGCTGCCTAAGGAAGGAATTGTGGAGCATGATATTAGTGATAGGATAATGGATTATCTTAGTATTCCTCAGATGAATCAATTAACTGGATGGCACAAACTGCAAGGGAATGAGCCTCGTGATAATGGAAAATTGATGATAGTGTGATAGGGAAGAGAATTCAATAATAGAGGCTAAGTATACTTTATTTTCTAAGTATACTAACTTTTGCTAATTCTACTAACTGCTATTGATAATGGGGCTCCAGGACTGCCACTCCTTGTCCATGCTTGCATTGTATTATTCTTAATGAGAAGGGTTCAAAAAAGAAGACATTCCATCCAGGTAGACCAAAAGGTCAAAGGAATAACCTCCAACTCGAGCACCTGAAACAACACAAACAAAACCAAAGTAACATAACAAAGTAGAAATTCTACATGTAAAACTGAGCAAATAGAAGCTAGCAACAAGTATGTAAGGAAGGGTTGGGTACTCCTAAAGAAATCTCTCCATGTAGATGAAAATGTTCCTAGTCTAAAACTCCTGGACATATAACAAAGATTTTGGAACTATTATCCCTTGCTTAGCCACCTCAAAAGCATGCATACAAGTGGCTTTGTCAACTGGCCTTTTCCTTCACTTGATCGTACACTCTCTGTATTCTTTTCCTTTTATGTTCTTGGCTATTTGGATATCTATGATAGCTTGAACTTCTTTTCTCTTTAGGGGCAGTTATTATACCCAACTTTTCTTGTAACCTTTTGAAGTTGCTCCTTGTTTTCACAATTTTGTTCTTGCTAACAATAATATGAATCAATATAATGATCATTAGAAAGGACTGAATTCACTAAATCATATTAACAAAGTAGAATTTTCTAAAATACAATGTTGTTTCACATGATGATATTTTATATAAAAACCCTACTCAAATTATATTTTCATCTAATACAAACTAATTCAACTCTCTCTACCTCAAGAAACTTGAAGTCTGGTTGAAGAGTGAAACAGATTCCTTCTTGAGTCAGCAATGAGCGAATAACAAGAGAAAACCTTTCAGGTATGCGTATTGGATACTGGTACACGAGTCTGTTGAATTTTTCTGCAAATAGAGACTACACATTAATTTCATTAAAAATGAGATTGCCAATAGGAGTTACAACACATGAAAATTAAGAGAATAAATATAAGACTAAAGAGAGTGGAGGACATGAGGATCACTCTTTGCAATTCTAAATAATATCTTTTGAATTAAGAAATTGATCTCCATGCTACTAACATCAACAAGGAATACAATGGAAGAGGACACATTTGATGTCCATGCTGCTGACATCAACAGGCATATAGTCTGGCATTGACACAATGTCCATATTGGTGTGCATCTAAAACCATTCACATTCTATAAAAGGAGATTCTGCATCACTACATAGAGTAACTCAAAGAAACTAAACTAAACAAATCCAAGGGTCTTTTTTAATACATTGAAGAGAATAGAGACACTCCAAATCTATTCTGTTATTGAAGAGTACAATATAGATAGAAAATGAAGCTATGGTGCAGAATTTATGTAGAAGATACTGACCTAATGTTAATTATTTATCAACAAAGTGCTCTAGTCGTCAATATCCTTAAGATTGAATCATAAGCATTTTTGTAGTAAAATCATGCATCTAGAATTAGAAACAAAACAAATTAGAGAAAATGTCTTGTACCCTAGATAACTATGGTACCTATTTGCAAAAAAAAAAAAAAATTGTAAATTACGATTTTGTACTAGACCATGTTGATTGTTGCATAACAAGAGAGTTTTTTGAGTTTCTATCAGCGCTCTAGACTACAAGTTTAAGTCAAGGAATTGCTCATCTATCTCATATAATTCATCTGATGTCATATTATATATCATAAACACAATCTTATATACCCTTGTATTATTTACACATTTCTAGAACTAAGAAGTTTTTCAGTGTCTTGAGCTATAGACAGAATCAGTTTTTATCATGCATTAGACAATCAAATTTTAGTTGAGCCATGGACAAAAGTTGTTTTTATTCACGAATCAATCTGGATATTGTGCTAGATATCTATTGAATGGAAACCATTTCCATGAAAGAATTTGAGCATACATAAGACTTGCACAGGGGAAGCTAAAACGAAAAAATCCAGTTGATGCTTAAATGTTTAGGGAATAATCAATGGAACAATGAAAGCACCCACAAGGCCAGAAAATTGATACGGGCATTGGAAATATAGGCTACCAGATATCTTGGTTCTCACAATGTAAACCACTTTAATGAAAAAATTTAGCAGTCATTAAGTTTTGCAGACAGAAAGCTGAAAAGAATAATATAATTGATGTATAAATGCTTGCAAAGTCGAAGGATCAATAAAGCACCTACAGAGTCAGAAAAATCATAAATGATAGAATAAACATTAGAAATAAAGGTACGATTAAGTAAAAAATTTCATTACATCTCATACAGCAGATTCAGAATTACAGCCCATTGATATATCAAAGACTTCAAAAATAATTTGACATCAACCGTACAAATTATTTGGGTCACCAGCACAGAAAACAATCTTTTCATTAAAAGAGTTATTTGAGCTTAAAAAGGCTAGTTATGACAACATCAAAAGATATAAATGAGTTAAGGTCTCTAATAAAACAACTAGTAGAGATATCTGTTATTAAATATGAAGATATTCAAATTGTATAATTGAACAAGTTAATCCTGAATATAATAATATTACATTTCACTTGGTATGCTTATTTCAGAATTGTTCGGTACTATGGTTTCTACTCTCTAGTAGAAGAAAACAAATTACTTAAGATGAAATCCAACAAGATGTAGGTTTTGGAAGAGCAACTAGAAAAAAAGTTGGCAAGAGTGGGCATTAAACTTGCACCATGAACACTGATAGTATTTACCATAGCATGCTAATTCAGAGATTATCAAGAGTCAAGGGCAAGTCAAATTATTACCAAAAATTGCATAGAATTGTCTCTAATTTACAGTGAATACTGACTAATATTCTTAAGCTTAGTTTGAGGCTTGAGCATCAGAAGTATTAAAAGAATGAAAACAAACTAGGAAAATTGATGATCTACAATAATGAAAATTACTCAGAAGCCAAATGAGACAAATTGCAGTAAATTGCAAGGGTTGGAATAAGTGTTGATAAGTTTACCAGTAACAATCCTAAAATTAAAGTCAGCGAGTCCTTTCCCAACAAAATTCTGCCATATCACTTCTAATGCTGGAACAATAGGAGCTACATCTGTACCAGGAGCTAGAAATCCCAGCCTTGTAAAATCATTTGCCATTTCTACATAATCTTCATTCACAGCATGGACAATTGCATCGATCAAGATTTGTTTATTTTGTTGAGACAACACAATCAAACAAGAGATATTAATTCATTGTTGAGCAATAAATCCACCAGTTATCTCTCCTCTCTCAGATAGGTATAAAATTCAGTTGGTTTCAATTCTACTGATCTAAAAAATACCTTCTAAGACTTTCAGTTAAATCAAGCCACATATAAGATAAATAAATGAAAAATGAAAAAAGCATCCCCAAAGCATTTGGATGAATTTTGGCATTAAAAATTAGAAAAAGAAAACACTTCTTTCTTAGAATTCTCTTTGCCAAAGCAGCAATATGGGGGGGGAGGCACAAGGTTTAAATTCATGTCTGTGGACAATAAGATTGAAATGAAGTTCTGCATGGGAAAAGATTTGGCAATAAAAAGGCTCGAAACTTAGAGGAATGGATTAAAATATTTCTTAAAATAGTGAAAATTAAATATGATACAATACATCCATTTAGACAATATGATTTTATCTTTTCTTCCTGTCACTTCTTAAATTTCCATTGGTTGATTGCTTGGGCAGAACCCACATCCATCTATGCAACTTTTGAAATTTGGAACTTATGCATATTATGGTGTTATGACAATATGATATTATGATGAATTTGTAATATCTTAACATTTTAATTTTCAACTCTCGACCATACGAGAAACCTACAATTTTTTAATATGTCAAGCTTACAATTTTCAATTTATGACCTCACACCAATACACCATGTCATGATATCTTAGCTCTATTATTTGAAGCCCCTGATCATATGGAATGTCATGACATCGTAATAGTCAAACTCTATCCTTCTGATCTTATGGCTATAGTGTAGCATCTTACATCTTCCTCCTTAGTGTCCTAACCTTATGATGAGCCTCCTGTAGATGCCACATGGCACTTCCTGCTGCAAGCATTTCATTGGTCAAAATAATCATTTAGTCACTGCCATTCAATTGGCTAGAAGGGTGGGCTCCTCCACATGTGGGCCAAAAATCATGATTGTCACTGTTTTTCAAGGGTAAAACATGAGGTTTTACAAAGCAACTATGCAATATACTTATCCCAACTCCACCAAATTCATATATTCATCATATTTTGTGCCTAATTAGACAAATCCATCATCAATTTCATCCTACGAGGACTTTTGATATGAAACCCCCAAATTCAAGCCTTAAAACCCTCAAAATCAAGGGTATCACCAATCTAGGTCAAGCACACACTTCTAGGATCTAAAAATTAGGATTCACCATCCACTCATCATGTCTTCAAAGAATATCAAATAAAAAGTATACCTTGTTAAGCCAGATGTACGGCTACATAACACCTAGCACTCATTTGGGTACCCAAATTAGTCGTTCCAGCACTCAACTTTGCATTTCTTTCACAATAACCTGCAAATATTCACTTTTCTTGCATATTAGAGGTTAGTTGGGCATGTTAGTGCTATGGGTTCCATCCCAAGAAGCAGTTAAGAGTACACATTGGATGGAACCCTCATTTCTTCATGTTAAACTAGGCAAAACTGTGACTTTTGGCGTGACAACAGCAATAAAGATTTAAACCTGTTAATAAATGTATTAAATCTGATTCAAAGTCTCTTGATAACACTTTACCAACATGAATGAAAGATTACACCACCAAAATATGCTTCAAATGTGCAAGAAAACTCAAAAAATTTATTCAATTCTTGGTTGTCCGTACAATTTCTATACTATTCCGTATATACCAATATAGACACTAGTCATATTAAAAGTAATTTACTTCAGGATTGAAGATGATTGGTGATCAAATGCATATGGGGGGATCAGTTATGAAGTGTTTATGCAATTATTTTGTTCTGGTGATATGGTTAGAGGTCCTGTTGAACAGGCCCTAGATTAGTGACCCCAAAACCAAGGGTTTGGTGGCAAATGTGTTGTGTAAAGGGTAGAACCTTAAAATCTTGAAAATGTATTTTTTCTCAACCCCTAGAAGGACTGTTTCACCCTTTCGAATTGTAGGGTTCAGTGGAGTTGTGGGTTGCTGTGTAAAATTGGAGAATTAGGCCTAGTGTGGATAGGCTAGGGGTATCGGATCTTGGGTATGGTCCAAAAGGGTTGATATTGAAACTTAGGGAGGATGTATAGATCCCAAAAGGGTATCTTAATCAGGTTTTAATTTCCATAGTTTTTTGGGAACTATTGGAGAGAAATCCAAATTAGTGACTGGTGAGGGCTACTAGCTTTAAGGCTAGACATGAATGTTGGGTAAGAGATTAGTTGTCCAAAATGAATGGATGGATGGAACATGGTGGAAAGGCCATGAGGAGATGATTCAAAAAGGAAGAATGAAGGTTGAAGCCTTGGAATAAGTTATGGTGTTTGGGAAACTCTAAGTGCACTTGGGGTAGCGTGGAAGGTAAGTCCTTGAGGGGACATTGGAGTAAAGAGTTGTTGCTAAATGAATGGATTTGCTATCTCATATGAAGAAGATGGATACCACACACCACCTCTGCATCATAGAGTAAGAGTGCATTGCGCTTGTTATGGCGCTTGGGAATGTAGTTTCTTCATGTGATGCATTGGTCTTGGGGATCAATCTCGATTGGGTGTCAATGTTGGGATTTCTCAACAAGACGCAACGGAACTGGTTGGGATTCACTAGAGTGACCTTGGAAGATATAAGGATGAAAGTTTAAGATGTTTAGGTGTTATTCACCATTTGACTAGTCACTTTGTGTCCCTGTTTCATCTAGAGATTGATTGGGACAAGATTCTCAATAAGGATTGGAGCATTGATCAAATTGGTACACTTGAGATCGTTGCTTGGAAATCCTTGGTGAAGGAAGGCTCACTCATTTAATTATGAACTTATTGGTTGGTTGCAGACCAGCCACACCACTCTATAGTTTGCCATAATAGTAGAGAGTTGGCAAGTTCTTCTTGGCTAAGGCGGGGAGAGTTCATAGTCTCAGACTTGTGCAGGCTTCTTCCAGCCACTTCTGAGGCAATCTGGACTAAGGCATTACTCAAAATTCATGCTAAGACTATAGGCCACTCCTATGCTTTGAATAGAGTGTTGAAATTGGTGATATCAAAATGTATTTCACAAATTCATGTTATGGGCAGCAATAGTCGTGGATCATTTTAGACCTACCACATGCGAAGTGACCATTTTATGTTAGTTTGAGCTTCACTTGGTTTCAAGAATACTATAATATTCTCTACTTAACAAGGCCAACCACGTGAAGGTGGAAGCTCGTCTAGCCTCACCCCCCTCCCCCTAACATCAATCTAAAGTACCCATTATCATCTAATTACATACTTCATTGATTCATTCATCCATTTATGAACCATAACATTCAATCAATACAATCACATAACATTCATTAATATGATATAAAATTCATTAATACACAATACCAATCAAGACTTCATTAAGACATAACAATATTCATTAACATAAGATAAAAATCAGTATTAATACGCATCATTCATACATAATTACTTAAAACAAAGTTCTTTCATTATCCAACAAGGTTTTTGAAAGAAGATTTTTAAAACATCATTTCTTCTTTTTGTTTTTATGAGCTCTCTTAAGAAAAGTGCTCATAGGAGCATCCATATCTGCATCATTCTCCTCCTTTTCTAGCACGTGTAATGTCAAATTACGATGGCTCCTTCTCTTTGTAGGAGCAGGAGGCTGCTGCACTAAAGGGGGCTCTGTTGCAAGAACAAGTGAATGGGATAAATTGGCATACTCTTTTTCTTTTTTTTAACTATTACCAATCTATAATTAAGTACTAGTACAACATAACATGCATTTTTCTTACCTGACAATGCCACATCATGTACATTAACATTTTGATCTGCCGCCACATCAACATGTTGAACACTTGGAACATGTTCCACTCCTTCGACATGATGTTCAACATGCTCTGAAATATTCAAAAAAATATTATCATGAGCGATGGATTCATTTTGAGCACTGCACATGAAATATGAGTCAATAAATTTGACTCAAATACTACACAGTTAAATCATGATAGCAATATCAAAATATTTACTCTATGAGATTTATTAGAACAAATGATTTATCAAATTTTAAACTTCGGACGACAAATTGGATATTACCTCGACAATTTAGTCGATCATATTCCAACTTCCATAAATGAGGTGTCATTCTTTGTGGCCTTGATGATGTCTCTTCTTTCCCATTGAAAAGATGTTTTTCGGCAATTCGATACCTATGATTACTGTGGAGAAAGTGTCTAAATTCATCAAACACCTGCTTTCTTAAAGTTCTCGAATGACGAGATTTCATCTTCGGACCACAAACTGGACATGCAAATTTTCCATTTGTCTGAAGACCTACAAGATCATGTAGAAGTGGATCATGTACAATTATCATGCGCAACTTAAACATTTGATAGTAATGTGTAAGCATTATAATAGACCAAAAATATGTGATATTAACAATATAACATACCACAAAAATGAGTTAACCCAGGGGCATCATGTATTGTCCATACAAGCATTGCATGGAATTGAAATTGTCGATGTCCTATCGGTCTAGAGATGTCATACATAGTGATTCCATTCCATAACTTCAACAACTCGTCAATCAGGGGCTCAATATACACGTTCATATCTTTCACTTGGTATTTACCTAGCAATTGAATGAACATAAACATTACATTATTATTATGACCATTTTCATGTGCTATTTATAAATTAATTTAGATAACTATAAAATGATAAAAATACCTGGCACAATCATTGACAACATTATGTGCTCCCTCTTTATGGACATCCAAGGAGGAATGTTATTATTAATAACAAAAATAGGCCACACTGAGTAAACAGATCTCATATCTCCATATGGATTGACACCGTCCGCTGCCAATGAAAGCTTCAAATTACGAGGTTCTTCTTTAAAGTGTGACCATGTTTCTTCTATCTCTTTAAATACAAAACCATCGGTAGGCATTCACATAATATCATCCTAACTTCTATTGCGTGCATGGTAATCCATAAATTGTGCCAAGGTAGCGCACCTGAATAACCGTTGAAGACATGGAATAATGGGAATGTACCGAAGAACCTTGTGAGGCACTTTTTTTGTTATTTGATCTGATCGATATCTACTACTATGACAATCAGGGCATTCTGCTGCAAATTCATATTGATTATGATATAGAATGTGATCATTGGGACATGCATGTATTGTTTGATACTTCATTCCAATCTGATCCATAATGTTAGATAATTCTCGATATGAACGAGGCAAAATGTTTGATGGTGGTAACAAAAACTCACTAATCAACCTACAACAACAAATATGCATTGTTAATATAATGAATAGTAATTGTATGCTAACATTGAAAATGACAAAAATGACATACCTTAGCATACGTGACATTGCTACATTAGATATACCATTCATAACCTTTAAGTTCACCAACAACACTATAGCCGAGAGTAGAGTTGTTTGGGAGCCTTCGTATAAGGGCTCGTGTGCCTTCTCAAGCAAAGGTATATCAAGACCATCTTCATCATCATTATCAGATTCGCTAATACCATCATTGTGAGCCTCTTCATCACCTGCCCCAATACCATCTTCTTCAATCATGTCCTCTGGCACATTATCATCTTCTTCCATGAGAGTGTTATCCTCAGCTTGGATATTCACACCTACATCTTCCTCCAGTAGGAAATCCACATTCAGCAATGGACGAAAATCGTGGCCCCCTTCAACATGACCATGTTGCCTACAATGACTCTGGGCTGTTGTGATTAGAATTCTTTGAGTCTTTAAGCCTTTACACTTCTTGCAAAGACAATAACATTTATTAGGTTTTCTTCGGAACTGAGCCCACAATGCAGCCATTGTCTCATTTTGTTCAGCGTTCATATTGTCAGGCATGGTCTTTCTTCACAAAAAAATATATCTACAAATAAATTGGACATCATGTGATTAATGTTTATATCTGCACATATGGTTTTTCTTGATTAATGTTTTCAAATGTAACTAAAATGATCCTATAATTTCTAGAAGGCGTAGATGTTTGCAAAATGTGCAGTACCACCCTTCTACCAAAAAAAAACACCTAGTATAGAATAATGGATAAGATCAAGACAACAATAATACTGGTCCTTCTATTGATATGCCTTTTGAAGGTTGAATAAGGTCATAATTTTGCTAACCCACTATGTTTTATCTGCTATACTTTCTGCTTTCAGCACAATTGCACTATGTGCTGGAATAGAAAGCCATGAAACAAAGATCAGCAACCATTTGAGCATAGAAGGTGCCAATTTAATATACAAATATGTGCACTTGCAGTTTGAAACTTGAACCCCAAAAAGACACACACCTTTTAGTACTATTATGTATGAAACCTTGTTGTTGATTTTGAATGTAAGACTTATAGCTACAGCATCAGAACCATTTGCCTTTTTTGAGTTTTTAGAACTTGATTTAGCTAGAGCTGGAGAATCAGAAGTACCATCATTAATTCATTTATTCAAAGACATTAATCCATTAAAAAGTTTTGTGGTGCTTGCTAGATAATGAAGAAAACCAAATACTCCATATAAAATTACACAATGGATAAACAGACAGAAACAGTCAATCTCATTTTTCCGTTACTTGATTTAGAAGTTTAAAGGTTCCAATCACAAAACAATTTTTGTATCCTTCGGGGAACTTTTGAAAAAGACCAAAAGCCTTTACAATCACAAGAGATCAACTTATAGTATACTTAAATGTTAGTAAAGATCTGCATTGTAAAGTTTCCTGGAAGTGACTGGCGCACATTACAATTACTATGCCACTTAGGCACCACGATATTGCCACATAGGCACTACAATAAACTTAACCATTTCTATTACTATGCCACTAGCGTAAGAGTCCTACACCTTATCAGTCAAATCCTACAACTCTTGTCATCTTGGTGTGACCCTTGACTAGAGGTGTATCCAACATCTTAGGATTGTCCTATAGTTGAACTAGTGTACCTAGGCAAAGGATTTCAGAACTATGAAGTTAACCTCTCATCCTATCCCACTTGAACTTAAGTCATGTTAGATCATGGGGTTACTAAGGAATAAGATTCCCTCCTTTGGTATTTGAATCCTAGAGATACATGAATTTAACTTCTAATTACAACTGCTGAAGAACATCATCTCATAAATTATAATGATTCTTGTCCATGGATTAGTTTGGTAAGTGTAATTGTAATTTAAAACTTGGCTCCAATGGATCAAATGTCACTATACTTGGAATTGCCCCACATCTTGTCCATTTGTAAGTTTGATCTGATAATTTAGAATTCATAAAATAGTTGAAAGTGTTATAATTTTCTAAATAGAAGAAATATCTTCTACCATCATGCTACATGCTAGAAGGGAGAGAGAACATACAAAATTTAGTTGTGTTACTGGTAGAGTCCTTTGACTGTTAAAGTATCACTTTCATATGCTTTGACTTTTGAGACACAAAAATTCAAAGCTCATTGTTAAGATAGTTTCATATTATAGCAGATGATTTTTTTTCCATTTACATATTTTATTTTCACATTAAATTCAGTCTCTTTGGTTTTGTCCATCCTATTGTCAACTGATGCAATGGTTTCTTCTTCTAGAGTATTTAGTCAGTTTTCTTATTTAAAAACTATGGTGATTAGCACTACCATTTTGTTATTAACAAAAAGGATATACAACATACTAGTAAATGATGTCATTACAATTTTCTCAAGGTTTATTATTTCTAGGTTGTGTATGTTACTATCTAGGCTCAAAAGTTTAGTCTTTTTGAAGATTATCTTATAGGAAGAATTATTAATGTTTATATTTCAAGAAGAATGTAAAGTAAAAATGTAGACATGAATACCTTCTTGGGCATGCTATAACTATAGAAGATTCAAGATCACATATGGAAATTTTTAAAGTAGAATAAAGAATTGATAGTCTCTAGGGAGCTACAGCTAAGAGGTTATGAATTTTGTACATTCTAACTATATATGTTAAGGAATCTTAATGGAAAGATCAAATTAAAGTAAGATTTTAGAGAGATTGGCTACAATTAACATGCCAAAACCTTTGAGAGTTATACGAGGCATAGGTGACTTGTAGATGGAAATGTATGCTAGAAAACTTGGTGCAGTTCTTTATTACTTGAGAGGGGATCTCAGTGATAGCAATCAGTCACTACCTGTGTAGTATTCTACATTAATGCAAACCTGCACCGAACACCAGCAAAAGGAAGGAAACAGAGCTGAATTTGCATAGTCTACTCACAACACCCACCTGTAGACACTTGGACCATTCTTGGCTTAATTTGTAAATCTCATTAAGAATGGTTCCAATTTTTTCCATCGCTAGATAACAAAGAGGGATGTTAGAGTCATTGCCAGTTTTTTCACCATTCTTTATGCTGAAACAGAGATTCAAAAATGCCTGTAATAAAATCTATCGAATCACACGTGTAAAATTCAAAATAATATACATCCACTATTCATGTCACGTCATCCCCAAAATAAATGAAGATGCATAAAATAAATGCAACAATACTAATAAAAAGAGGATGAGGATAAACTAAACGTAGAAAAATGCTTCTAAATTGTCTAAAAGGCTCACTTAGATATAAACAGTAGGGAAAGACTTCTTTTGAAGGCATGGAAGACTGGATAATCATAAGATAACCATAGTAAATTCTGGCCTAAGATATAAGACAATTCTGATATGCATAAAGGGAGCATAGGAATTAAGGAAGGATTGATGGAAGAAGGGAGGGGAAGATAGTAAGGAAGTACCTTCATTTGGTCAACAATGATGAAGAGTTTGACCTTATTTGAAGGGTGGTAATTGTGAAAGGCTGTGACCAATGCAAGGGGCACATGTGGTGAACAGAAGTGACTCTTACATTGTAAGATATAAAGAAGAGGTTTTGTTTGAGGAGGGCATCCAAGGGAGATAAAGTTGGGGAATAACATATTAATTTAAAGTGGTGATTCAATTTTTATGACAGGTGTTGAACCTTCCACGAATAATATATAAAAGAAGAAAAATTTTTATGATCATTTACCATTCATCACTTCCAAATACATTAAATCAACACACAATCATCACTCCTCAATTTATGAATTACAACATTCATTTAGTCATCATTCACTAAATATCAAATTGTCAAATCAAAGGAAATCATTCTATCATTCATCAAACATCAGTTGGGAATAAAACAGACTTGCAATCAATTCTTCAATTAATTCAATCTATGTGCCTGCTTTATGTAGCTTATCTTGCAAAGCCCGTTCATAAAAAGAGTGTAAGCAATAACATCAGGTGGAATTTCTTTCTTGTCCATTTCTGCCCACAGTTTAAAAGCTTGTTCTACATTATCATTCTTGAGATGTTCATCAATCAATACACTGTGTACAGTTTTGTCACGAATCAAACCTTCTCCAAACATTTCCCTCAAAAGCAAATGTGCCTCCTATATATTACCTTCCTTGCATAACCCAATTGTAAGAGTAGTATAAGTAATCACATGAGGCAAAATACCACTCTTTACCATATTATCAAATAGTTTGAATGCAACACTTGTGCAGGCAACCCTGCAGTGTCCAGCAATAATGATATTATACGTAAAGTTTTTTGGAGCCAGACCATTTAGAATTAGTTGGTTTAAGAGTCTGACTGCTTCTTCTAGCCTGCCAGCTCTACAATGACCTAAAATGAGCTGTAAGTGCACATATCAGGAGGTATGTTCCTTTCAAGTATGTAATGTAATATTTGATTGTCTAGCTTTTCTTTGCCAAACTTGAAATAACAAGCAATGAGAGTGTTGATCCCTAGAGCAACCTGGCTAATGTTGACAGAGAAATGTGCTTGGACATTGCAGGAGTGGATTGAACTTAGAGAAATTAATTTGGATTGTGTTAAGTATTTAAGGAAGATGAGAATTCTATGATAGTTGAGCAGCTATATGTGCTGATGAAGATTTCTCTGTTTCTTATCAGAGTGTTGAGCATTAGCATTAATGTAGCCCTACTCTCTCGATAGAGAAATCAATTAACCAAGATAAAAAGGAGAGTGGTGTTAGGATTTCCTTATTTGCTTGCCTAAATGTTTGTCTTAGGCTTCCTTTGGCCCTTACAGCTAAGAAATTTTGTGCTAGCAAATCAACCTCTGAGCATCATACCTGTCAGGATGATATGCTATATTGCAGCTTGTGTAATGTGGAGGTATGTTTTAGATATGTAAAACTTTTCTAAATTGAATTTGCTTATCAGAATCTGTAATTAGTGTGGATATTAAATGATTATCACCTAACATACCAATACTAATCTTCTTTAGTTTCAATATATTTTGGTTAAATAATTTGTCGTTGCCTATGCAAGTGAAGGAGAAATGGATCCCAACTCCATCTATTTACAATCAAGTCATATTTTCTAGCTAAAAAATCCTTGTAGAACATTTTTGATGGATGCAAACACTTTTGATTAACAAGGTTTAATAATAAAGCATATGACAAGACTGCATATTAATTTAATGTGAGCATATATATACACAATCATATCACTAAAGAATCCCACTATCTATGCCCTGAATGACATGATGCAAATCCTTTCACTATATGTCGAATATAAAAAATATATCAAGAGACTGCACTCTACGCTTTAGATCTAAAGAATTTTGTTGCCTGCTTCAAAATTAAAGTGGTCGATTACTTGGAAATAATGGTACAATTGAACAACCACCACTAGAAATTATGTTTGAAATAACACAACTTAGAAGGAAAATACCATCAAATCGCCTTTTGTTCAAAATACCATCAAGTTAAACCCTTTTTTCGCGTACTCCTGGCCACAAATCGCAGTTGTAGGCCCATACCGGCCTAAAGAAACAATAGGCCGCTAGAGCAGTTGTTTATCTTCCACCAGCCTAGGAAGTTGTTTACCTTGAATCCGCTGCGAAATAGCAGAGACAGTTGATCGGATGGACCGAGAAGTGGTGTGCACGAGTCTTTTGGGTGCAATACGATAAGATTAGGGCGACAAACATAATGTATTTCAAGTTTTCGTTAAAGATGAACCAGGAAGTTGTTTACCTTGAATCCACGGCGGAATAGCAGAGACAGTTGATCGGGTGGACCGGGAAGTGGTGTGCACGAGTCTTCTGGGCGCAATACAATAAGATTAGGGCAGCAAACATAACGTATTTCAAGTTTTTGTTAAAGATGAACCCGTGTTGGTCAAAATTTTGACCAACACGGGTTCATCTTTAACCAAAACTCATCACAATTCGACCAAATTGACCCCAAATTTTCAAATGGTCGAAAGTTTTGGTCGAAAATTTGAGTCAAATGTACTAGTGTCTACTCTTCTTCCTATTTTTCTCACAGTCTTGAGCACCATCTTCTGATCCACAGACCCAACAACTATTATCTTGTGCATGCTCATCTCTATGTCCACAGTTTGCACACCTGCAGAGTTTTATGACAAAATTATCAGCTAAAGTTTGAATGATTTAACATATCTTATTTAATACCCTCCTTCGTTAGTTTCTCCATATTGATATTTTCTTTGGCAACAGTTTAAACAACAACAATTTTCATTCCACACATTGTAGCACTTGCAGGATTCATTCCATGAGCTAAGACAGTAATGATAGAAGTTTTGATGCCCATCTCCCCTTGCTTAACGATAAGCATATAACCTTTACAATATAAAGGAATGGAGCATCCTCAACATTAACAGTGCCCAATTTCTTTAATCCACTAATAAATGCTCACGCCAAACCATGTACACATTCTACATTTTTTTTCAATCCTTCCAGACCATGATAGATTGCATACATAGAAGATATATTGTAATTAATGCCTGTATTATGTAGATATTTCTAGTGGCATTATCTTGCCTGATGTGTTGCTCCCTTGTCTACATTTCCATCCTTAGCACAGGATTCCTATGGGAATCCACATGAACTCCAATAATCCTCCCAGACATCATTCATTTTTACTCTTAAGATGTAACCAAGCAATATAAATGAGGGGCCCCCATAGTCCAGGGGGACACCAAATCTTTGAGAAGACCCAAAGATGATATCCACCCCAAATTGTTTTGTGTTGGTCTCATTTTTAGCTTGTCGCATGTTTCCCCAGTAAGACTCTGTGTTGCCTCCCATTATGACTCTAGTGCCCATCGGATAATGCATTGGTTTCTAGGAGATCTTGGGTTCATTCTTTACTTCCTTCGCAGTCCTTGACCCCAGTTAGAATCAGTTGTGCAATTGTTTCACCATATTAAGTATTGGTTCTATCTTATATCTCCTCTTAAACTATTGTAAAAGACTTAGCAGAACAGTAGTTGAAGTCATCGTATAGTGATCCATTATGTACAATGTGAGTCATATGGGTACAAAGTGGAGAGTGTCACCACTCTGTACATTTATGGGTGTCTCATACACTATGAAGTGGCAAGCACGTGCAGGTTGAGGTGAGTCCTACGAGGCATTGTTGTATACTATGAAGTAGTCATACAAGAAATATCACCCACCAGTACATCACATATTGCATTCGACTACTAGGTTCAATTATTCTTATGTGCACAATACATCAAGCAAATTTAAAAAGAAAAAGACCCTTCACCCTTTTTTCTAGTAAAAAACTGGCATAATTGTTCATGATTTTCTTGATATTGGATTTGTCTAAAAATGAAAAATACTTCTTGGGCTTTGAGGTTAGGCTGAAGTTTTATGTAGTTTCAAACAAACAAAAGTCTCTCAAAAGAAGAAATCCCAATTCGTGGCCAAGGAAGAAATTAGAGGATGGAACCTGGTTTCATGCGCATGGATTTTATTCGTAGCCATGGACTCGCAGATCTACAACAGAGTAAGTTCTCCCTAACTGTGCTTTCTTAATCATCATTGAGATTTTGAGTAGAAGATTTTGATAAGGAAAAAGTGGATCCAAGGTACAGAACTGTATATTCATTGTGTATTAAGCAGCTTCAGACAATGAGTAACCTTCAGTTCCTTAGCTGTGGGAGAATGCATGCAAAATGGGGAGCCCGAATGCTTCAAATTAATATGATATGCTTCAAAAAAACTTTGAAAAATATAATGTTACATTCTTCCTTACTGAAATTTAAAGGCATCTATTGGTTCATTGGAAGAAATAGAAGTTTCAAGCTTAAAAAATGACAAACTAGGGCACGCCCATGGCTTCCACTATTACAGCAAGTCATTCTTCCTAAATACTCCACCAATCGATCTTAGCTCAGAAAGAAAATGGATGAATGAAGACAGGAGAAACTTACAAAGAGCATCTACTAGCGTTTCACAGTGAGGACAAATCTTTGGCGTTCAAAGGGCGAAAACTGTTTTTGCAAGAAGCTCCTGCGCGCGGGCAATTTCATGACAATGAAATGCAAAAGCCCTTTTTGAGTTTTGCATTATAAGCCCGTGTTGGTCGAAATTTTGACCAACACGGGAATGGATTTTAAAAAAAAAGATGTTTTCCTTTCAGATTTCGACTAATGTAAAACATTTTAATGGATGGTCGAAATTCTTGGTCGAAAAATAGGGTCAAATGTACATGTGATGTCACCCCACTAGAGGGCACTCGTGTTTTTGGTGTATTCAAAGGACTCAATAACATATACACTCAATTATCACCCTTGTGACAAGGGTCAAGGGCGTATACCACCTTCAATCATCCAAGTACATGCTTATGGTGAGGATCTACATGAGAGATTCTTCCCCCTCCTTCCACAAAGATTATCTCCCCTTTCAAAGGTAAACCAAGTAGCAATTGGCTACAAAGTTTATAATAGGCTTCTATTCACATTAATCTTTGGTGGCCTTGTGAATGAGCTTAACTCTAGCAACCCACACCGACACCTGAAAGTGCACACACTTGACTAACAAGACTAGGCGCAACGCTACCCAGTGCAACAAATAGAGCCTCTTCATGATATGCAATATTAGAATCAAGAAGAACAAATTAACATGGCTTTGGAGTTTTTGACTCTACAAAGCTTCTTTATTATAGTGAGGTGAAATCACCGACATTCATTGCGTGCTCACTTGGGTTCTTCTTGGAGGTTGGATTGCTCTGATAGGCCCTCTAAAAGTTGACTCAAACTGTAGCTTAGATTCAAGGGTCCAAGTTTCTAATTTTCCAAAAGGGAAAAGATCATACCCCTCTACCTTGTCACCTTACCCAAACACACAGAACATATTCATCACTAAGCTAGCTTATCAATCCCAACTTGCCTTTTTCCAAGATTTTGATGCATCATCCCTCATTAAAAGCTTTTCTTGGGAGAACCACTACCTTTCTTGCCTCTCTTGGGTATTGTCTTCTAAAGGTGTCTAGGTTTTTGATTTACTCTTGGGTATCACTTCCAAGTAGCAAAGAGCATACTACCCTATTCCTTTGTCTAGAGCCCTACGAAGTTCACAAGCCCTATTAAACTATGTGTATGAAAAAGCATGAAAATAAACACATTGTTTGAGTAGGTTTGAATTATTCTTTAACAAGTGATCTTTGATAAACATCATACAATCAAACCATTAGTAATGTTTTCTATGTTTATTTCAAGGTATCTTCAACAATCATCCTACAAACCACTATTAAGCTACTTTAAAAATTAGAAATCATAAAACATGTACTTCAGAAATAGAGGTTAGACCAAAAAATCATGACTAACAGACTTCAAAATGCAATTTTTTCATACTCTACTGTCAAGTCTCATGCGAGACTATGCACCGAGTTGTGTGAGGAAATGCTTTGTATCGCATGAGAAAGTGTTTTCACTGCACAAGCATATGTTATCCCATTGAGGAAGTATAGAGACCGATGCAAACCTTTAGGTTTCTCATGCGAGAAAACTTCTTTGTGCTCAAGAATTTACTATTTTGTATGAACACAAATCCAGAATGTCAAAAAAGAATAAATAAGGTCAGAAGTTTGATTTCTCTACCCCATGGTGGGTGCTAGAAATGTGAGTGTTAAATACGGGCCTCTAATTCAACTACACACTTCAACATGATCATTTTTTGTTAGTAACATCCCAAAATGAATATGAGATTATTCATCTAGCATGTCTGTACAAAGCGATTTGTTGCCTTCTAACTAGACGGGGTTTTACTATATACTCTCAAAATTAAGAGTTTAGTAAATAGACCAAACTAGTATGAAGGATTTGAATGAACGCACATGCAATATTAATTTATTGTTTTGATATTTTTGTAAGCAAAGATATGAATTAATCTAGATGATTTTCAAATTAATCTAAGAACAATGAGAAGCAAATTAAGCTAAATGAGTGCATTGAATCTATATGACGAGCATATAAAAGCAATAGAAATTTGAATGCAAGATGCTTGAGTAATCAATCCACCAACAATTTGATACTCTTCACTTGCATCCTTCCAATTGAGAGGCCAGGGGTCTCCTTTTATAGAATCTTGAATTCAATCAATGGTAAATTGAGGGTACAATTCAAATTGAATGTGAGATTGAATCCTCCAATTTTTATGGAGTTGAATGAGATGAAATAGGGGATAACAGTGATCCATTCAAATATGTGCTCATAATTATTATTCTAGTTAATTAAATAATTAGTTTCAATAATTATGATGAACATATTTGATTAAATCAATATATTTAATTCCTTTTTCATATGAGATGAATTAGGAAAGAATATTGATCCATTCAAATATGACACCATAATTTAATATTATAATTAATTAAGTAATTAGTTTCAACACTTATGATATATGTGTGTGTGTGTGTGTGTTTAATTAAATCAATGTATTTAATTCCCTTTTTATGTGTACTAGCTAAAGAGGGTAGATTAAATTTAATTAAAGTAATTAGGACTTATAATTAAATTAATTAAATTAGGAGGTTAATTTAGCCAATTAAAATCAATATTTAGGAATTAAATAAAGTATGTGATTAATATAGATTACAAATTTTTTGCATTTGACACTTAGGTCAATGTAAAGATGATAAGAACTAGAAATGCCTAGTACAATAGGACTTAATTGATCAAGAAATAGATGTTGTAAGATTGATGCACCAAAATTAATTCATAATGCCAATGTGCCAATTTAGGGGTATTATAGCTCCAGGCGCATTCTATTCAATTTTTTGCATTTTTAAATTTTGGTGGATATCTTGGTTGTTTCAAGTTTGGGGATTGATTTTGTTGCTTCTGATGATTTTTCATGGGTTTTACTATATGTTTTATCATCCATATGTCACTTTTGATCTTTATTGACACCCTTTTGTAGCATTTTTTTGCAAACACAATGAGATAAAGTGCCACTCTATTGCATTTGGAGATCTTGCACATCTTTGTGTTTGTTGTGCTTGCATCACTTTGTAAAGTACCTTGAGGGGTTTTATGTTGGTCATATTTGCCATCTTCCTTTGTCAAGTGAGTGTTCCTTCCATGATATTAGCATCATGATGTGTTGATGACATGTGCCATTATAAGTGGCTGTACTTCTACACTCTCAATGTTCTTGGTTTTTCTTTCTTTAGGAGATATTACATCCAGTTTTAGTGCTCCTGTCTTACCTCTCAGAATTATAGGGGTTATTTTTTGGGTCTATTATTTTCTTGGTTTGATGGAGTGAGCTATGTATTCCGTATTCATCCTATGTACTAGGCAACTGCAATGGCTGGGTATTTGTGCATTTTGGTGAGATTGATCATTTACCATATGGACACTCTTCCATTCCTATTTTTGGAGGCCATGAAGATATCTTCCATATTCCATTGATCAACTCTTTAGACCTAGTCTTCTCTACCTGGTCATGTTCTATACAGTGGAGGTTCTTCAGATCAATAGTTTGACAGTGTTTTCAACTTCATGTTTCAGTGGTTTTCTTCATGATCATCCCTTTTCCTATCTTCTGGGACATTTTTTCCATCTCTTTTTGGAGTAGGGTTTTTCCCATGTGGTTTTCTCTATTTCTCCTCTTTATAGAATTTTTTTGTACTTGGTACTTGATCAAGCTCTTGTTGCTAAGACCCGTGTGCTTTTGCTTTCAGCAATAGTTTCTAAGTTTTTAGCTACTTCCTAAGTTTATCTTAAAGGGGGCGTGTTAGAGTAATAAGATATTGGCCTATTAATTAAATTATTTTGATTTAATTACTAAGCCACTTATTATCTCTAGTTTTCTTAAGCTAAACTTTGGGCATATAATAATTAATTCTTTTAATTATTATCATGCAACCTAGGTTTTTTCCCTTTAGGGTTTGTACCTATCTCTATTTATAAGGATGGTAATTGTAAATATATTCATTTAATCAATATAATTTGCAGTTTTTTTTTGCACACCAAGAATGTCTCATCTTTTGTGGATCTCTAAATTCAAGCCTTCATAGCTTTGCTCCTCTCTTTCTATGACAAGTGCTTATGTGCAGTGATTCTTAGGAGTTGTGGGGTTGAGCTTTCATCAACTTCAACACTTCTCATATCCTTGTTCCAACTAAATACTACGTAAAAATAAATTGAATATTAATCATAGTAACACCCTTGGCTCCATGGCTCATTGTCTAACTCGAGACCAAACTTAGGGTTCAAACAACAAAGTGATGCATATTTAAGTTACAAAATACTAAAACTAAAGACATCTTAATTCATACCAGTGAATTATTTTAATGTTGACACCACAACCTTTGTACTAAGTGTAGTGAAAAAAATCATTCCAACTAACATTTCATTAATCATTTAGGCAATGCTAACCAAAATGCTAATTGTAATAGGTAAGTCATTTAAACCTCTTTCCTGTTATTGTTAGAATTTTCATGGTTTTTATCGTAGAGCTATTGAATGCAAGAAACCTAAATTTAATAATGATAATAGTAGAATGTTTAGAGGTACTAACCCTACAACTAATAAACCTATTAAAGGAATCGATGTTTTTTGGATTAAGGTAAAAATAGGTTTTGAAGGGACCCAAAACCCCACACAAAAAAATAAAAGATATATGATATAGTGTCCACCAAGTTTTACAAGGACTTGGAACCTATAGTAACATTAGCAAAAAACTAGGTTTTACAAGGACTTGGAACCTAAATAGTAGCATTCAAACATAAACCAGTTGGAAAGAAAAAAAAACCATAGTAAAAGACAACCAACACAAAGATACAAAACCAAAATCCCAAACCAACGACCAGGACCAATAGAAGGAAAATAGGAAAAAACGTTGTCAATAAAGCTCCTCTACAACCTTAGTCAAATCTTTGGCAGTATTAACAACCTCTTGAATGTGATCCTCAGTATTGGAAACATGGGCGACTTCAATGGCCCTTTTAGTGCTCTGCCTAGTCCTTCTGCTAGGACCACTAGTCATATGGGCATGCATAGGAGAAATAATTTCCTCATTGCTCCTCCTGCCAAAGCTAACCATCATCGCACATAAACTGGTAGTGATCATGTCCATCTGTTGTCAGCTATCCTTGACCAATTGCCTCAGGCCAGCTTCATAGGCTATCAATTTCTCAAGAATGATCCCAAATTTTCCTTCAAGCTTAATTGTTTTATTTATTTTTCAATACCTAGATTCTTTTGCAACCCTTTAACGCTTTTCTTTAAGGTAGTAATTTCATTATAGAGCCATGTATTAACCTGTAGAGTCACATCCACCTTCATTTTAGCTTTGTTAAGAAACAAAAGCCTTCCACTGATATTCTTCACCCTAGTCTCCTCATCTGCACTCTTCAACTCATGGTGACTAGTGTTAGTATGAACCTCTTCTAGCATAGAATCTCTGTCCCCAGCTAAATACTTTTCCTCCATGTCAATCATCTAGGTAGTTTCAACAACATTTGGCTTGTGGGTAGTAAGAATCGTATTATCATCCTTCTTGGTTTCCATTGGCACCCCTCTTCCTCAAAAACTTTAATCGTAGGTGTATTATCTGTCATCTCATTTTCTTCATCCTTTGAGGAGATCAGAGAAACATTTAGGTTCTTAATCCTAGGGTTCAAAGAACCCACATTACTCCCTATACAACTGGACTTAGCCACTATATCATCCTAACTACCTGAGCACCCATCATTGTTTGAGCTATAATCTCTACTCTCTATTTCTCCCTCCTCTTCTTCCTCATTCTCTACTTTTGTAGTGCCCTTTTCTTCTTTTGATCTATCTACTCTAACCTCAATTTTGCTCTTACTTTTGCCTTTAACCTTCCTATTTTTTTTCTTTGCACTTTCCTTCTCAATGACATTATGTGTTATAAGTGCAACAACTTTGGGCATATAACTAGATATTGCAAAGCACAAATCAATTAGTTAGGACCTAGGTATGGAAACAATGTTATAGTTTGTCAGATTTGTAACAACATGGGACATACAATAAGATATCATAGAGTGAACAATATGAGAATGCCTAAAAGCATGAGGAATAACATGAGAAACCTAAATCCTAGAAGGAATGTGAGCAAGAACAAAAGGAATGAGAATAATAGTAATAGTTAGAAAGAGAATGTGAAAGATCTTGTAGGAAACCTTGGTGAATCATTTGTTAAAGCTAAGAAACCAACAAGTTCATATAATGTGTTGGAAATTCAATCAAGTGAAGCACCTGAAAATAGATTGAAGTCAACCATAGTCACCCACCAATCACATTCTGATTGAGCAGTTCATTTATTATTATTAGAACCATATAGAAAACCTTAGGGTAGGAATTGAGACTTACAAAGTTAGTATGAGGAAGAAAAGGATGTAAGGAAGCTATGGTTAATAGCTCATGAGATTTAGAGTTCACATGTGAGTGCGTGAAGTAAAAGAAGTTCACTGATAAACCTAAGCAATTTTTTGTCACCTGAGTACTTGGGCAATTAACGTAGAAGTTAATTGGAATTGATTTAAGGATCAAAATACAAATTTTTAGTATCATTTGATTGTGCAAGAAGTTAAGGAGTCATTGGAGAGAATTTAAGAGAAAACTTAAAGTGTTTTGAAGCAGATTTGAAAGTGAATTTAGTAAGCCCTAAGTTTCACAAATTTAAGGTATTTATCACTTGCCCAATCATAATTTGAATTTTAAATTGAAAGAAATGGAAACCCCCATTGTTTGTGATATGAGTGAGAGCCATAGATACAAGTATAAGAAGCACCTATACATTTCATTGGAAGATGAAGCATCAGGAACATTTTCACAAGTGTCGAATAGGGTTTTGCACGTAGAAGATATTCATGCATACATTCACTGCAAGTTTGAGTTGATAGGAGATAATGAAATAATGACCTAACACTGAAAGAAGGGTTTGAGCATTTGGAAAAGCTAAACATCACAAAGCATATGTTCTTTACGCAATTTGACAACCATTAATGGACAAGAATAATTCTAAGTCATATACATGAAGATATGTTCTGAGTAGGAGACATACCTGTTATGATTGACAATGATATGATCCACAAGTTAACTAGATTGAGCAATGAGGGTAGTAAAAATGTCAAGAAGTTAGTGGAAACAAACTTGAAAATAATATCAGATGGAAGAAACATGAAGTTGGACATGATCAAGGAAGTTGATGTTAAAATTGTAAGCAAGATAATGGGATATAAGTTGAATTTTTATAGTTCTACATTAAACATTATTCCAATAGGATTTATTCATGCACCATACACAATGACTGTTAAAAAGGAAAAGGTCAATGTGCGTGAGATTTTGAAGCAAAAAATACCAGACAACACAGACATAATAAAGAGGACCAAGAATGCAATATTCAAATTTGAAGCCTTATTAACACATTTTTTTTCCAAGTAATAGGAAAGTTCCCTAGAATGCCAAGTTTTGAATGAAATTCTAACAAATGTACAATGGAGCTAATCACACATTATTACAAAAAACAACCAAAGGAAAGAATGACATAAGATATCACTAGGATGATGAAAAGTTTCCAAACTGAAGTGAAGCAAAGATTTAGAATACCACCATCCCTAGTTGAGAAATATAAAGATGAAATTTGTTTTATGGTTGAAACAGATGTTACTTTCATGGAAGCAGTAGAACCAAGAGTAAAGTTCATTGATTGCATGGGATATGAGATGTCAGAGGAAATAATTGAAGGCAATGAGAAGATCATTATGGAATCAAAGAAGGATAAGAAGCGTCCTAGATGGGGCACATATGAAGAACAATTCAAAGAAGTTAACAGTGAGCTATGTAGCAAGGACATAAAGAAGAAAGTTGACAAGAAGATTGAGAACATCTTGAAGGAATCATGTATGAACAAAGAAGAACTCAAAGAAGTTGTGGGAATTGAAATGAATCTGAAAGCAAGTGGTCAGTCATATATCCTTATTCCCAAACCATTAGCTATTAATAGTAGATCAATAGAAGATGTAACAATTGCAGTACCATCTATGCAAACACCTATAGCACCCTATGCAACCACCATTTGTTCCACTAGTTCAATTAAGAGATGAGGAAGATATCCGTATAATTAAAGTTCAATCAACTACTCCACCTAACACTAGAAGGTCATCTAGATTTATAGAGGCTAAACAAGAACCAATTGAACCACCCAAGCAAAAGAGAGTGAAATAAATGGCCAATGGTCTAGGAAAGAAGAGAAAGACATTGGCTACTTCCATGGGAAAATATAAGAAGAATAACATTGAACAAGAGACAGAGAATACATATGCAGAGTTTGCGAACACAGAAGAAGAACCCAAGAGAGAAACAAAGAAAAGAGAATCAGAAGTAATTACTAGAGAAAGGAAGAAGTGGAAACCAAAATTTGAAAGATTGAATTGTATGATAATTGATAATGGATATTTTGCACAATTGAACAAATTTTATGACTTATACAACAATTTTGAGAAGTTTAAGTTAGAGAATGTGGTCATAAGACATGACATTGTCTAATAGGAAATCTGAAGACATACAAAGGAAAATCTCCAAATATTTATATGAGAGGTTAGTTAACATAAGAAGAGAGTTGTTGAAGAGGACAAGAGTATAAAAGAAAGATTGATAAGGAAGTTAAGTGAAGTAAAGGATGATGAGCACCTTGCAAGCATAGTGAAGAGCATTGTACCCTTTTTAAGAAATAAGAAAAGAGCCATATTAATAATGGACACAATATTAGATCCTTTTAAGGATTATGGCATCTCTATTATTGACAATTTGGTACATTACATGAGTTCAAAGAATGAAGAGGAGGAGAAAGGAGAGGAAGAAAAAGAAAGAAAGGAAAAGGAAAAGAAAGATGAAGAAAAATAAAGATGAGGTAGAGGAAAGGAAGGATGAGGAAAAAAAGACAAGGAAAATGAGAAACAAAATGACGTAGGGATATAAAGGCAAGAAGCAGTCAGTGCACCTATTCAACATACTCCTCAAAGGGTAATTGAACCAAGTTCTTTAAGGTCACCACTTGAATTAGCCCTGACAACTCTATCTAGAGAGGATGATGATCAAATTGAATTGATATCATCTCTAATCAAGTTGATTGAGTATTAAAAAAAGAGTAAATAATCTACAAAATTCATTGACAGAAGTCACTAACAAATTGTAGAGTATCATATCAGCTAGAGTTACCAAATCTGACCCTTAGATGAGAGCAAAGGAAGTAATCAAAGCTTCTGATAATGAGTTCACATAGTTATCAAATGTTGTAGCTACAAAGGCTCGAACCCTACATGATGCTAAAATATTCAGAAAAGTTTGTAAGAACATTAGGGAAGACTTGAAGAGTCTTGATATATGCATCAAGGAATTAAGGAGATGCTTAACTGAAGAAAAATCATTGTATGGAAAATGTATTTTGTCACATGATTTTGTGAAAGATATTTTAGATGAACTAACACTCAAATTGATAGAGTTGAAGACCTTTGTTACTGAAGTACAAAGTCCTAATGTACAAATGGTGGACTTAGAGAGCCGAGTTAGTAGAGTTCATGATGATATTGGGCTATTAGAGCTGAAAAGGAAAGGATATTGGAAAGATTTTTGCTATTGAGAGAGCATCTTACCTTACAGATTGACTATGTGCAGAAATAATTGGATGAACACCTTTCCACTAAAGCATCATATGACAAGTTTGTGTATTTAGATTTGAATGTAATAGATATTGCATCTTATGGGCTAAGTGCATTACTAAGAGTATATGAATTAGTCAAGGAAAGGTTTGACACAAAATTCTCTATCTTGAAGAAATTTTTTGAGGATTGCATGACATTGATACCCACTTAGTAATCTTAAAAGTAGAAGTTCAAAATTTTGGTGTTCATACAAGTTTTGGCACCACCTTTGTCATTGATGTCAAAGGGGGAGTATAGTGAGGAAAATTATATGTAAAGAAAATAGTATAAGTTATAAGTAAGAGCATAGTCAAAGGGGGAGTATCTATATGTAAATATGGTATAAATAAGATGATGATCCACAATTTTTGTAAATTTTGTAATGGCCATGTAACAGATGTTGCAAGTTTTGAAATTTTATAATTTTGAGTTTTTGGGACTTGGCCAATTTTTCCATTTGTTGCCATCAATGCCAAAGGGGGAGATTGTTGGCAATTTGGCTAGGGTAGATGTTATAAGCTTGTCATTTATGGCAACATATAGTCAGGATTAAGTGAGAAAATCATGGAGATAAAGTATTGATCGAAGTACTTAAAAAATTGTTTATCATTGAGTTTATCTGTCATCGCATGCATTATTTTGATCAACGCAATTCACAGGGGTATTTTTGGCACATGCGCATTGAGGTATGGATAGAAAAATGTATGAGGATTTTACAATTAAGAGTGTGAGGTTGTATGGACAATACAGACAAAGTTATTAAAAATTTTCTAGTTGCAATAATGGGCCGACAGAACATGATAAAGACAAGGAATAAAATATTTTATATTAAGGAATTGTTTTGTTTATCAAAATAATCACTTGATTAATTAGGGAGTACACCCTAGATGCTAAACCTAAGTCAACAAGAGTTAATTTTGTATTTTGGCAAGTGTATAAAAGTATGAAGGTTGACAGTATAAAGAAATATAGTATAAAGGACATAATTTGGAATGCGTAGTTCTGTGAATGTTGAAGTGAAATACTAAGCAATTATAATATTGTTTTGAGATGCCAATTTTGATGTTTGATAAGAGCAATACAAACATATGATTAGTTTTGTGAAGAGAAGCAAAAGAAAATTAGATATTGAAGATATCATAAGCAACAAGAGGTTTTGTATTTACTTCTTGTATTGAAGAACATTATTGTATATTGTATGTTTGGGCAATGAGCTCATCTTGTATACTTTATGTAATTGTAATAACAACTCCTAATAGGGTTGAGGCTTCTAACAAGGACTGAGACACTATACAGATGTAATAGACTCCTAACATGGTCAATATCTTTCACCAGTTATTTTTTATTAGTGGATAATTTTGTGGGTACCATCCCCACCAAGGTTTTCCCTTGGGCAACGTTGTCCTAGTTAACAAAATATGGTGTTATGTGTTGCATTACTTTATGGTTGTGTTTACTATTTAGCTTAATCAATCTACTTTCATATGCAAGTTATATGATTGTTAATGATATCCATATTTAGGCAAAAGGCTTGTGGAATACTGATTCACCCACCCCCCCCCACAACCTCAGTATTTCTTATTTCTAATAGTTTCACGAGTAGTGGTTCACAAGAACCCATCTCTCATAAAAATGAATGGAACTTTTATCACTCAGTTCATCTAAGTGATCAAGTCTAAGTACTTGTATTGACAATGCATGGGAGATTGAAAGTAGGTAGTGTGTGGACATCAAGGACAAAGACAAGGATAGGAGCAACAAACTCTCTATTTTTCCTTAGTGTCAAAACACTAACCTCTCCCTTTATTTGTATTGAGGAAAATAGAGAGAGAATAAAAAGCTGAGTGCTTGCACTCAAGAAGTAAAAAGCTAAAATAATATACTTGTGATAGAACACAAGGAGATCAACAACGTTTGCAACTCCAAATACCAATAAAGTTGCATCTCATAAAAAATCTGTAGCAAACACCCAAGAGGAATCACTATCATGATAATAAACATAAGGACCATTGCCATTTTGTTGTAATAAAAGTAACCAAAATTGATATAAACAATCCATGATCAAACATAAATGTCTCAAAATATCCACCACAAAATTGAACCAATGTTAAAGAACAAGAAGTGTACCCAAAGATATGATTAAAGAATCATTGATTGAATCGCAGGAACAAAGGGTTGTAAAAGGTACAAAAAAAAAGAGAGGACACAAGCAACAATTTCATGAGTAATGGTTCACAATATATTATTTCTCATGAGAATGTAAAGAACACTTAGTGCTCTTTGCGACTAGGTGATGGGCATAGTGGTGGAGCACTAGGACTTCTTGGGAGGTCACCCATCCCAATGCTACTCCAACTCAAGCACACTTAACGTTTTTTGCAACCTCATTTTCAAAACATTCAACAAGTGTTGCGCCCTACAAACCTTTCATTATAAAGCCCCTAAGCTCATCAAGTGACAAGTAGGAGATATTTTCTAGAACAAGTCAAATTGTGATATTTCTATCAAGATTTATTTGTGTAGTTTTTTAGTCAAGCTCATTAACCCATGTTTCATGAGTAGTGGTTCACATGAACACATCTCCCATGGAAATGAATGGAACAATTATCACTAATTTAAGTGATGCTTATAGAGGTGAAGTATCAAGGTTTTCAAAGGGTCACCCATCCTTGTACTACTTAAGCTCAAGAGTGCTTAAGCACAAAGTTTCCTTAAATGTTAAGCCCACCTTACTTGCAACCCTATGTGCAAAACCTTTAGGAAGTATTGTACCTTATGAATCATTCAAGCATATGGGGTTGCAAATCAAAGTGTGCTTAACCTTGGGAGGAAATTATGTGGTTAAGTGCACTTATGGGCTCTATTGGGAAGTCCCAATACTTCATCTTTGTGAACATCACCTAGGTGTAATGAGTACTAAGTGTTATGTTCATTTTTTATGAGAATTAGATGCTTCTGAATCACTACTCATAAGACATAACTACAAAATTCAATTGTAATAGCAACATCACAACTTCTTCTTGTCCAAAACATCTCCGACTTTTTTTCCAATTATATTATGATAACCAAGATAGATTCTTGAAAACCTAAATAGAGCGACTATGACATTACATACTCTAATCTTTAATAAAACATCACAATTTAAGATACTTATGAAATACGTCATTGTGATTTTTTTAAATTGACATCTATTGAGAAATAATACCATTAATATCAATCTTGGTTTGAGGATGATTTTATTAAAAAATAGCATATGGCACTCGTGGACGTTATTGCGGGTTGACATCCCCACCATGGACGGTGCATATTCAATCCATAGGCTCGGACAAATTTGGGGACATGAAAGTCTGCGCACGTCAGTATATATATATATATTTATCTTTGACAATGTTGTCAGTTAAGTGTCTTAAAATATATTTATTTTATTGGATTGTCAAAATATTTACATGTTTCTCTTAAAAGCCCACTGTGACACCTGTGACAGGATTCACTCATAGTGATAAATGCGTATTCATGCTAAGAGAGCATTTGCTTTTTCTTCTAGAGTTGCTGTGGCTGTGACAAATCGAGCGAAATTATTTGTTTCAACCACTGATGATTCGAAGGTAATTTTGGGTAGCGTAGAAACATTTTTTGGGCTTTCGCTGTTTTATTGTTTAGTTACTAGTAGCATCTGAATCGATTCTGACCCGATGCAAGTGCAATTAATCCCCAAACCTTTTGCTTAGAGCAATACATTTTATTTCTTGGGAACTGCGAGAATTGGCAGCAGTATTACCCTTTATAGCTTAAGTTTTGTTTTGCAGTTTGCTTTCTCGAAACTTGTGTTAATTGCAGCTGTTTAGTAACCCTAGCATGAGCGTGTATATATGAGTTGTAAAGTTTCCTGTAGAGAATTGTGTACGACTTTTTGCATCGACGTTTCTTTAACATATTTCTGCTATGGATGTAAAGCTAATGAACGACTTTGTGAAATATTTAGCATTATTATTAAGTATTTAGGTAATGGCCAGAAATTCACAATTTCCCTGCACTGTTCCCTTCTGGAGACAGGATTCATTTAACTGTTCTAAATTTTCGTGTTATAATGGAGGAGTAACCCTTTTGAGGCAAAATTCACTTGAATTCTTCCCTTTTTTTCTTTTGTAATTTATTAATCAATTCGCCAAAATAGAGCCCTTCTGTTTTTTTTGGTAATTCATTAATCAATCCACTGCAATAGATATAATATTGAAAATCACTCATCGCAACAATCCACGGTTTTGTTTACTGCATCGAGTAACAGTGCAGCTGATCACGGAATCAGATTTTTGTCCAAGCATATAATTTCTGTCACATTCTTCCAGAGCTCTCTAAAGTGAACCATAATTTTGAAAAATCCATTAGGGTTCTATTTTCTTTCCATTTGATAGACACCTTTATATCCTGTGACAATTCAAATTACTATTTGTTTATCAAGTGCATTCAGTTGCCCATATTTACGGCCCAAAACTCAAAATAATGTTCTGTTTTGCTATTATATTAGTCATAAAGTGACATTATGCTGGTTCATCAAATCAACTGAGGACCAGGTTAACTATCAATTGTTTGCATCTAAATTATGGTTTGGGGATGCAAATGCGTGTAGGTGTGTGTCTATACACACACACACACACACACACACACACAAAGAAATGCAAGAAATGGACAAAAATTAAATCATTTGATAGTATGATACTTCACCAATACATATTGAAATTCAAATAAGTTATAACTAATAATTAAATATTCAATAAGATTATAAGACATGTCATATACGTCTTTGTTCATGATTCCAATACAGATCAGAAATTCATCACAATTACAAAATCAATATATGGTTCATGACTCGATGTTCATAAATCCAAATCAGAATCATATGGATTTGCAAAAAAGTCCTCATCTCCATCTCCTCCAACTGCTGCAAGTTCAAGATCATTTGAATCAGAAACAATTCCGCTTGTGCTAGATGACCATGTGTCATGATGTTATCAGCATCATCATCCATGATTGTAGTAAGATCTTGAATCGTTGGATCCAAGTTCGCACACTCAGGTTCTACATCCCAAAGCTTGGCTACCCCTTTGTTGTAGTGATCCTCCTTACATGACAAAAGATGCACGTTGGTATGAATGTAAACTTGTAAACCAAGTCTTCAGCTTTTTTGAGCCTAACCGGTTATGCTTCATTGAGTGGATAAAGGAGTATGTACTCCAATTCGGTTCAACTATATAAGAACTTGCAATCTGGACAATGTTCACAAAATTAAAGTAAAACATAAAAATGAAAAGCAATTCAAATAATTGTAGAATATAAGTGGTAAACAAAAAACAAAAAACAGGTTGGCCATAGAGGTACCACCGTGTGATAGCTCCCATGTCACATTGGCACTTTATTGCAATTGGACTAAGTTTTGCTCTTAAAGCAAATAAGCTAAATTCTGTCCTAACATTTTTGTGAATGACATCATCTTGGAAGAGTCTTGCAAAATATTCATAGCACCCACTAGCAACTTCTTCATTCGCATATGGTGCTATTCTATCTGGCATAACAAGTACTTTCTCACTATAGTACCTTGGAGATGAGGCATATGCAAGGAGGTGCAATGGGGTAGTCATCTTTTCCCAACGATGACGAATGATTGTTTTTCAGCTGATTGCATAAGGCTTCACATTGTGTGGGATCATTCTCATGTGTTTGTATAGAAAGCTTTACCTTTTCTACCATTGTGTCCATGCCATCATAGGCATCCCCCAAACAAGATTGATCTATATTAGCAAAGTGGAGCATAGTCATGATAGTGTCCATGAAATCTAATACAAATTGCACACAAGCCCACCAACTGTCATCCAAGATTAATGCCTTGAGATTTTATACCCTCCTTGAATTCGAAACCTTCCAAATACCCTATTGGCTAGAAATAACCATTTGGCTTAATGCCCCTTTCACCTTGACAAGTCTCATAACAATTGAATGAGATGCAAGTTGGGTTTCAACCACCTAAGTAAGTTAGTCACAATACATAATAAATATTAAGCAAAGCTATATACTTTTTGATAATCAAACATGACATAAAATTTATTCAAATTAAATATAGTAATTACAATTTACCTACGTCAACTCCAATTTGGAGAATGATCTAAATATTGATTGTGACATGTGATGGTTCGTCACAAACATTTGTATCCCCTCCCCCTCTTGGTAAATTTGCTTCACCCAGTACATTTGAGTGTTAATTTGTTGCATGATCAAGTTTAGGGAGTGTACAGTGCATGGTGTCCAAAAAATACGGTCTACCATCCCTCAACCAAAGCACCTACACTCCAATTTTTGACATCATATGTAATCACCTGAACCACATTCTCACTATCCACAATCTCTACGGCCTCAGCGAGAATTCTGAAAATGAACTATGAATCTTTCACTTCCCCTTCACAATCAACTGCTTTAAAAAACATTGCCCCTTTGGGTGACATTGCAATCACATTAATCAATGGCTAGTTTTTTGTATCTTTCCATTCATTAGAAACAATAGAAACACGTAAAATTCTCCAAGAATTTCTAATTGGTTGAATAGCTTTTTCTACACAAGCCTTCTCTTTTTGCAATAGAGTGGTACGCACCTTTCCATACTGGGACTTGTGTAATCAGCCGATGCTTTGTTGATGGCTGCCATCATTTCCTTGCAATATGATGATCTCACCAAGTTGAAAGGAAGACCGTTGGCATAGAGACAACGTGCAATGGCTTGAATCAACAAGCTCTCTTGCCTCCATTTTAAATGTGGTGTTCAATGAACCTCTTTTTTGGGTGGTAGTTTCTACTTCTTTCTCTTCCTCTCCCGGTATAGGTACTTGCAAGAATGGATGTTTGGAAGATACAATTGGTTAAGTGGGTAATTGCATTGTTTTCTTTCCGGATGGAGGTTGTTACAAGCCCAAGTTGTTGGTTCGGATTCGAGTACGTTTCAGGTTTGAGACTTGGGTTCGAAATTTGTTCAATTTTTTTGGGGTTGGGTTCAGATTCGTTTGTACAAGAATATATATTTGTGTGTGTGTTCGCGCGCACGTGTGCAGCAAATAAGTACATACACCACTATGCTAATTTTAAAGCAACATAGCAAAATACACCACCATATCAATGTTTCAGTTCAAAAACAATAATGTGAACATTAATAATCAGCCATCACGATCAAACATCATAAAAAACCATCTAGTGAATCATCATTTTGTTGTTGCAAATTAGAATCACAAAAGATAATGCTATATGTCCGTTTAAGGCCAATGTTATGATTGTGCCATATTGTAAGCTTCACACATTAATTGTCATACTCAATGATTCAAAGATAGTAGCTTTGGATCAGACTTGATGAAGCCAAGAAAATAGGCTTTGGATCCAGATTTAACCACACTAAAGATCTCTTTAAATTTTGTTCAATCCATAGTTTTCTATACATGTTAGCCTGTACACACAACATACATTCCATGATAGATGTGTGAGACTTTTATACATCCTGATTCTTCTCAAGTAGCATTCAACTCAAATTAAATATGATTAGTAATTTGAGTTCAATCGTGTGCTTGAGTCTAATTCTAAGTCTTTTTGGCAATAAAAAGTTAAAAGCATTTTGAAAAAAATTAAACAAAAGGGTGCTTTTTGACCAAATTCTTTGAAATTCTATCTCTGTTCCTATGCTAGAATCCAAAGTCACTCAAAATTTGTTTGAGTTCTGCTAGGGTTCTTTTGAGAGAATCCCCAACAAAATTCGGTCTCTGTGGTAGACTTTTGATAGAATTTGACAAGGACTGGACTGTTGAGAGAATTGAACCAAGAATCCCTAGGTCTAGGAGAGAATCTAGTAACTTAGATAAAAACATTGTTTTGATCTTTTAAACCAAATTATTTGCAGTTTCTTGTTCTTTTACATATGAAGCTATTTGTGCGTTAGACATCCCCTTCCCATCTGTGTCTTTGCACATTGCCATTCCATTGCGAGCAGAGCCCATAAAATTAAGTTTGACTCGAGAATATGAGCTATATAATGGTTTTCCTCTATTACTTTGACAATATTACACTTCCAAAGATATGAACCACCTGCTAAAACTTGTGAGGTTCTTGTGGTATGTTTCCATAAAGGAGTTCCTACATCAACTTTGAAACTATAACCTCTTTACCCTCCCATTGTTTTTTGACTACCGATAGCGGCCATTCTTGCACAATACAATCTAATTTCTTGCTATAATAAGAAAAAAAATCAATTTAAATTAGTAAAAAACTATGAACATCAAGTATACAAGTGCAAAAAAATGATACAAAACTACAAAATAGATAGCTAAACTTGTTTTTCTAAATTCTTCTTTTAATTTTTTTTGAAAATTTCTGAAAATTTGTTCTCAAACTAAAAATAATTCATCAAAATCTTAAAAACATTCTTTAAAGGACTCAAGAATGGGATCAAATGCTTACCTTAGATGCTTAAAACTCCTTTATAGATGCTATCTCACACCCCACGAATGATCCTCTTCGAAAATAATCACCTTGCCTTCAAAATGCCAAAATGGAGACCAAATGAGAAGAGAGCTTAGCTGCAAACAAAACAAGATGCTAAATGATGGAATGGACTCTTTTAGGACCGTTTTAGTGTTTAGGAGAAAAAAAAAAAGGTGTAAAAAAACAAATGTTTTAATTTTCTTTAAGTGATTTTAAGTTGCAAAAAAGCGTCTTTTTTGATGTTGGACGTCCGATGTGCCCTGACGTGTTCAGAGGCCTTGTGGATGCCTCATCCACAATGCTTTTGTGTTCGGATCCACCTCTCTAGGCATATGTATCTGCTTCCAGCTTGCAGCAGGACACTTCGGTAACTAAGGTTTGTATCTATGCACATGTTAGAAAGGAACTACTTCAACATTGAACATCAGGCCTTGCTACATTCACAAGGCTGTGAGGCCTAGGTGGAGTATTACAAAAGCGTCTGTAACATTCCTAAATTTGATAGATTGAGAGTTGATTACATTTAGGAATAATGCAAACTAGAGGCTAGAGGCAATGGTCATAAAACTCATCATGAGGATGGTCTTGAACTTGTTGCCCATACTTCTGAGGAAAAGGAGAGGAAGACAATCTCAAAAGGTTTAGAGACAAGAAATTTGAGTTAGACCTTGATTCCAAGAAGAAGGATCTTTTTAGGATCCAATGTTTCAGATGTGACAAATTCGGTCATTTTGCCAAAGATTGCACTTACAAACCTATGCATCAAGTGGCTGCTACAAATGTTGTAAACTCTTTCCCTCAAAAGGAGTATAGGGAAAATTCAGAAGGGTTCTTATTCATTTCTGCACTTTCTAGCAATGTTCCTACTAATAGTAATATATGGCTTATTGAGAGTGGAGCCTCTCATCACATCACTGGTTATTGTGAGAACCTCTCTAATTTGAAGGAAAAAGACGCTCATCTTAAGTTATTAGTGGTGATGATGCATGCTATTTTGTGAAGGGTTTTGGTTCTACTTTTCAGCTGGTTTCCGACATTCCTCTCATCCAAGTGATGTTCTTTTTGTTCCTGGTATTAAGAGGAATCTGTTTTTTTATTTCAGCATTGGAAGACAAGGGTTATCAGTTGCTTTTTCTGAAGGAAAAGTTCTTGCATGGAAGGAAAACTCCAGGATTCCAACAGCTCGAGAGATTGGTGTACGTCATGACAGTCTTTACAAGCTTTCAGCTCATCGTATCTAAGCTTTAGCTCACGATTCTACAAGTTCAAGTGAGTTGGGGCATAAAAGATTTGGTCACTTAAATTTCAGAACTTTGTCTTGAATGGAGAGGGTGGTGGTTGGGCTTCCAAACCTGAGCCAAGATCATGAAGGTTTCTGCAAAAATTGTGCTGTAGGCAAGAGAACTAAAAGTAATTTTCTTAGTAGTGAAAGTAGAGGAAAGGATATCTGATGTGGTAGGATCAATACAAGGTCCTAGTTCACCCTCTAAGGCACTCCTAGGCTTCTCTTAAGCCTCCCAGGGTCCTTTTCTTTACCCTAATCTAAGGGAAACTCTTCTCTATTCCCTTCACCTTTGATCCTCACCAATCAATTTGATTCACTTCACTAACCTTGTAACTTCCCAAATGCCTTCATTGTGTCAAATCTCCTACTTGACCATCCAAGGTTCTCCTCCTGTCAAGATGTCATGTCAGGACTTCTTTCTTGGTCCATTCCATAGATTTTAAGGTCATTTTGGTGGTTAGGTCCATAGGTTTCTTACCGATTTCATCAAACTTCCTAATTAGGCCTTGTAGCCCTTGAGCCCCAATTAGGTCTCCTATTAGGGATTTTGAGCAATAACTCCTTAAACTTCTTAACAAGATGCCAAGCCAATTTGGGATTCTGACATCCTTTTGGACAACCTCCAAAATTTATCAGGTTTTTGATCCTACACTCATCAGTACAACACCTTTGCTAATACCCCCTATTTTCAAGGGTTTTAAAGGTTGACAACAACAAATATTGGTTTGCGTACAATGAGTACCCATATGAATGCAACTGATCATCAAACTCTGTCCTAAGGACCTCCACTCATTGTCCTACACATTCATACTCCTGATTGGCACAAACCAATCCATCCATCCTAGCTTTTAAGCACTGCAACATCTTCAAATACCTAGCCGGGTACAGTAGTCTTGCCTAGGTCTTGATTGGAAAACTAGCAAACTGACTTGTACAAAGCATATACAATGCTCTTCTTGATTCCAAGTGGTCATAGAAGTTCAACCCTTGGAAATCAAGATAGAGCCATAACTATGTTGCTAACTAATTACAACCCAGTGAACATGGCAATGTGAAAGAATTTTTCAAACACCTAGCAAAACAGTTTAACTTGCAAACTCAAAGGCACATTAGGAAACTAGATTCAATACCCTATCCAACCATTTAAACACAATAACCCAATCAATCCATTAAGATGTGGATGAAGGGCTTGAAAAGAAAACTGGACCAAGTTGCGCTCTTTACTTCAAATTCAATGTCTGTAAAATATGAATGCCAACCCTTGTCCTAGGCTTGGAGAGGTGTTATATAGATCTTTTGCACGTGTGGCAACTAACTATGCCACTCCCCCAACTGTTCTTGTTTGGTTTTGCATTTTGTTGTCAAGTTGTCATGACAACTTTGCAAAGTTGTCATGAATAACTTTGCAAGATTTTTGCATTTCCTTGTTCCATGGCCTCAACCTGATAAAAAAGAGTGTAGATTGGTCCAAATTCACTATCTAACCTCATTTCATACCTTTCCCACCATATTGGGACTCTTGGTCAACATTGACCATGTTTGACCAATATGAGCAACTTTGTGCAATTTGCCACTAAATGGACAACTTATTGACTCCAACTTCACATACACCTAACAACCTAGTTACAATGACTCTCGAACACGCTTGAGACTTTATTCTAGTCCTTATTTCTTGGTGGCTGGCTAAAACCACCTTCAAGCCAAAATTTGCATAAAACTTGTCAAGTTCCTAGCTGCTCCTGCACCAATATCCTGGAGTTGATTCATTCTGATTTGTGTGGTCCAATGTCTGTTATTTCTCTAAGCAGTTTCTGGTATTTTGTTATTTCCATTGATGACTTCTTGCGTATGTCTTGGATTTATTTTAGTAAGTCTAAGAATTTGATGAAGTGCTGTCCAGATTTAAAGAATTTAAAGCTCTTGTTGAAAATTTGTCAAACATGAAGATAAAGGTTCTAAGGTCTGATAATAGAGGAGAATATTTCTTTGGTGTATTTCAATTTTTTTGCATTGAAGCCGGGATTAAGAGGGAGTTCTATGTCTGTTATAATCCTTAACAAAACGGTATAGCTAAAATAAAAGCAATATTATTATTGAGGTAGCGAAAGTTATGATCAGTGATCAAAGTCTTCAAACATTTTTTATTGGCAGAAGCTTGCAGGACAATAATATATATTCATAATTGCAGTCCTCATCAAATCCTAGAGAACATGAATCTAGAAGAAGCATTCTGAAGTATCAATCCAGATATTAGTCATCTCAGAATTTTTGGATGTCTTGTATACATTCATGTTCGAAAAGAGAAAAGGACTAAGTGTACAACCTTTAGGAAAGAAACACATCTTTATTGGTTATAGTGAATCAACGAAAGCATACAAAATTTACATTCCAGGGCAAAACCAAATTAAATAAACAGGGATGTTTCTTTTGACGAAGATGTAGCTTGCAAGAAATCTAAAGAGTCTAGCATGAAAATTGATAGAGAAGATTTTGAGCCTTCTCAAGACACAAATTTGATTGATCTAGGTTCACCTTCTGAGATTCAGAGGGAGAATATAGATTTATATTACTCTGTTGATCATATTGATCCAGTTGATCCTATAGATAATTCTGTAGGTCCAAGTAATGCTTCAACAGATAAAAAGAGACCATTGTGGGCTAGGCATACTATGCAAGAGGGTTAAAAATATGTAGCCCTTTGTGGTACTTTTAGAGAGTAAAATACCTCAAGTGTGCAGGATATGTAGCCTTGACGAGTCATATTATAGCATGTGAGCCTTCTAATGTTGTGGAGGCTTCAAATCAACATGTGTGGAAGGTTGCCATCATGGAGGAGTATCAATCTATCATAAAAAATGATGTGTGGGACATTGCTCTAGGACCCATAGGTAAATAAATTGTTTTTCGAAGTGTCTGTTCAAAATTAAACATGCACCTAATGGAAGTATAGAAAAATATAAAGCTAGATTCATAGCTAGAGTTTTTTCACAAAAGGAAGGCATAGACTATAGACTTTTGCACTAGTTGCACGTTACACTTCAATCAAAACCATCATAGCTTTTGCAGCAGTGAAGGGTTGGAAACTCCATCAAAAAGTTGTGAAAGTAAAATTCTTGAATGGGATTATTCAAATTGAAGAGAAGGTATACATTGAACAACCACAGGGCTTTGTGATTCATGGTAGGGAGTCACATGTGTGTAGGCTGGAAAAGGCCTTATATGGCCTTAAACAAGCTCCTCGTGCTTGGTATGAGAGAATTAGTCATTATTTTTTGAGTTTGGGCTTCCCAAATAATGATGCTGATCCAAATTTATATTTTAAGGTAAGTGATGACAACATGTTGATCTTAGTGCTCTATGTTGATGATCAATTTCTCACTGGTGATGATGATCTCATTCTTAAATGGAACAAGGATTTAGATTCTGAATTTGAATTGAAAGAACTTGGTCTCTTACATTGTTTCCTTGGGCTTGATGTATGGCAAAAATCAAATGGGATTAATTTTGAGTCAAAAAATATGCTGTTGATATTTTGAAGAGATTCGGTATGTTAGAATGTAAATCCATGGCAACTCCTATGGAAGCTAATCTGAAAAAGTTACATGTAATTGCAGCCACTTTAAATTTAATTGATCTATGTACAGGTAGTTAATTGGTTCTATAATATATTTGGTTAATACAAGGCCTGACATATGTTTTGCCATTAACACTTTATGTCAATTCATGTGTAAACCAAGATAGATTCATCTTGTAACAACCAACCACATATTGAGATATGTTTGTGACACAATGGGATATGATTTAAAGTATTCTTCTTGTGTAGAGCTGAACTTGTATTATAGTTGTTTTTTTTTTAATAAAGGAATCGAGTATGCTGTATATTGTCAACATCATGAACTGTTTGAACTAATAATTAATCTGGCCATCTATATGAATAAGGCATCGATCATCATGTGGATCATGAAAGAATACATCTTAAGGATCATTGAGAAAGAATTAGGCACAACAATTAACAACACGAAGTAGACTAAGAAATCAGTAATATAAACCAATTACAACTGTCAGAGCAAAAATGGTTACAGGAATTAAAAAAGAAGACAATATCCAGATTGAGCATAGGAAAGCCAAAAACCTCTAGGTATTTTAGAAAAGTTATTATCAACATCTATTGAGGTGTTACACGGGAATGTGCTTCCAACATTATTTGACCCATCTTGGAAACATGGACGACTTGGAAACTTTTGGAAAACCATCCCTTGGCTGCCCCATAAATTAATGTTTGAATTTTGATAATTTGTTTGACTTCCACTCTCATTTGAACTCTCAATTTAATTTATTTAGAACAAACATTATACTTTAAGGTTCTATAATAGTAATAAGCATGTTCTATCCATGTTTTCATAAGACTATTTAAAATTTTCCCTATTTTTTTCACCTGCTCTCGAAAAAAATCCGTCTGAAACCCTTTTTGCTCCTCTCCCAATCTTGGAAACTTGGGGTAACATAGACATCTAGTAATCTAACAATTTCTCTCATGGTATTAATATTGCATATACATTATTTGTCAATCAATTTTATTTCATTTATGTTTATGAATAGATATAAAACTTAATAGTTAAAAGTCTGTTTTTTAAAGCCCCATCATGTGTAGAAGGAAGGAGGTGTAAGGAAAGCAAAAAATCATGAGGATAACTCGAGTGAATGTCTATGTTGCTTGCCACTGGGGCCAAGAGGGCCAAAGCTCTGCTCTTGGGCTTAAATAGGACAATCGAGAAACCTCCATTACAATCTCCTCGCCAACTCTATAATGATGGCTAGTAATCTAAGGAGAAGAAGCATGGATAGGGAAAGTAGGTGCAAGCACCCCACTAGGTAGGATGCCTTGGGTGGATGTCCATATTGCTTGCCACCAAGGCCAAGATGGCCAAAGTTTTGCTCCTGGGCTTATCATGGGATGGCTTTGAGTGGATCTATTTGCTTCTCCCCCACACCCTAATAATTTTGAAATGATGCTATAGATATTATAAGAATATCATGTGTTATAGACTAAACCTAATTATGGGAATATTTTATGTGTATATGTTTCTTATGATTGTAGGATTAAAAAATAAGATCACACTATTTGAAGAAATATTTTACATGATAAGATCAAACCCTAACCCTAATTTGTTACAATTGTGAGTTTGGGGCTAATTTGAGGTCAAATTAGGAAGAGTGTATTGCAATAGATTATGAAATTCTAGCTTAAATCAAAGAATATTACTAGAAAAAGGGGGATTTGATAATTGAGATATCGTTGTTTGATAATCATCACATGATGTAGAATAATTATGACGACCATACCGCCCTTGAGGGAATTTTTTTTTTGAGGGCTCTAGGTGAACTTCAATTTTGACTAATTGATGGTCGATCTTAGCTAATTTGGGCCTTTTGAATCCAATGGTGACCTCAAATTGCACCAACAAGCTCTAATTTTGACTTGCAATAGAAAGCCACAAAACAAAACCCCCAATTTGTACTGAAATTCTCTCAAAAGGCTATCCAATGGCTCAATGAGCTTTCATACCATGTAAGATTTGGATATGAAGATACCCACCCAAAATCTAGAGGCCTAACGAAAAACACAATAACAAGAAAGAATCAATGTTATAAGAGAAAATTGTATTCTCACAAAGAATGCAATAGAATAGAATAAATCAAATTAGTTGTGTTGAATAGTATATAGGAGACCCCTTCATTAAATAGGCCAAGGTGAGAGATAGGAAGACATAAGATTATGAAAAGTGTCTTAATCTTATGGCATGATATGTAAAGTGATAACTTATCATCCACCTAAGGCAGAAAAGTGATAGTGTGACACGTCCACCAAAGGTGAATTATCCTCCAAAGGTGGAAAATGAAAGTGTCACTTGTCCACTAAGGGTGGAAAAGTGGTGATGTTACATGTCCATTGAAGGTGTATCACCCTCCAAAGGTAGGAAACTGAGAAAGTGGTAAGTCCAACAAAGCTGGAAGTCCCACTTAAGGTGGAAAAGTGATATTGTGATAACACCATTGTAAGTGGGATTGTTCCTATGTAGTTCTGAAGTGAACTTCAGCAACATGTGTATTTAGATCCTAGGAGAACGAACTTGGTACAACACTTGCACACACTAACAAAGAGCACCCCAACAAGATTACAAGTGCGCCCCTTGAATTTATAAGGGTCATAGGCATAGAGTTTTAAACAGCTTGTCGTGAAGTTAAATGGACATCGCTTAGAGTGGCCAAGAAACAAAGATTGATATATAACACTTGCATTTTCGGAGACAATTTCTTTTGATGCTCAGAGAGGCCATCCATTGAGGTGGTAATGAAAATTCGTATGGTTGTTATACCATCCTTTATCTCAACGACCATCTTGCTTTGCATGCAAATTGCACATTGTGTCACCTATTTAGATGGGTTTTTTAATAGGTTCTATCATAATAGAAAAAATGACAAACAAAAAGTATAAGATTTTTTGGAATAACCAAGGCTTTAAACAAAAAAATGGATATAAAAAACATTAAAAAATGTTAGAAAAAAGTTCGGAAAAACAAACAAAATGTGCTCCTTTTTATGAAAATTTAAGGCATTTCTGTGGCATATAGATTTACAGAGAAAATAAAATAGAAGATTAACCCATGAATTGTCTAAAGTAGAGAGTTTAGCCCACGAGTGGCTCAAATGAAAAGTTTGTCTAAAATAATGGAATGCAATGTAGCAGGTCCGATTTGCCACTAATCGATTCTTTGGTAAATTCTCTTTGAAGTTGATAAAGTTATTGCAACATATCTGTTGGTTCCCAAAACCACAGATTAGAAATCCAAGAGCTTTGCCAATTCTCTAATAGGATGACTCAATCAGTTTTGGCCAACGAACGGGAATAACTTCTTGATTCAATTCCCCTGCACTTTAGGCTTCGCTAAAGATAGGCGGATGAACCTTCACCTTAAACCCTAATCACTTGGTTCAAAGTTTTTCTACAAAAAATTTGGACTTTGTGAGTTCTTAAGTTGGCAAAATCGTTAAACTCAATCGGATAAAAGTTACATGAATGCTTTGATATGTTTACTTGTGAAATGAATATTATTTAAATGAAAGAAATAGTGTTTGTGAGGTATGGATATGGTAGAATACTGAACTCAAGGTCTCAAACATCGACGACTTTCACAAAATAAATTGCAGACCAGCCCCTTATCCTACCTTGGGTAAATAGAGTCAAACTTTCTCCAGATCCTTACATACAACCTTGAGAGATAGTGCTATACCATCCACTACTTTATAGACTGAAGCTTCAATTGGCAACACAACCCCTAGTCTAATTAAATTGAATTTCTTTGGGATAACCAATCAAACAAAATTCACATAGACAACTTTTCATATGCAAATTTTGATAATCAAAGACTAGTATTGAAATCGATCTCTTCACCATTGGGAGCAATCAATTTTAAAATCAATATTCACAAGGGATAAATCTGAACAAAATACTTTGAACTTTGTTTTTCAAGATGAATAAGAAAAGCAGGACACTTGTAGTAAATTTGAAAAATGAGTACCAATAGCATGTGTTTCATTTACAATATTCAATATACCAAAAATTCAAAAAACATTCTCCTCCTCTTTCTTTCTTATTTTTTTTCTCATTGACTGCTCACTTCTTTCTTCAATTGCTGATTTTCCCCTATTTGCAAATAATAGATTCTCAATTGATATGTGCTCTTCCCAATTAAAAGGTTGCATCTTTTGTTAGAAGAGACATCTCTATGGTTCACACCCCTTTTTTAATTAATACACTCTATTCTTAATTTGCATGATTAACCCCAAATGTGACTGGCTTCTAATATTGCCAAGTTATGATCAGCAGACTTTAAATATATTATCATCAATATAACCAATCATGGCCTCTATTTTATCTTCAAATGTGATGACCTTCGAAAGCCTTGAATTTCCATACTCTACATAAAAATTACACGATAGATAACTGGAATTTATCCAGTTGGAAATCCCGGTCTATACCGCTGCACTGTGCTTATTATCATTTGCTTGTTTCTCTTATTGGCATCTGACGTGGAATCACCATTCAGAATTCAACCTTTCCGTTTAGTTGTTTTTCTCCTTCATATGTCTTCTACCAGAGGCGATGATGTGGCAAGACTTATTTGATGTAGATACCATTCCATTGTTCTATCATTTCTAATGCTCGACTAGATACCCCCGATGACTGGATGTAATGTATTTTTAAATAAAAATTGCTCCTTATGAAAGCTTGGCTTGAATTACATCACTTGAGTCCTTATCAGGCTGTCCTTATACCATCGTTGGATTTTTCATAGTTGTTATGTTGGCTCAACATGTTTATGACATCTCTTGAGACCCAACGGTGAACATTTCTTTTAAATCATTCTATACATCATATCGTTCCTTGTCATGTTTGGGGATTCAACACAATCGCTGTTGCTATGAAACTTTCAACAACATCTTCCCTAGAATAATTTGTATCAATTAAAAACTTCTGATATCATCTCCGCTTCATTTAAAATGACATCTGTAGCAAACTCCTGGAGATTCATCATTGATAATACTGTCTTTCATATTAACCAATGTTGGCCGTTCGATCCTTTTCCGTTTGTTTTGATTTAAACTTATTTGCTTGACTGTTTTTGGCAGAGCATACTAAGATAGATAGATATATCGCTTTGGGCATAAAAATGGAGTCACACATATGGGATCACAGTTGCTCAATTTTGTTGCTTTACTTTAGAAATCAATGTTCTTGAATCTGCTGAAAGTCATTTCACCAATAATAAATTTCTCTGTTGTAATTTCCTTGACAGTTTATTAGCGAACTTCCATTTATTTTTGCCTTTAGATGCACACAGGTATTTTATAGATTGTCCTCATCCATTTGCAGTCACTAATCTCATATGAATGTGGCTTCCGTATTGTATGTAAAAAGCTGCTTCTGTGATATATCTGCTATGCATTCTTCAATATCGTTGCTGTCCAGATAAAGTTTAAATCTTCAATTTAAACTGTAATATCTTCTATTGTAACTGGTCCAATATCATTGAATTGAATTAGAGACTTCACATATATTTCTTTCATACTTCATATTTTTAATTGCTGCTTATATACTTTAATATATGGTTTGAATGTCTTCTATCATTACTTTTGTACTTTTGTACTTGTACACATAGTATTCCCTGCATATATGACTTGCTGTAATATGTTATTGCATTATTGTGACAACAGACTTAACTCTTTCATCCTGATGATGGATCATTGAGTATGATCCAAAATGTTGATGCTGATAAACTCACACACAATCTTTGCGAGAAGCATGAATATAAGACTTAACTCTGTTTGTTACCTTTATCGATGATGATTGCTGCAGCTATAGATTCATAGTGACAATCATTATGAGCCCATTCATCTATTGTTTTTGGCAAGCATATATATGACTTCCATTACCTTCACTATGGCATGCTGAGTAGATGTTATGACAATCATATATAATCCATCAATGACCATTTATATTAGGTCTCCAACATTATTCCACAAATGGAGGCCCTAATTTGCCAAAATTTAGGGCTCCATCAGTATCAATGGTAAATGTTACAACATTGCATTCCAAATTTTATTATTAATTGTAAAGAGGATGTTTAATCATATCGATTGCACCATCACAACAAGGTTTGGAAACTTAGTAAGTCCTCAAACAACTACAATAAACATGTTTCCGTTCAATTAGGAAACTTAGAAGAGTATATCATCCAAACAATTTTTTTATCAATCAATAAAAGAGAAACCATTTCTCATAATAGGAGAACCAAATGGGCATGGATTATGCATTTTCAAAGATTCAAGTTACAAAACCCAGTCATATATAAACATTTTGCTATCAAAAGTTAAAGTATTGAATCATATAAAGTAGAAGTAGAAGGTAGACACAAAAAATATTTCAGGACAGGTAGCCATAATATCAAAATAAGCAAACAAAATTTCAATGATTGGGATTTAATGTCATAAAGATTGGCATTTTTGGTGCAATATTACATGATATATGAACATCAAGCTGATGTTTTTATGCTGCCAAAGGTTTTTTTGAGCTTGAACTTGAGGAAACAACAGTGTTAGAAGCCAAAATGTGACCTACTTTTAATAGTACCTTTTCACTTCTAGGAATGAATGTAAAAATGTGAAGCTATAACATTGTCAAATTCATCAACTATAGAGAGCCTAAACTAGAATTAAATTCAAAGCCATTTAGCCAAGAAAATGGATTTTTCTTTTTTCATGAGAACTAATTTACAAGGATACCACTTAAGAAAAAGATAAGCCATCAATCATTGTTTGGACCAAATAACCAACCAATTTTCAAAATAGCAATTTAGCTTTGTAGAAAATTAAGATAAGTAGACCAAACCAAAAGCTAAAATATAACATCAATTAATAGATCATTGAACTGTCATAGCAATAAAAGATTATCTTTGGATGAAAGCCTCATTCAAATAAATTAGATATAACACTTGTTATCTAGTCAATTTAAATTGAAAGATCCTTGTGACGTTGTTAAAGTTTGTAGCTGCGATAGAGATCTTTATCTCTCGAAATCTGGACATTATTACCGTTATTCTCATCTTCAGCTGAAAATGACACTTAAGTTTAATTTTGTAACATTAAATGTAAATGACATGTGTCATTCACATGCATTGCAACATGCATATTCAAAGAGTTATACTTAATTATAGGAGCTATGAGAATCTTAAGAGATGTTCGGTTCTAATGTGAAGAGTCTCTCCTATTGCTATATATTCGCATCAAGCAAAGGATATTGTACACTTGAATATTTCATTATTAATAAAGATATATTTGTGTTGTGTGGCTGGGTTTTTCCCTTCATTCTCGCAGAGTTTTCCTAGGATAATTCTGGTGTTTATTGGTTCGGTTTTGGCTCCTTCTTACTGCTGTTTGTGACCATTGATTTCTGGGCTTTAGATTTAACATGGTATCAGAGCCAGTATGCCTCGGCTTGACTGCTAGAGAAAGCTTGCATATGACTGATCTGTACATCAAGTCTCATGGATGAAAATTTCCCACAAAAGTATTCTTTTAATGGACGGTTTCTGCATGTCCTCAATAAGGAAATTAACAGAAAAGTAGGCATTAAGATTTTTGTTTATTTCAAGATCGACAACAATGACTGGAGGTGGTGGTCAATTTGTGTATTACATTGAAAAAGTTGGAGCGTTATATGTTGATTAGAGCATTTGCTTGCATAATCAGGGAGTATTGATATTTTATTAAAATCATTCTTGAACATTCATATTTGTAGATCAAACTAGTTCTCTCTGGATACATGTAATAACCGCAATAGGTTATAACTTCTTCAATCACAAAAAAAACTTTATACTTAAGTTGTTTGACATTTCGTCAAACATTTTGCAAGCAAACTCTGATACCACTGTAATGGTCCTGCTCAAATCCGATCTTAAATTGCTAATTGAAGGCTCGAAGAATTGTGTCAAACACTTTGCATACAAGGGGTCATATGTCTGATATAACTTTTCAGATTGCTGCAATGACTCTCGTTTCGATTTGCATCAAAGAGAATGCTTACAAAAAGACTCCAGATTGTCTAAACAATGACCTAATATGAATGTGCAACTAATTTTGGCAATATTCAATACATATATGTGACTTGAACTACTTGCAAAATGCAGCTACAGCAATTAGTAATTATGACAAATACTTTGGATGCAACCTAGGATGGCATTAATGCACTTACAACCAAGTGGCATTAATATAAACACTTAGTATGCAAAATTATAACAATATTTATGCCTAAAAGAGAACTTACAGCCAATTGACATTTTGTCAAACAATTGGCATGCAAAATAATAAACTGATCATCAAACTCTAGGTTTGCAATATAGATAGTCTAAAAATTACAATGCTCTTTAATTGCAAAATCCTAGCCTTCCTTTGATACCAATAATGCCAAATGGCAAACAAAGACAAGTGCAATATGGAAATAGTGAAGTGCTGAAGCTATATTTTGTACTCAGCTGAAATCCTACTTTTCTCAGAAAATATGCCAAATGAGAAGTGAAGAACCTGATTGTAGATGGCTGTAATAATTTTTTACAATGCTGCCCCTTTTGCTTTGCTTTTTTCCGATCTGCTTTTTCCACTTGTTTTTTCCGGATTTGCTTTTTTTTTCGTTTTTGTTTTTTCGAACTGCTTTTTCGGATTGCTTTTTTCGCCTGCTTTTTTCGGGTCTGCTTTAAAATGGCTTCCTATAATTTCAGACTTGCTAGAAATGACCTCCAATAATTTCGGCCCTGCTAAAAATTGCCTCTTGAAATGCTGAAAATGGCCTTAGGCCCAATGATGCCCTAGCTGAAGTGACTGAAGTATCACCTCTAAATGTGCAACCCTTCAGAAGATATTTCACTTCCTTAGTTATGCTAATCCAAGGGAGTTTTCGTTCCCAAAGATCAACTGACTATCTGAAACCACTTGGCTCCACAATAGACTATGTGACTGAATCACAATTTGATGTCAAGAGAGAAATAAACAACTAGATGATTAGAATGAAGCCCGGGGTGCCTATTTATTCTTTTTCTCCACTTTCTCCAGAAACTTCTAGAACATTATTTTATTTTATCTATTAGTGACTTTATAAAAAATATTTTATAATTCAAGTCACTTTATTAAATTAATTAAATATAAAGTTTCCTTTTAATATTTATTTATTTGATAACTGTATAAATAATTAACTTAATATCACTTATTTATTTAATTAAAATAATTAATTAGTCATCCTCATAAAATATTCATTATTTTGGACAACTTAATTAATTAAATTAATTAAATCAAATTGCCTCCAAAATGGGGACATGACAATACAACTCTCAGTACTTGCATATGCGGTCACTATATCTAGACACAGATGCCCTCGTGGAGGATTTCAAACTTTTTGAAGAATTTCAATATTAATCTATTTTGAGTTTTGTAGCGATAGATTTATTTCTTTCCAGCGATAGATTTATTTCTTTCCATCCGTGTGCTTGTGTATGATGAGGTTAGGACATTGTTGGAGTCTTGTGATGGTTGATTTATTGCCTTCATCAGTTTTTTTTACGTATTGATATCTTAGTGTCTCCTTTGTCGAGAGTTATTGTGTCTATTGTTTTAAATTTATATTGTCACCATTTCTTATGATGAGCATATCCAGCCTATCCAACGTGGAGTTATTTCGCAAACTGTGGACATCTGTATGGATTGTGGAGTATCATTTCGTGGTATTTTATTACTGTGCTATTTGAGCTCCTACATGTGGTGTTTTATTTTTATCATCGTGATAAACAAACTCAAGGCAAATGTACTGCCTGCATAACTCCTCTTTGAGTATGAACACTTGTGTGTATTGATTCCGGATGCATACATGCTTGATGTGGGGTCGAACGGAAGATTTTCACTAGAGATTGAGATTTCTTCCAACAGAATTATAATCGTTCAAGGAGGATCATCAGACAAAATTCAGTAATGGGGAAAGAAGTAAATTAGAGACATGGGCCGCTCGTTGATACAAGAAGAATCTTTAGTGATGTCTTTAGCTTATGCCACAAACTTTTGTTGCACGAAGCCAACAAATGCAAAAGATATTTTTTTTATGAGGTTGCATGCTGATAGACATCATTCAAAGGGCAGCATTCAATCAATAGACAAGATAGCAGATTCATCAGATGCATCAGTTCCTTTTTTGAAGATGTGTGGGATCACCTCCATCCATGATGCGGTTCTTGCTGCAGGAGCAGGTGCTAAGTTCATTGGTATGATCATATGGCCCAAGTCAAAAAGATCAGTTTCACTACATGTTGCAAAGGAAATCTCAAAGGTTGTGAGGGATTGTGGGGTAGAGCCTATGGGAGTTTTTGTTGACGAGGATGCCAATCAGATTGAACGAGCATATGATGTGACAAACATTGCCTTTGCACAAAATCTATTGAGTTCTCCAACTCACATTTTGGATACATTGTTTCCTCATGTCTTTGCTTCAATCGCATCGCACTGGCTTCAATCGAGTAACTAATCAAGATTACGACATATCAAAGGGGCTTTGCATATATGTCATGGAGGTCTTGGAAAATTTTGGGTGAACGAGAAGATCTGAGATGGAGACGTTAAATAGATCGAGAAGGTCAATGGTAGGAAGGAGACATCCCAGTAAGATGCAAACAACAACATTGTTCTGGCAGACATTCAGAAGTTTTGGACTGCTTAGCATTCAGAAGTTCTAAGCATGAATGTCATTGTTATTTTATGAGATAAGTATAATGGTGATCATTTATTTTTATAGAAAATGGTATGATCAGGTCATAGTTTTATTATTATATATGGACTGCATATATGTTAGTATAACAGATAGTTTCTTCTCTGTGGCTTATTATACTTATATGGAAAACGCTTGTTGGATCAGCATTCTTCTGATAGGTATCAAAAGGAATGTTAGAGGTTGTTGATGTTTTTTGAATTGCAGATGATCTAGAAGATAAGTATTATTTCCAACTACATAAACACTGGTTATTGATTCTGCTACAGCAGATAAGCATTTTGAGTAAAATCATATTTTTATTTTGGGACAAGCAAGTAATTTTATGAGTAGTTATTAATCTCCCTTTGTTGTAGGATACAACCGGAGGGAGGCTTCATATTTTAGAGGGAGATTTTAGCTTTAAAGGGAGGCTTCATAATTAAGAGGAAGTGCTTAAGAAATTCCCTTCATTCTCATTTATGATTGTGATGCTTGTGGTATTTGTAAAATTTGAGACTTAAAATGGAACCAAGTCTTGCTTTCATTATGCCTATTTCTATTCTTGTGTGAATAAATGAGATTGTAAGATCAGCTATGATAACTTTTTCACTATGCGATAGTGAACATCATGTTGAGAGAGTCCATGATGTCATCACGTCGAGAGATTCCGTAATGACAGTTGGATGTCATGTTGAGAGATTCCATGACAGTTCATGTTGAGAGAGTCCATGAATAAATGCTTAGCTAGGAGTCTTACAAATCTTTTCATGTTGAGTGATTCCATGAATATGACTCATTGTTACAGGTTTTCATGTTGAGTGATTCCATGAATATAACTCATTGTTACAGGTTTTCATGTTGAGTAACTCCATGAATTATGTTTTGAATTCGTATGATCAGAATTTATCATTGACATTTTTGGTTGCAACTTTGTGTAACTGTTCAGCTAAAGATCTCTCTCTTGCTAAGAGGGAGTGTTAAAGTTTGTAGCTGCAATAGAGATTTTTATATCTCAAAATCTGGACGTTATTACCGTTATTGTCATTTTCAACTGAAAAGGACACTTAAGTTTAACTTGTAATATTAAATGTAAATGACATGTGTCATTCACATGCATTGAGGCATAAATATTTGAAGAGTTTTAATTAATTATAGGAGTTATGGGAATCTTAAGAGACCTTCGGTTATAATGTGAAGAATCTCTCCTATTGCCATGTATTTGCATTAAGCAAAGGATATTGTACACTTGAACATTTCATTATCAATAAAGATATATTTGTGTTGTGTGGATGGGTTTTCCCCTTCATTCTTGAAGGGTTTTTCCTAGGATAATTTTGGTGTTTATTGGTTCGGTTTTGGCTCCTTCTTACTGCTGTTTATCACCATTGATTTCTGGGCTTTAGATTTAACAATGTGCACATTGATAATTTTATTTGACATTCAATGTAGATAAAGAGTGGACATAAAATGAATCCATGTGTGACAGCACATAATTATAGATGGTATTGATGAAAATCCTAGCATCTAAATATAGATAAAATTTAAACATGATAGACACAAAATTTGAAGTGTGAACAATAACTGAAGATACAACCTCACAATATAGACCAATCACTTGTCATATTAAAATACAGTGTTCCACTGCCTATCTGGGGTAGGGGGATGGGGGGATGTTGGGACAAGTTTCTGGGATGAGGGGGGAGGCACCTACAAGGGGCTACCGTATATACTATATACTACACATATGGTACATGAAATACTAGTTATGAAAAGATGTTTAAGTAAAACAGGAAATACTAAATACTTGAACATTGAATATCAATTTGACAATTTCAATTGCACAAATGAAATTGTCAAATTGGTGAATTGAAGATATCTATCATATTCATAAAGATGATTACTGTGAGTAGCATGCTATTAAAAAAGTACAAAATGTCAAAATGTAGTGAAGGGAGGCCTCTAATCATCCCTCAAGGCAAATGCCTTATCAGAAAAACATCAGCTTGATTTGATATGATGTCTCCATCAATTTCTTCTTTTGTTTTCAAATATGAAAACCGGGGGTGGCAGCGGCCTCCAGTGGGGTCAAAGTGCAACGCCCCTTGCGGGGGGACGGGGCAGTGCTTCCCTCTTGTGTGGCCTTTGGATTCACTATATTTGAAGCATTTTTCTCCCAAAAGTGACTTTCTGAATTTCCTTGGAAATGCAACTTGCTTAATGTTTTTGGGTGCAAGTGCACTTAAGACATCATCTGCTGTCAGGAATGTGTAGACATCCCTTGAACAGTCAAGGGATGCCTGGGCATCCCCATGATCTGGTAGTGACAAGAGGGTGGGGGGATGCCTTGTCCATGCCCCTATATTCAGGGCATCCCCACCTTGGAGAGTGGGGGGTCCAAGGGTTGGGACGTGTCCTCATGTAACACTGTTAAAATACTTTATTTTCTGGATAGAGGCCCAACCAAAGTAAAATAGATTAAACTGTTTTTACATTGTTAGTTTAAAGTGAAAGATTCCTAAAGTGTGCACATTGAAAATTTTATTCAATATTTACTCATCTATTTGTATATACTGATTTAGTTTTGTTTAAGGACATTTAATATGGTGTGAAGTTATAGACTGTATTTGTAGTAGTGTTCCAACAAAATTGCCTGCCTTTAACTCAAGTGCATTGCTTCCCGAATTCATGCAAATTTGCAGCCAGTTGTGCCTTCTATGCATGTTGTAATGAGCTCCCTTTTGTACTTGTGCCCTAAAAATATCGCACTACACTTAATAAAATATTTCACCATTTCACAGGTTTCAAGGGTTTCACAAATTGGTGAGACATTGATTAAGGTTTCAGATGCAATTTGAATGTGATTTAAATTCAAAAAAAATGCTGAATATTGCACTCAATGATTTTCTTAAAGGTAGGATTTTTGGGGAAAAACTTTGTCTGTAGGATAGATTTGCAAAAAATCAGGTTTAGTCGGAATTCTTTGAAGATTTCTGCTTCTTTGGGTTGTATAAGTATTGTCTGTGTAGGTTTAACATTAGCTTGTGTAGGTTATTGCCTGCACTGTTCATTGCTGGCACAAATTGAATATTCCATAAAAACCAACAGTCTGTTTACCAGCAAACCTTTTTGGCTGTCGGATTGTCTGATAGAAAGTTCTATCAACAAGAAATTCTTCATCTGTTGGAAGTAATATTTTGATCACTATCAAAATTTTCAGCCAATCGTAAACATCAGTGAAATACATGTTTAGCAGAGGAATATGTTGATATTGGGCATCTATTGACATTAGCATTATGTACTCCTCTTTTTTACCCGACTTTGCTTCATTACTATTGGCCTACTTAATTTTTTGGCTCGACTTCAGGAGCCTTGTTCTTGGTAATGTGGATGCTTCTTGAGTTATTTTTTGTTGTACAGAGTATTTCTTCATGTTCTATCCAGTGTTATCACTTGTTTTCCAGTATGATGTACGAATTTTTGAAAACCATAGATTCCTAGAGGACACCTTGCATAGTTCTCTTTTAGGAACTTCAAAGAGCTTGTTTGGGTTGAGACAGACTCCTTTTTGGATCCCCTTTTATTGAATTCCGGAATCACAAATTTTAAATATGCCTCCTTTGAGGATTTGTACATCAAATCCACTTTGTAGAAACTCTAAATGCAATCAAATAAACTGCGATATCATTGCAAATTTCTGGTGAGGCAAGGAATCGTGTTTTTGAGTAATGGAGGGTTTCATTTTCATGCTTTTGCCAAATTGTTTGAGGGTTTTTAAGGCATGCTTGAGCTATGTCTGCATTGTCCACTTCATGACATAAACTTGGAAGAGCTCTAAAAAAATTACATCAGTCTATAGATGCACTCATATAAATTGCCACAAAATTTACTTCATGTTTCTTAGGGAGGGAATTATGCACATGTATTGTGTCTCTTTTGTATTTGCACTAAGAATGCGTAATGGGAGGTTGTGTAGTGACTCAGTTTTTGTGTGTGTTCCTTGGAATTTTGTACACCCATTTTTAGTTGCTTGTACATCACATTGGACCTGATGCTGCTTCTGTATTCTTGTGCATACTTTTGTGTTCTATTTCAGTTGATTTGCCTTTACTTCTTCCTTGTCAGCATTAAGGGGGTATTATCACATGGTTCTTCTAATGCTTTTAGTAGTTTATAAAGAAGTGGTGGAGCAACCTTCTACTTTGGGGGTCACTTAGATCTCTCTTCATCTTGCCAATGAGGGGAATATTTCTTGATCATTTTTTGTGAGATTCTAGTACATGTGGAAAGCACCATGAACATTTTAGTACTGTACTATAGGTTGCTCGTGCATTGTTGTTTGTGTTCCTTGATCGTAGCGCTATTCACATCTTCCGCTTCACAAAGTGTGTATGCCTTTGAGCCATTTACATATTCATGGTTGAGCAGTGTACCTGATGTCAGTCATGCAGTGTTTTGTATCTCTTATCCAGATCTACATTCATTGGAGGTTAGTTGATACCAGCACCAATTCATCCTTAGTAGATTTAACAACTTCTAGATGGTTCATGAGTTCATCTTCGTATTCCTATATTCATGGGACATCTTCTTAGGAGGTTTGTTCCTTCTCATTTCTCTCTTCTGCAGAGGATTTTTGTTTGCATTGTGTTTTCTCCTTTTCTTAATTACTGAGATATCTTTATTTTTACATAAGTATCTTGTCAACCCTTGTTGTCCGGACTCATATTTTGACTTTTTAGTGTTATAGCTTTCTCCCTAAGTATTGCTTAAGGGGGTGTTAACCTGAAAAGAGTAATTACTAAACTAGTTAACGCTTATCCTACCAAGAAGAGATATTGGGAGATATCTCATTTTTTGTCTCACCTAATTTGGACTGTGTGTCGTCCATAGAGTCCTACATGTATTTCATTCTTGGAGCAGTCGTCAAAGTTTCACACCTACCTTTTGACCTTGTCATTCTTGTCTTTATAGATAAGGCTCTTTTGTACATTTTGCATCCCATGCTTATAATATTTTCTCACAAGTTGGGGAAGAACTCTTCAGGTTTCCAAACTATGGGTTTCACAAATCTGCTTAGAAAAGCGCCAAATGGGATGGTTAGACCTTGCCGCTTGACTAAGACCAACACTTAAGAGATGCCTCTTTTGAAAATGCAAATTCTAGAGAGCATTGCTAAAGGACCAGGATTATGTTCTCTGCTGGCATAAACTTACAGGACTTGGCCTAAACTGTTGCATGCACTGGACTTGAGCAAAAGAAAACATGAAAATCCGTTGGTCATGTTGTAGATACTGTTGAGGATTATGGCTTACATCTTCCATTCATACTTAAGCGGTGAGGGATTGATTAGAGTGGATATATCATGCAATTAATAGAGTAAGCATTTAAACTATTTTTTTCATGCAAACATAATCTACAATATCAGAAACTAAGATCACCTCCACAAATTGAGGGCATTCACATTCATTAACTTGCTGTAGACCTTTGGGATAAATTTCTGTGCTTGGTTTGGTCCTTTTCTCAATGCCCTAGCAAAAAGAATTATATTAGGGTAATTAAGGGCTATACTTGAAGGAAATATGCCCAAAAGATTGGATTGAATAAGTGTTTAATGCTAATATTGCCTTGTTAAAAGCCAGAAAAGAAAAGCAGTATGTTAATAGGGTGACTCGACGGATCACATGCACACAGAGCTCTAGCAGACCTAAACACCTGGTAATGTAATTGTCATAATATTAACAGGATTATCAATTTATTTTCACTAATTACAGTTCAAACTGTTATATTTTTTTTAACCAGCATTTATACACATTATTACAAATTAGACAAGTTAACCTATTCGACCACCTTTTCCTCTGTTTTATGCAGCTTTACCATGTAATCTAAACTTAACCAACGTTCTGCACTATATTTACAAATTACACTATTTCTTTCATCTTTTCCATCATTTGAACCACTATTTGGAAAATAGTCACACAAAAGCTTGTGTCCTTCCCAGCATTTACACCTGATTTAGAGAATGTCTTCACAAATTACACTGATACTCCATCTTTTCTACTGTTTGAACCTGTGTTTTGAACATTTACACAAATTTTCCTAGCCTTTTGGTGGCCGTGCTTCACACATTATACTGCCATTTCCATCTTTTTCATCACTTTTAACCATCTGCCAAATTTTCACAAATTGCACTTCTGCTTCCATTGTTCTCATCACGCCTCCTTTTGTTGCTCCCTAAATCAGCAAAATCACAATGTTCCCTAGCACATGCCACTAGCATCACAGGGAATGCTGAATAATGATAACTAAAAACCTCCTTTTTCCAAAGAATACATTAGGAAGCTCAAAAATATGTAAAGATCTTTTCCAATTCACCTTATCTTCCTGACATACTGTAAAAATCTAGACATAATCCAGACCATTCAAAATAAATAAAAAACTTAAGAAACTTTTTTTTCCCAAAAGATTTCTCAGATATCAAAACATGTGCAGGTTTCTTTTTGTTTCTTTGATGTACTGATACCCTGCCATTGAACGCTAAGAAAGTAAAAACTAAATAACATTTATGAAAGCTAAAAATTTGAGAATATTTTATTTTTTGCTTTTTACACACGTCTTTTGTTGAGTAATTTGCAGTCTCTATGAGCACAGCTACAGGAAAAATAAAGAATACAGAGAAAAAAAATCATAATTTCACCAATCCTCTGATATTTTTCACAAAATCCTGTCTGTATGACACTGTTTCTCTTCTCATTTTTTGTTGGTTTTCCTGTGCTTATCTTCTTTTTCTTACACACAATCAATATCATTTTCACTTTCTTTTGGTTGGCTCTTTGCGTAGATTTCTTTACTTATTGCTGACTATAACTTCATCAGTCAGTTGTGTTAGTTTGTGTGTATCTACTTTTAATTTTGGTCATTGATATTGGAGATTTGTAATTTGTGTGCTTGTGGGATTCTTTCTCTCTTCCCTTGACCAACCATGCAGAGCCAAATGAGAGGCCGTTCCAGTCTATTAGGTGCAACTGTTTTTTTTTTTCAGGTGTCAATTCGTCACACTAAATATACCTTGTGAGTGTAGAAAGGGATGTTGAATGTTTGTCATCTGATGTAGATGCGGTGGTTGTGTATGTTTTCTTGTGTTGTGGGAGTTCTTGGCCTAGATTTGCCTCTACAACTTGTAGGGAAAGTAAACATGTACAATGAAATCATTATGAGTGATTCTAATGAAAGCTGTAGTGATTTCATGATGGCACGAAGGGAAAGCATAGTCTTGTCCAACCAATAGATAAGGTTTTCAAAAATTCTAAATTGTGTTTTTAATGCATTTTGTTAATGTTTAGTTTCATTCTTCAATGAAGTGTTAATGATAAACCAAAGTTTTTAAAAACATGGGTGAAGTTTTGCATTTTTGTCTTTTGATTGTGTGTGTTTTGTGAAGAACCACAGTACACTACATGGGAATCTCTGACGTTCTCATGCATGCAGCCACATTTTCTTCTTTATAAATGCCCTATAAATTTTTCAAGAAAGTTAGGAAACCTTTCATTTCTTGTTATTGTAATCAGTTAAGAATGTTCTAATACTTGTAGTTGGGTTATAAGCTTAGATAATCCGAGTTCAAAAGTAAATAATCTGCAACTAACATTGTATATATAATTTTTCTTTTCCATAAATCCTGCTATGTTTCCTGTAGATTTTCATATTAAGAGAAAATTCCTTAGAGAAAATGTCTAATAAGGATCTACAGTATAGGAAATATTGATTTCAGATAAGAATGATGCTTCCTAGCTTTGAAGGAAAAATAAAAATTCTGTAGATAAAATTGGAGTTCGTATGACATCTATGTTTGCTCTGTTAAAGAAGAATTGCAATATATTGCAGGAGAGTCTGTGATTACACAGTTGCATGTAACCATATCTTTTATTCTGTCATGACTTGTTAATTTTCTCCATAAATTCTGAAGCTTTTCATTTCCTGTTCTGTGGTAGTATAATGTTATTGTTCTCTGCAGTAGAAAGCAGTTAATCTGCAAATATTAGGGCTTGAATTGGATATGTAATTTTGTGGTCCCATAGGTTTTATACTAAGTTACCGATTCGGATGCGGATTCCGGAAGCGGATACGGGATGCGGGGATTATTTTTTTTTTGGATGCAGATGCGGGAGGAAACGTATATATATATATATATATATATATATATATATTAACATATGCAAAGAAATGCAAGAAATATACAAAAACAAATCATTTGATAAAGCATAATATGACTATGAATCTATGATACTTAATAGTTAATTGAACCCTTAAACAAAATTCAAGATATTTCAAAATTCATATGATATTCATATATCAATATCAATATCAATATGTGCTTGTCCAACATTAGCGTTTAGTCTTGACTCTTAAACAATAAGTTCAAATAGGTCATGTTCAAGATTCCAACAAAATAAAATTTAAAAACATGGTAAATGATTGAAGTCTGAAGATTCAATCAATCAGAGTCTGGCTCTGAATCATAGGGATTTGCAAGAAAATCCACATTCTCATTGTCATCTCCAACTGCTGAAAGATCATTTGAACCAAGCATGGTTCCACTTATGCTAGATGCACCACGTGCCACACTAACATCATCACCGTCTCCAACTGTAACAAGATCATGAAGTGTTGCATCCAAATCTGCACACTCAGGGGCTACATCCCAAAGCTTTGTTGCCCCTTCCTTGTAATGAACATTCTTACGTGACAAAAGACGCAAGTTGGTGTGGACAAGAACCAAGTCCTCAGCTTTCTTGGAGCCTAACCGGTTGCGCTTCACCGAATGGATAAAGGAGTATGTACTCCAATTCCTTTCAGCAGCAGAAGAACTAGCTACCTATATAGTTCTCACAAAACTACAAATGAAAAGCAAATTAATTTTATAGAATGTGTGAAACACTAAATTCTACAATGCAAGTGTAAACATAAAATTTTAAAACAAATTTACAAAACAAAATAAAAAACTTACTTGTGATAGGACTTTGATTGCAAGAGGTTGAAGATGCTTGAAAGGTTGACCATACATGTACCACCATGTGATAGCTCCCATTCTATTTTGGTCCTTTAGTGCAAATGGAGAATGCTTTAACCCCGAAGCAAACAACCCAAATTCTTCCCTCACTTTTTCATGCATTTCTTCCAGTGGGAAGAGTCTTGAAAGGGCTTTGTGGCACCCCGTAGCAACCTCCTCATCTGCAAATGGTGCAACTCTACCCGGCATACCAGCTATCTCCTCACTATAGTACCTAGGAGATAAGGCATATGCAAGGAGGTGCAATGGGGTAGTCATCTTATTCCAGCGATGGTTGATAATTGCTTGCACTTGTTTGCATAAGGCTTCACATTGTGTGGGGTCACTCTCATGTGCTTGTATAGAATGTTTTACCTTCTCAACCATGGTGTCCATGCCATTATACACATCCCCTAAGCAAGGTGTATCTGTATCAGCAAAACAGAGCATAGTCATGATGGGCTCGGTGAAATCCAATACATATGCCACACGAGCTCACCAACTCTCATTCAAGATCAAATTCTTGATCCTTTGTGCTCTTTCTGAATTTGAGATCTTCTATACACCCCATTGATGACCGATGACCATTTGACTTAATGCATCTTTTACCTTGAGGAGTTGTCTCATAACGATTGTATGAGATGCAAAATGGGTCTCAGCAACCTAAGCAAGTTAACAATATGTCAATTGACAATATAATTATAAATTTTAATTTTTAACTAAATTACAAAACCATCAAACTTAGTAAGTTAAAAAAATTAATTTACTTTCAGCAACTCCAATTTGGAGTATGTTCTAAAAATGGATTGTGACATGTGGTGGTTGGTCACAAACATCTGTATGTCCTCCCCCTCTTCATATATTTTCTTCACCCAATCTACTTCAGTGCCAATCCTCTGCATGATCAAGTTAAGGGAGTGAACAGTGCATGGAGTCCAAAAAATATGGTCATACCGACTCTCAACTAAAGCACCCGCACCCCTACAATTTTTGGCATTGTCAGTGACCACTTGTACCACATTCTCACTACCCACCATCTTAATGGCCTCAATGAGAATTCTAAAAATGAATTCCGAATCCTTCACTTGCCCTTCACAATCAATGGCCTTCAAAAACATTGCCCCTTTGGGGGAAATTGCAATCACATTAATCAGTGGCCGGTTCCTAGTATCCTTCCAACCATCTGACACAATAGTTAGACCCGAAGTTTTCTAAGATTTTTTGATTGGTTGAAGGTCTCTCTCTATATGTGCCCTCTCTTGTTGCAATAAAGTTGTACGCACCTTTTCATAGCTCGGGCTTATGTAGTCAGCTGGTGATTTTTTGATTGCTGCCACCATTTCCTTCCAATATGGTGATCTCACCAAGTTGAAAGAAAGTCCATTCGCATAGAGGCAACGTGCAATAGCTTCATCAGCGTGGTCTCTTGCCCCCATTTTAAATGCGGTGTCCAATGGGCCTCTTTTACGGGTTGAAATTTCCACTTCTTCCTCATCCTCTTCTGGCACAGGTACTTGCAAGAATGGGTGTTGGGAGGATGCCATTGGTTCAGTGGGTGTCTTTGGCTTGCTCTTTGAGGAAGGACCTTGATAGTAGCTTTTTTTTGATCTATTGATCAATGCATCAGCAACTTGTTCTCTTACAAATGAAAGTATTTCCGCGCTAGTCATCCCAGTACCATTTTTGCATTTGCACATTCCAAATCCTTTGCCAGCAGGGCCCATAAAATGAAGCTTCACTCAAGAATATGAGTTATTGAAAGGTTTTCCTTTGTTACTTTGACAATAATTGCACTTCCAATAGTATGATACTATGAGCCACCTCCTGAAACCTGTGATATCCGTGTTGTATGTCTCCACAAAGGAGAACCTACATCAATTTTGAAATTATCAGTCTCTTCCCTTCCTTGGCCCCCCACTGAACTTTGACTAGCACTACCACCGGTATCCATTCTTGCCTAGTTTTTTGCAACCTATTTTATAAGAAAATAAATAAATTTTAATTAGTTCCTAACAACAATGAACATCAATGATCATGCATACAAGTGGAAAGAAGTGAGAAAAACTACTAAAATAGATACCCAAAGTTGCTTCTACATATCTTTCAAAAAAAAATTTGAAAAAAAACTTTAAAAAAATCTTCAAGAATTTAAAAAAATTATCAAAAATTCAAAAAAATTCATCTAAATACTCAAGAAAAGGATTGATCACTTACCTTGAATGGTTTAAACTTCTTTGAAAAAGCTATCTCTCCCTCTTCGATCGATCCTCTTCGAAAATGCTGAACTTAGCTTCACAATGAAGGAGTGGCTGTAGGTGCAAACAAAATTCTAAAATGACTCTTGTGAATGCTTCTATGTTGTCTTCTAGGGTCGTTTTAGGGTTTTATTGTGAAAAAATGCTTTAAAAAATGCTTTTAGTCACATGTTGTTTCATAGTTTTAAGTTAAAATATACATTATTTTATTGGTTTTCCGCCTAACTCCCGCGGATGTGTCCGGATGCTCCCAGATTCCCTGCGGATGCTGCCTGGAAGCCACCTGCATCCGGATGCCTGCGGGTGGCTTCCGGGCAGCACCCGCAGCGCATCCGGAGGCTTCCCGCATCCGTCCGTATCAGATGCGGAAGCCAAGCACTAGGGCCACGAATCGGTATCAGAGGTTTTATAGAGTCTTTAGTGGGTGGCTTATCAAACTTATATATTAATAAGTCTTTTATGCTAAGTTCAAATGAAACTAAGGTTCATGATCTATTTCAATTCACAATACTATGATGTTATCAGTTGGTAATTTTCAAGGTGGTTATCTCTAATTTTATGAAAGACTTATATAATTAAAATTGATAGGAACTTTTTAGAATTTAAAGGTGAAGCATTTTTAAAATTATGCCATGCTTAAAGTATAGAATTTTTGAATCATTGATCTGGACAAATTGTAAAATTTATCTGCTACTATAGCAGATTTTCTCTTCCAGTTAAAAGTCATCTTGAAATGGGTGTAGGGAAAAATATCAGAGACGCATTTCAAGCCAGTGGCAACTTCAAACTCAATACTGTGACTGAGGAGCAAGAAAAATATTGTACAGAAGGAGATTAAAATTGTGCAGCACTTCTAATAAATACTTCAAGGCTAAGGTACAATATAAGTTAACAGGAATTCAAATTATGTTTTGCCGTGTACTGAATCAATTGCTTTCTGCTTGCTGTTGATATTTACTGTTTGCTTTCTATCAGTTGCACTGTCTTTTACTACTTTCCTAGACATTTTCTAGATCTAATAGAGAGAAGCAAATTTCAGTGGCTTGGTAAGGTGCAGCCATTATGTTTGAAGCACCTGTGTAGTGATGTTCCTTTATGATTATATTTTTCCAGCCCTCCACTGTAAATGGACAGAGTGTGGTGATTCCTAGGTTGAGCATCATGTAACTTCAGGAATTGCTGACATTTTCCTGCCATTTATTTGAGACAATCATTGGTATTTCTCACCTTCTATTATATAATCTGACATGGTTTCATTCAGAAACACATTATGAAAGGAAAATTAGTGATTGTAGAATAAGTTTAAAAATATTATGACAAAAAGCTTAAAGTTCAATGTAGACTTCCAGATAACATACATGATTGGACATGAAGTACAACTTTAGGTACACGAAGTGAAATGTGACACTGGTATTCTTTTCTAGGTGCTAAAAAGATCTGAGCCTACATCAGCATGTGTTATGTTTGTTGAGTTTTTAATAGCCATGTGGCTAGATGATGTATACAAAGAAAATGTAATTTGCAGACTCTACCTGTCTGAGAAATTTGTAGGGGGTTTTTAGTCCGTGGTTTGTATAATTTACAAATGCATGTTGTGGGGCTTCTAGTCTAGCTTCAGCAAAATGATATGAACATAACTGTTGGATGCCAATTGTAATATCAGATGAATGGGTTGTGTCACCGCTTATGATATGCTGTATGTGTGCAAAAGCTTGCTTTATTGAAATAGAAAACATGTAATCAAAGTTTTTGATTTTTTAATTGTACAGTAATTTCTTGGAATACATCAGACCTATCATTTGCTTTAAATTGAATCTAACTAGCGATAGTAATTGCTTTTGTGTTACTGTAGGTTTCATACACAAAAATGTTTAATAATCAAGTACAAGACTTTAACGCTGGCTTAGGCACACCACCAAAATGTCCGGGTCAATCTGAATCAAAAGGAATCCAAATGCAGTTCTCTCAGTACTCTATGGACTCTGAGAAGATGCCTCCAATTCAGCAGCAGACAAATAATCTGGATTTTATGGATGTTGATTATAAGCCTTCAATTTGCAATTTAGCCCATGCTGATGTTCCAGCATCAATGGGAACGGAATTATCAAGCAACTTCCAGGGTTCATTTGGATTGATGCGTTATCATTCTGCTCCGAGTTCATTTTTCTCCAGTCTAGAAGAAGAGGAGAATAATAAGATCATATCACAATATTTCTCTAATGATAACTCCCTTCCATCGCAATCTAACATCAAAACATTGCAGCAACATCAATCAAGTATATCATCCTCTCATCTTAGGGAGAACAAGACAGAAAAGCATTTTGGTGAACAGAATGATTATTTGAAAAGAAATGTGCCTCTGCCTCAACTTCCATCCGTGAATAGAAGTACAGGACATGCTACCAGAGAAGATTTGGGCAACCACCACCATCTTGTTGCAATCCTTGAGAATGGACCTGATGTCTCCCATGACAGTTTTGGCACCTCTGAAATGTCATTGCCAAATCAAGTCCAAGCTTCTCACCCAGGTGCACAGAATATAGGCTTGTACAAAACAAACTCAATTTCTGGCAATCCCCTTGGAAGGGTGACTGATGGATCGTCTTCAATGTCCAAGAACACCCTTATTCGCCATAGCAGCTCCCCAGCCGGACTACTATCTAAATTAGTGACTGATGCTCAAGGTGCGTTTCAAAGTGGTGTGTATCATGATGAGCTTCTCAAATGCTTTCACGAAAATAAGAGAAAATGAAGGCTGATTACTTAATGTTGTCATATTATCCTTGTTTTGCAGGCTATCCAGAAGAAAAAAATAGGGCTACTATGGGTTTAGGAAGCTCTTGTGGAGATATCCTTCCCCAAAACAGAGTTCAGAATCAAACAAGTTTTTTGAGGCAGAATAGTTCTCCTCCTGGGCTGTTATCCCAACTTTCCGCAGATATGGGTGTCTCTGCTATAGTTGGGTCTTCTGCAGAAAATCAAGCAGGAAACAGTTCTGATGATAGTAACTTAGGCAGTGGGAATGTTCGGCAACGATACATTTCAAGTTTTTCAGTTGGTTCATGGGATGATGCATCAAGGCATTCTGGCTTGCAAAATGGTACAAACTATGCTGCAAGAAAGCGTTCAAAAGAAATAGAAGGGAGAGTGATGATGCAAGATCTGCATAACCCAGATGCCCAGGTTTAAATTCTGGCTAGGCTTTTGTCAAATGTTGTGTTCGGTTAAGTTTGAGTATGCATGCTTGATAATTACTTTCTTTCTTTTTTCTGTACAAAGAAGGTGGAGACAGGAAGTCAGGGCACATCTGCATTAGTCAATCCATCATACAATTTGTCGAGGTCCATATCTGCAGAACTTGCATTGGAAGAGCTCATGCTAGATTCTGTTCCCTGCAAAGTTCGTGCAAAGCGGGGATTTGCAACACACCCACGAAGCATTGCTGAAAGAGTCAGTATCAAAGATATAAGATTTCTACAATCCACAATTTGATTTTTTGATATTGTTTCTTGGTTTGGTTGTGTTAATCATCAACGTTTTGGATCACACTCAGTGATCCATCACTGGGATGCAAATGAGAGCCAAGAGATGTAGAATGTAATGGAGTGGGGTCTGAAACACTGATGAAAAACCACAAACACAATCAAATCCAGAAACGATATCAAAAAATCAAAGATTTGATTGGTTCTGAATAAAGTTTTGATCATTTAATTATTTTTGTGTGCTGCTTTCTATTAGGTGTAAAGAACATGGATCAGTCATCAATCAATTTAATGTTTTTCTTTGCTTACTTTAAGGTGCGAAGAACACGAATCAGTGAACGAATGAGGAAATTGCAGGAGCTTGTGCCAAACAGTGACAAGGTTAGAAATTAGAGATCCTGCCAAAGTTTTTAGCCATACACAAAATTGTGCTTTCTATTATATCTATAGTCTAGTCTAACAGGGATATTTCTATTTCTGTTGACTCAATACAGCAAACTACCAATATTGCTGACATGTTGGATGAGGCTGTTGAATATGTGAAAACCCTTCAGAAACAGGTTCAGGTGTGTTTTAGATAACCTCTTTGTAATCAATGACTGATAGATTCAGTCTGCTTGATGTTATCTGTTGAATCTGCTTACCAAGATATCATTACAATGATGAACCTAACAAAGTAGCCATGATCTTTGCCAGGAGTTCAAGGAGAAGCAAGCCAAATGCACATGCATACACGTACCAGATTGTACATTCAAAAGATAGCTTTTTTGTGAACATGTAGTTTTAGGCTCTCAAAGCCTATTTGCAATATTGTTATTAATATTCCTTCGGAATGTGGCATTCCCCTTGGAGAGTGTTAATATTTGTGATGCCAAAACAACAGAGGTCTACTGGCAATATCAGATGTATAAAGTTCACTGCTAGGCATATCCATGCGATTTGCTATTTTGGAAATATCATAGTATTGTAACCCATATTTGGATGGCATAGTTATTGAGGAATTGCCTGGCCATCCAGCGGTTATCTCGCTTTTGAACCTATCGGGGATGTATAATTCTCCACTGTGGTAGTCAAGGTTTTCGGTTGGCTTTTTTCCATCTTCTCTGGTGGAAGATACTTGAGTATCAAATCATTTCAACTCTATTACAGCTAAGCAGAAAACATTTGTTATGCAAAAGCTGATATTCAGAAAAGGAGGCCCCATTTTAGATCAATGTTGAGAAGCAGGGAAGACAATATTTGGTTCTTTGGCAAAAAGTGATGGGAGTTTTGCTTTGAATTTGCCAAAACGCTGGTCAACATTATCTTGCAGTAACCAATTTAAATTGTGGCGAAAGTTTCTGTTCAAATCTGTTGAGTTACTCTTGGGCCTGTTCAGTTCCTCTCAGATGCCTGAATGGAGAGGTGTTCGTCAAAATTACATAATTTATAATTTTCTCTGTGATTGAGAAAAGAGAATTTGTTGTTTCGACATCTGTTTCAAGTAGACTGTCTCTTAGATTCACAGACCTTAACTATGTAATTTGAACGGTTGTTTGGAAGCTACAGTTCGATTGAAAATTTTAGCTGTAATTGGATTGTAATATTTTTCCTTAATAATCTACTACTCAAGTGTCAGGAAGTCTTAAGACAAGCTGTAACACAAATCTGTATTCTTGGCTGATGTTCATTTGCATCATAGGAGTCCATTACCAAATGGAACTATGGAATTTAAAAGTATTTTATATGTTATTAGTATAATTTGTTTATGGATTTTAAAGGCTGAAATAGATACAAAGATAGCATAAGATGATTGACCATTATATCTTTTTCTTAAATGATTTCATGCATAAATGCAAATTCATAGAATTTTGGACATGTGATATCTTCTCATTCATTGACAGACTGGTGATTTTCCAGATTTATCTTTCTGATAAATTACATTTTTTCATTAAGGGGTGTGCTTTCAGCCATTCCCTAACCAGGATAACTAGAACAATTGTGTCGGCAATGATATCAAATTTGAGTGTCTCAGTACTGAGACATAATTGCATACATATTTGTAGAAACAAGCTTGGAGGTACCAGAGTTCAATGTTTTGATAGTTGCATACTTGACTTTGAGTACCAATGAAGCTTAATTGTGGTCAGCAAAAGTATCATAGTTTTGATTGATTGTAACACGAGAATATAGGAGACACAAGTTATAGCTTTATTTGTTGCACTTTGTTTGTTTCACTTTTCAATTACTTTTTGTTCTGTATTCGTGGATGGAGGAGAATAAGGTAATGACAGTAGAATAAATAAGAATCTTAACATTTCAGGGTAGATTCAATGCAATGCTTCTGTCTGCAGAAGTCACTAGGAGATGGGGGTACTTAGAGATGTTGGAGACTTGTACCTGTACCAGTACAGCTAATTATAAAAAAATAGGAATTTGGAGATGTCATATTTTTAATATAATCTAATTATTTATGGAAAACATGACATAAGACTTTGAACTCTAGAATATCAAATCAATCGCACAAGAACAGTAAATAGTCTGGGCAATTTCTCTTTAGACCATTCAGTGTTTCTGGTCTCGTTGAATTCCGAGCTAGGTGACCCTAGCCGAGTCCCATTGGCCCGAACCCAGAATCATTGGAGTCCTGGGAGAGACTTGCTAGAAATTGAGGCTAATTGATCAGCACATATCAGCATAAACCACTTGAAAAATAGAAAAGTGATTGTTTAAAGTTGCTTCTGTATTTGCCTCTATAAGCCTAAAAATTAGTTCCTTTCATTAGTATTGGCAAAATAGGAAAGTGCTTTGTGAGGAAAAATGAGAGTGCATTGAAGGGCAACTAGCATGGAGGAAGACCAAAAATTTGTCAACAAATTTCATTGGGGCAGCCTAATACTCACATTTGGTGCATCAAGAGCTCCATACCAATGATTGGAAAGATGTTGCATTTCATTTCAATTTTGTTTTAAAAGGTAAGATTGAGGCTATGGATCTTGTCTTAAAGTGTTGAGGACCTTGATTGGATCGACCAAGCAAATAAAGTGGCCGAGGCTGTAGCCATGGTAGAGGAGGACACAACACGATCACATAGAGACACGACGTTATGAGCATGACATAGAATCATAGGCAAATATTATGTCTGCTGGATCATCTAGGACCTACCTTAGACGCCTTCGAAGGAGGGATGCAAGGTCCTCTGAGCTTGAGCTGTAGACTTGTAATTTTTGTTTTGGATTGTATATGCATTTTTAGAACATTTGACGTCATGGATTTCATATTCCATGAGTTTTGTATACATTTGATTTGATGTATAGTTGTATATGTGATCAAATTACCTTCTATTTGATGATGTTATTGTGCCTTTAAGCTTTATTTAATAGAGGGTGTATGAAACAAGTTTTAAATCCTTAAAAAATCTAAATTATTTTGGTATTTCACTTTGTTGACTCTTGTCGAGTTTTCCTAGTCTCAATTTGGGTCACGCTTGTTGAGTTTGCGATGTGTTCGAGTCTCATTTCTACGAGATCATTACAATGATGGAAAATCAATCATAGAACTGTTTATTTCCTTGTCAAAATGTCTATGCTATCAGTAGACTAATCACTATAACTTTGAAAGATTTTTGTATCATCTGTAATATCATAATGAAACATTATATAGGTTTATTTTATTTATTCACCTTCTATTTTTGCCTTTTAATGCTCTTTACCTTAAATTTTCTGGTGGGAGTGTTTGGAAACAATACCCAAAAGAACCTTGCATGTTAGAAAGTTGTAGAGATGTCTCTTTCGAATGGTTACCATACAACATACCAAAACATGAATTCAATATTACCACTATTAACATATGCAATTATTACCATTGTTATAATACCAAATATGTGTAGGGAAATAGTATGCTTTTCTTCATTATCAAAACAACAAGTACATCATTCGTGTCCCAATGTTCTTAAATAGCACTGGTTGGTTAGGGAGGCCAATTGACACATCTCCTCACTACCTAATTATCAAAACCCATTACTATCTATCTTTAATTACATTATTGTTTTATTATGCACTAGTCTAAAATTGTCTCTCCATTCTGTGTCGCCTGGCTACCCTCTGGGGTACAGTGTAATATCCCTTGCCCAAACTGATTGATTTTAGCTCAAAGAATATTATCAAACACTTGTATGCTGCCTTTTAATGCTAAGAAATTTGCAAATGATATTACAAAACTAATATGCAAGTGCAATTTTTTTGGTACTTTCAATGCATATACATGGAAACTAGATATGGAATGCATACCTACAACCAATTGACATTTTGACAAACAATTGACATACAACTATTATGTTGATCATATATGCTATTAGATGAACATTTCGTCAAACAAATGGTATGCAATATGTATCCCCTTTATTGAATTCATTCTCATGTACATTGTTGCTATGAGTTTGCCAAGACAAATGGGCTTACAATAATGACTACAGTAATGGCAAAATTTGATTCTGAATTATCATAACAAAATCATATGCCTAAAAATTACAATGCTAACTACTAATAGTTGCAAAAGGAACTTGATAGTAGTGATGCCCAAGGATGGAGATGAATCAAGTATAAGTACTGTAGCGTGACATCGTTCTTGTGCACTGTAGTAGCCAACAATAATTGTATTCTCCAATTTAAGTACAAACAAAACTCCTAAATTGAGATTCTCATGAATACCAAATTTAGTGGATATTTTACCACCTCAAATGGTTGCAACACTGAAGAGTTGATGTTCTCTAATGACTGATTGAAATTAGAAACCTTAGTTTCTTCTCCCAAGTTTATATCAGATGCAATTCACAATAATCAGATAATTAACAATGAAGCTCTCACTTCTATTTATTCTTTTCCTTCACCCTTCTAGAAGGAAATAAAATATATATTTTTTGCATTCTCTAGAAGCTTCCCCCTTTCTAATACAATAATTAGTTGTATTTTTAGAAAATGCACTCTTTAGAAGCTTCTCCCTTGCAATACAATAATTAATTGTGCTTCTAAAAAATTAAATTAATTAAATATAACGTCACCTTTTAATGTTAATTTATTTAATGACTTTATGATAAATTAATTTAATTAATTTCTCTTCATTTTTTCACTTAGCCTTTGGAGAATGTAAAGGCTAAGAGCTCCACTGAGATGCTAAAAGGATGGGGACATTACAGTCCGCCCTTTCTAAAATTGCTTGTCCTCAAGCAATTTCAAGTCTGGATGCTACAAAATCTCTTCATTCTCCCATGTCACATCCTCTACTAGCAGGTCCTTCCATTTCACCAAATACTCCCTTATAGTACGCCGCCTCAAGTTCCTTTCCTTGAAATCAATGGTAGCCTCTGGCACCAATACCAATTTTTCCTCATCATCCAAGGGTGGAAGTACTGTAGAAGGAGCAATATGATGCCCTAGTGCCTTCTTGAGGTGTGAAACATGAAAAACGTTGTCCACCTTGCTCTCCGCTGACAAATCTAACTCATAAGCCACCTCTCCTACTTTCTTAATAATCCTAAATGGACCATAGTATCATGGCTTAAGTTTCTCGACACCATTCTTCTTGAGAGTGGATTGACTGTAAGGCTGCAACATAAGATGCACCATATCTCCAACTTCGAAAATTCGCTCTGTCCTCTTCTGGTCTGCATGCTGCTTCTATTGATTCTGTGCTTTGGTTATATTATTTTTGAGAGTCTTAACAATGTCTTGACTCTCCTGTAGCAAATCACCTGCACTGGGCACTCTACTGTCACTCAAAAGTAGATCCATAAAATTGGGTGCCTCATACCCATACAGGGCCATAAAGAGTGACATCTAAATAGACATGTGATAAGTGGTATTATAGCAATAGTCACAAAGATAAATCCACCTTATCCATGCCTTCTGTTGCCTTGCTATATAATTTCTGAGATATCCCTCCACCCATTTATTCACTCTCCATTTGACCATCTGTCTGAGGGTGGTAGCTAGTACTTGAAGTGAGCTTTGTCGCACACAACGCGAATAGCTCTTGCCAAAAGTGACTCATAAACCTGCTATCTCTGTCACTCACAATGCTCCGAGGTAAGCCATGACTCTGCCACTTGTGTAGCAGTGTATGTAGCAGTGATCATAAAGAAGTGTGGAAACTTCATAAGGTGATCCACAACCACATATATGCAGTCCTTGCCTTGTGCTCTAGGCAGTCCTGTGATGAAATCCATAGATAAACACTCACACTTCCTATCAGGTCCTATCAGGAATCAGAAGTGGCTGAAGTAAACTAGATGGATAGGAGTGTTCTTGCTTATTCTACTGGTAGGTGGGACACTCCCTAGCATACTAAGTACTTTTGCTTTGAGCCCTTTCCATGTGAAGTGCTCTCTAATCTGCTAGTATGTCTTATAGAAACAAAAATGTCCTGCCATAGGTGAATCATGAAAAGATTTTAGAACCATCCTCCTCACTGTTGAGCCTGGAACCAAAAATATCCTTCCTTTGTAAATGATGAGCTCATTTATGAGGGTGTATCTATTGTCTTGAATAGTTCCATCTATGAATTCAACTATCCATGCATCCCTTATATACTCTGCAAGGATCAAGTGTCTCCAATCCTTCGATATATCTATCAATAAGCTCAAATGGGGCCTACATGATAAAGCATCAAAAACTACATTGTGTGTCCCCTTAAAATATGTAGTATCAAAATCATAGGACTGTAACTTGCTCACCCACTTTTGTTGCCTATCATTGAGATCTTTCTGCCCCAAAAAGTGTTTTAGGCTATTATGATCGGTTTTGATACAAAATTTGCTACCTACTAAGTATTGCCTGAATTTAGCCAAAGCATGCATAATGGCTAACATCTGCTTATCATATATGCTGAAGCTCCGCTTTGGCCCTCTTAATTTCTTTCTCTCATAAGCAATAGGGTGCTTCTCCTACATAAGCACCGCTCCAATGCCCTCTCTGAAAGCATCATAGTGTAGCTCAAGAGGTTTGTTGAAATTTGGTAATGCTAACATTGGACAGGAAGTCATCAACTCCTTAAATTTCTCAAAACACTCTTGTGCCTTAGGAGTTCACAAGAAAGCTCCCTTTCTCATCAAATCTGTCAAGGGTGTTGCATGCCTAGAATATCCATCCACAAACCTCCTGTAGAAACCACATAATCCTATAAAGCTCCTTAACTGTGTAAGGTTCATGAGTGAAGGCCACTCCATAATGGCACAAATCTTTTTAGGATCCATGCATACGCCTTCTGCACTAATGATGTGACCCAAATACAACAACTCTATCATACCCAAATCACATTTCGACTCCTTTGCATACAAGGACTCTCTGCCCAATATATCCAACAATGTATCAAGGTGAACCAAGTGCTCCTCCTAAGATCTACTATACACCAAGATATCATTAAAGAAGACGAGTACAAATTTCCTCAAATGAGGATGGAAAACCCTATTCATTGTTGCCTAAAAAGTAGTAGGTGCGTTAGCCCAAATGGCATAGCTACAAACTCAAAATGGCCACAATGACATCTAAAGACTATCTTCTTGATGTCCTGCTCTCTAACTCTGATCTGGTGATAAACTGATCTCAAATCTATTTTTGAGAAGAAGCAAGCTCCATGAAGCTTATCTATCAACTCATTGATCTTGAGAATGGGGTACCTGTTTTAAATTGTCTTCCTATTAAGCATTCTGTAATCAATGCACATTCTCAATGTCCCATCCTTCTTCTTTACCAACACCATTGAAGAAGCGAAAGGAGACTTACTTGGTCTAATGTGGCCCATAGCAAGTAACTCCTTTATGTTTTTTTTTTTAAATTTCATCCTTCAACCTCTTTGGATGCCTGTAGGGTGTAATCATGATGGGCTTAGCCCCCTCCTCTAACTCAGTGATGTGCTCAATACCCTTGTCTGGTGGTCTACTTGGTGGAATGCCACTGAACACCTTAGAGTGTTTAACCCTAACCTTCTGAATATCAGGAGGATATTCAGTCTTCTACTGTCCCTCTTGTGATGGCATTAACATGCACTTTGCTTCCCACTCTACCTGATCATGTCGAATCAATCTAGCCATCCTCCAAAAAGAGACCATTCTGAAATCACTATCCCTGATTACCTTAAGAATCTGTGTCTTCCCATTCACTTTAAACCTCATCTCCATCTCTTTGAGATTAAAAGTGAACTCACCAATATCATGCAACCAACTCATCCCAAGGACTATATTTGTATCTCCCATAGGCACAACATAAAAATCTGCCTTAAAGGCATAATTATTAACGTCCAAAGGGAGTTTAGTGATCTTACGATCACAATTGAGGACATAGCCATCAGCTACCCTCACTCTAATTCCCCCAAACTCCTCTGTTTATATGCCACGCTTCTCCATCAACCTAGCATCAATGAAATTATGAGTGGCATTGGTATCAACCAAAGTTATAATTCACTATCCAACAAGTACTTATCTCATTCAAAATGATCCTTCCTACTTAATACTAGTGAGACGAGCTTCCCTAAGTTGCCTATCTCCTTCTCCATCCATGGACTCCATTTTATACAAGTTTTCAACCTTGTCTTCATTTTTTTCACCATCTATTTCCTCTATATCAAACTGCTGGTCTGAATTATCTGATTCTGATTCCTCATAGTATGCCCACATAATTCTGTTAGCTTCACCCTTTGGTCTACGAGGATAGTCATGGTCTGCATCATAGGGTCCCCTATAGTAGAAACATAATTTTTTCTTCCTCAAATCATTTAATGTTTCCTTGTCAAAAGGTACTGGAGTTTTGTCTTTAGAATCCATTTTAAAATCAGTCCTCTTTGTTTTTTTATAAAATGGTTTTTTATCCTTACTAGGAGATGCTCCTTTGGACTGAAATTTATTTGTTGGGACTGCATGTTCCATACTTCTTGCATTTTTCATAGCTTCCTATAAAGAAATGGGATCAAATGCCTTTATCCAACTTCTCAGTGGTTAGGATAGGCCCTTAATGAAAAGAACTATCAATGTATGCTCTAAAATGTTTGACACCATGACTGCCAATTGCTGAAATTCACCAATGAAATACTCCAAGTTGCCTATTTGTTTCAGTTGTGCTAATTCCTAGAAGTAAACCTCTGGATATTTTTTGTCAAATCTTTCAACCAACCTAACCGCAAAGTCCTTGTACTCGGTCACCTGATTATGCTAAAGTATTACCATACCATGGTACCACCAATCATGTGCTACTCCCTCCAAATGCAAAGTGGTGTATTTGATAGCTTAAATCTCTGTCATTGGCCTCAGTGCCAAGAATGTGTCAAGGTTATGAATCCAAGCTTGAGCTGTCATCTTACCACTCCCATCAAATGTAGGCATAGTAAGCTTGCCTGTAGCCCTCTTCAGCTCACTATTTTGACCCCTAGGTCTCCTATCCTGTCTGAGTGACCTGTAATGTTTTCACCTTTGATTTAAAAAGTGTTCAAAGGTCATCTTCTCTTGAACCTGTGGTGCCAATAATTCCCATTCATCATTTGCAACCTTAAGGATATCTGCAAATGTCTCATCCTCAACTTCCTTTATTGGTTCATGTATTGGTTCCTCTAACAAAAGTAGGATGTGTGGGCCTGTCTGCTATTTTGGAAAGGGTTCTATGAGTTCTAAGTGATCCCACTGCACTCTTGTTATCCCCTTGTTCCAAATTACGTCTGTCCTATGGGCTCATGCACTCAACCATGGTGGTGAGTGCCTGCGAAGCCTAAGCCATTTCTTCTTATCCTGTAACCATTGCTCTAAAAAAATTTCTTGTTTCCTGATCCTCATTCCTATTGTCTCTTGGTGGGCTATGCTCTTTCCTATCACCCATGGTGTCTAGCCACCTAATAAAATCTTGTTCCTTGTCAAACAAAGGTTCCCTGATAGTGAAAAATTTGTGAGAGCCAACCCCAGGTGGCTTGTGATTGCTAAACCCTCAAGATGGCAGGATTTAGCTCTGATACCAATGTAATGTCCCTTGCCCAAACTGACTGATTTTAGCTCAAGGAATATTTTCAAACACTTGTATGTTGCCTTTTAATGCTAAGAAATTTACAATATTACAATGCCTCATACAATGAACTAATATGCAAGTGCAGTTCTTTTGGTACTTTCAATGCATATACATGGAAACTAGATATGGAATGCATACCTATAGCCAATTGACATTTTGACAAACAATTGACATACAACTATTATGCTATTAGATGGAAATTTCATCAAACAAATGGTATGCAACATGTATCTCTTTTATTGAATTCATTCTCATGTACAATGTTGCTATGAGTTTGCCAAGACAAATAGGTTTACAATAATGACTATAATAATGCCAAAATTTGATTCTGAATTATCATAGCAAAATCAAATGCCTAAAAAATTACAATGCTAACTACTAATAGTTGCAAGAGTGACACAAGGAAGGACAGGGAAAACTAGGGCCAGTGGTACACCTAGCTCTTTGCACCACCTTGCAAGAGTTAACACAATAGAAGAAAACAAAAAGAACAACAACCAAAGGAGGAAGAAGAGTAAAATTCTTTCATTGATTCATCAAAATATCTTCATACATGCCTAGCTGTAAGGTATTTTGGGTTATGGCCAAATACAAATACATTCACATTCAAAGATCTAACAACAAATTCACAGTTTCTAGTTCTGCTCTGCAATTCTTTCTCCAACTTCCTAATCTGCCTAGATTCTAACCTAAACACTCTATTTATACTATCCAAAATGGCTTATATATTATTCTAGAATATGGAGAAGCCACAAGTCGGCTCTCAACAAATATTAAATAAAAATAAACCGAAATTAAATACACAAGTCGGCTTGCATCAGCAATTAACTGTCCTAAAATTGATGTTCGAGAAAAATCACGATATCTCCTCACTCTGATTGAGTTAGAACTTACACTTCAAATTGTGGGTATATATCTAGGTCCTTTAAAACCCCATAAGTGTGCAAGGTTTGATTCATTAAGAAAAAGTATGGATCCATTCTAAAAATTAGGCACAGGAAACTGTCGTGTAGAACTGCCAGAAATCGATGTTCCGGGAGAATTGCCATATCTCCCAAACTATAAGGAGTTAGGACTTGTGTTCTAGAAAATAGATTTTAATCTAGGCCCTATTGAATCCTTGAAGTGAAAATATATTCATTCATTTTAGAAAATTAGTTACACAATTTGCAATAGGCACCCAGAAACCAGAAAACACAGTTTCAGCAAAACCTAGTTTCAACAACAGAATAAAAATTGAAAACATGCAGGATAGTAATGCAACCAATTATATGATATTCATAGTATTCCTTTCCTCTTGTACGTTTACCAATTATATGATCCAATATTTGTTCAACCTCATCCATCTGCTTCTTAGGATAATCACTAGGTATAACAACTTCATCATTTAACGCATGATGCTTATATAGATCAACAACATTGAATATAAGAGATATATCCATGTCATTAGGTAACTCAAATTCATAAGAATTTCCACTATCACATTTCTTCAACATCTTACAAGGTCCAAAATTCTTCATCTTTAGCTTACTATAAGTTCCAACTGGAAATCTTCTTTTCTTTAGATGAACCATCACCTCCAACTGAAAATCATGATGTCTTCTAGACTGATCAACATTCTCCTTATACTTTTGATTACTTTTTTCTAACCTCAACTTCACTTCCTTATGCAAAGACTCCATATAATCAACAAATTCTTCTCCTATAACACTTCTCTTTTTTTCACTAGCAATATCTCTTAAATCTGATACTCCTCTAGGCTTCGTCCCAGTAACAATCTCAAAAGGTGTCTTCCCTGTACTCTTATTCACAAAATTCTTATATGAAAATCCAACTTGTACCAATACCATCTCCCAATTACTTGACTTATTCCCAACTAAGCATCTCAACAAGTTACCCAAGCTTCTATTCACAACCTTTGTCTATCCATCAGTCTGCGGATGAAATGTAGAACTAAACTTTAATTTAGTACCCATCTTCTTCCACAACGTCTTTCAAAAATAACCAACAAACTTACTATCTCTATCAAAAATAATACTTCTTGGTAATCCATGCAATCTCACAATCTCTTTAAAGAAAATTTCAACAACATGCTCCATATCTAATGTCTTCTTACATTGTATGAAATGAGTCATCTTAGAAAATCTATCCACAACAACAAATATAGAATCATACCCCTTCACTGTTTTAGGTAATCCAAGAACAAAATCTATATTGATATCACTCCAAGGTTTCTCAGAAATAGTAATAGGTGTATACAAACTAATATTTTGACTCACTCCTTTTGCAACTTGACAAACTCCACAACTCTTTACAATTTTTTGAACATCCTTATACATTTGTGGCCAATAATATTTCTCTTTAAGCAAACTCAATGTCTTATCAATTCCAAAATGTCCAACCAATCCACCACTATGCTTTTCCTTAATCAGATTCAACCTCATAGAACTTCTAAGGATACACAACTAAATACCTTTGAACAAAATTCCTTTTTGAATGAAATACTCATCATACTTACATGATTTGTTAGATTTGGTGCTCTGCACTCTCTCCATGCCTGAGAAAAATCAGGATCAACATCATACAACTCTTTCATTTCATCAAAACTAAGAACTTCAACTTTCATTTCAGTCAACAAAGAATGCCTTCTACTCAATGCATCAGCAACTCTATTAGTAACTCCGCTCTTGTGCTTAATTACAAATGCAAAATTCTGCAAATACTCAACCCACTTCATATGTCTCTGATTTAATTTATGTTGACTTCCTAAGTATTGTAAAGCTTTATGATCAATATATAACACAAAATTCTTAGGAATCAAATAATGTCTCCACTTCTTCAATGCTTGAATAATAGCATAAAATTATTGATCATACACATAATACTTCCTTTTAGCATCATTCAACTTTTCACTAAAGAAAGCAATAGGCTCACCTTCTTGACTTAATACAACTCCTATTGCATTACCACTTGCATCACATTCAACTTGAAATACTTTGTTGAAATCAGGTAAAGCCAATACAGGTAATTCAACAACCTTTTGTTTCAAAGTCTCAAAACTCTTATCAGCTCCATATGTCCACTTGAATTCTTTCTTATCTCCCCTCATTGTCACAGTCATAGTATTACAAACAAAACTAAAATCCTTTATAAAATTTCTGTAAAAACTAGCCAAACCATGAAATGATCTTACCTCACCCACATTCTTAGGTGTAGGCCACTCCAAAATTGCTTTAACCTTCTCTGGATCCATCTTCAATCCATCAGCTAAAATCACAAATCCCAAATACACAATCTCCTCTTGCATAAAAGAACACTTTTTCAGATTAATCAACAACTTTTCCTCTTTCAAGCTCTGCAATACTTGTCTAATATGCTCAAGATGTTCTTCCTTAGTCTTATTGAAAATCACAATATCATCCAAATAAACAATCACAAACTTAACCAAGAATCTTTTCAAAACTTCATTCATCAACCTCATGAAAGTACTAGGTGCATTAGTCAAACCAAAAGGCATAACCAACCATTCATACAAACCATCTTTTGTCTTGAAAGCAATCTTCCATTCATCACCTTCTCTTATTATGATCTGATGATAGCCACTCTTCAAATCAATCTTGGTAAAATACTTTACCCCACTCAAAAAATCCATTATGTCATCCATCCTTGGCATAGGAAACTTATATTTCACTGTGATTTTATTAATAGCTCTGGAATCAATAGACATTCTCCATTGTCCATTCTTTTTAGGTGCTAATACAATAGGTACAACACATGGACTCAAGCTTTCTCTAATCAAACCTTTCTGCAACAACTCATGCACTTGTCTGTTAAGTTCTTCATTCTCTGTAGGTGTCAATCTATATGGTGCTTTGTTTGGAAAACTATCTCTAAGAATAAGATCCATACAATGACTTATGCTTCTTATTGGAGGTAAACCATCAGTAATATCATCAACAATAATGTCTTTGTATTCATTCAACAATTCAACAATTTCTGCCGTCATACCAACTTTTGTTGCTTGTTCATTACTACCAACACTCGGTCCTCTAGGAACTATAGCAAAAAAAACTTGATTCTTCCTTCTTTTCAAATTGCTTTCCATTAACCATGAAAACTTTTATTGCAGTACAACTGACCTCATCTAGACTTTCAATCAAAGGCAACAATGTTTGTTTCTTTCCATTCACTCAAAGAGTATATTGATTCAATCTTCCATCATGCACAACATATCTATCATATTGCCAAGGTCTACCCAAAAAAATATGACAACAATCCATGGGCATAATATCACACAAAACTTCATCAAAGTAATGTCCAATTTTGAACTTCACAAGGCATTGCTCACTTACCAATATCTTATGCTCATCTTTGATCCATGAAACATGATGAGGTTTGGGATGTTTCAACCTCTACAACCGCAACATTGTAACCAGCTCATCTGATGCCAAATTTGTAGAACTTCCACTATTAATGATCACCTTGCAACATTTTCCAGCCATCTTACATCTGGTCTTGAAAAGACTTCTTCTAAGGATAGGTTCCTCATCACTGCCCTTATTACATAAGGTTCTTCTCACCATCAAATTTTCTCCAGCCTCAGATCCACTTGGTGAACTTTCAATGTCTTCTTATATCACAATATTTCTATTATTCTGCCCACTTTTAGAAGATCTACATTCAAAAGATCTATGACCTTCTTTGCCACATCTAAAATAATTACCACGAAAACCACCTCTAGGATAAGAATTGCCTCTTCCTCGGAAAGATCCAGTACCTCCTTGATATGATCTACCACCTTTCCACTCAATCTTGTCTTTGTCATCATTCTTCCATTCAAATTTACCTTTATCCTACACAAAACTTTCAGATCTACCACCTTCACCATAAGATCTGCCTCTGCCTCACTAGAATGTACCACCTCTACCTCTTTTTCTTTGCTCATGTTTCTTTGTCAAGATCTCTTCAGCTTTCAAGGCATATTGATATGCTTGTTCCACACTTTCCAACTTCATAAAACTTATTTAATATTGAATTCCATAGCTCAATCCATTTATGTACCTTGCAATTTTCTCAACATCATCATCCACATGTCTAGATCTTATGTTCAATCTATAGAATTCCTCAGTATACTTTTTCATAGTCACATCCTTTTGTTTCAAACTTTGCATCTTTCTCAACAAGCTAACTTGATAATCAATAAGAAGGAATTTGTTCTTTACGTTGTTCACCATCTTTGACCAAGTTCTGATCTTCTCCTTTGCTCTCCTTTGTTTATTAGTTTGCAAATGCTCCCACAATAGTGATGCATGACCTTTCAACTTAGTGACTGCAATCTTCACCATTATATTATTAGGAGTGCTTTCATACTCAAATAACTTCTCCATTCTAAGATCCAATCTAACACAACATTGGTATCCATCTTTCCATCATAAGGAACAACTTCTACAACAGGCTTTGAATTTTCCCTAGACAACACTCGCAACAATCTTTGCTCATCTTGATCTTCCTCAAGTTCTGGATTATGGTTTGGTGTTGCTGCTTCATCATCACTTACGTCATCAAGATGTACTTTTCTCCTCTTGGCTATCTCCACAACATCTAATCTGGCTGCAATTTGTCTCAATTGATCCAATATAGCATCATCGACATTTCTTCTACCACAAACCATCTTTACAAATCAGGTTCTTGCAAGATTGTAACTCTTTGCAAGTTATAGGTCAAATTCGCAGATCTACCACCCTACAACCAAATCTAAATCAAGGTTCTACATGATCCAATCTCCACAAGGATGAACCTCAATCTTTGATACCACCTGATGCAAGGAAGGATAGGGAAAACTAGGGCCAATGGCAAACCCAGCTCTCCAAACCACCCTATAAGAGTTAACACAACGAAAGAAAACACAAAGAATATCAACCAAAGGAGGAAGAAGAGTAAAATGCCTTCATTGATTCATCAAAATATCTTCATACATGCCCAATTGTAAGGCCTTTTGGATTACAACCAAATACAAATACATTCACATTCAAAGATCCAACAACAAATTCGTAATTTTCAGTTCTACTCTGCAATCCTTTCTCCAACTTCATAATCTGCCTAGCTTCTAGCCTAAACACCCTATTTATACTAGCCAAAATGGATTACAGATTATTATAGAACATGGAGAAGCCACAAGTCATCTCTCAGAAAATATTAAATGAAAATAAACCAAAATTAAATACACAAGACAACTTGCATCAGCAATTAACTATCCTAAAATTGATGTCTGAGAAAAATGATGATATCTCCTCACTCTAATTGAGTTAGAACTATTTCTTTGAACTGTGGGTATATATCTAGGTCCTATACAAACCCTTAAGTGTGCAAGGTTTGATTCATTAAGAAAAAGTGCGCATCTATTCTGAAAATTAGGCACAGGAAACTGTCGTGCAGAACTGCCAGAAATTGATGTTTTGGGAGAATTTCCATATATCCCAAACTATAAGGAGTTAGGACTTGAAATTTGGACTATAGATAGTAATCTAGGCCCTATTGAATCCTTGAAGTGTGAATATCTTCATTCATTTTGAAAAATTAGTTACACTATCTACAACAGACACCCAAAAACCAGAAAACACAGTTTCAGCAGAACCCAGTTTCAGCAGAACCCAGTTTCAACAATAGAATAAAAATTAAAAACATGCAGGATAGCAATGCAACCCAGGATGCTTCTAAATCAAAGAGAAACATAATAGTAGTGATTCCCAAGGATGAAGATGAATCAAGAATAAGTACTATAGGATGACATTGTTCTTGTGCACTGTAGTAGCCAACAATAATTGTATTCTCCAATGGTTGCAACACTGAAGAGTTGACGTTCTCCAATGGCTGATTGAAATCAAAAACCTTAGTTTCTTCTCCCAAGTTTATATCAAATGAAATTTACAATAATTGGATGATTAATAATGAAGCTCTCACCTCTATTTATTCTTTTCCTTCACCCTTCTAGAAGGAAATAAAATATTATTTGATTGCATCCTCTTGAAGCTTCCCCCCTTTCCAATATAATTATTAGTTGTATTTCTAGAAAATGCACTCTCTAAATGCTTCACCCTTTCAATATAATAATTAATTGTGCTTCTAGGAAATTAAATTAATTAAATATAAAGTCACCTTTTAATTTTAATTTGTTTAATGACTTTATAAGAAATTAATTTAATCAATTTCTCTTTATTTCTCCACTTAGCCTTTGGAGAATGTAAAGGCTAAGAGCTCCACTGAGATGCTAAAAAGATGGGGATATTACATACGGTCGACTTCTTCAATCATTGTACTGACTCATTCCTAGTTTATGGCCATGATGTTTTCTTCCTATCCCAAAAAAAAATCTTATGTACATATAGACTTGTTGTCATATACCTGATGTCTTCATCTTGTCGTATAGATATGTTGTCTCCCTCTTTCCATACGAGTGTCCTTGTTGTGCAGTGGTCCCCTCATTTGCTATAAAGATTTTCTTCAGGTCTTGACTATTGCTCTTGCTTCAAATACTTTTCCATTCCTACTATGTGAGATCACTCTTGCACACTAGTCCCAAACTTTTTTTCTTTTTCCTCCATTGTCATTTTGGTTGGGGTTTTTGTTGGATCTTGCCCCCGGTTAGGAACCCCCAATACCTTGTTTATATCCTTTGCAAAATACGAGATAGTAAGGATTTTCTAAAAATCACTCATTTATGCCCTTTCTTATCATATTCGACAATCATTATTCTCAACACAGGCTCACTCTTTAAAATAAAAAAAAATGACATAGAAATGATTTTATCTACCTTTTCCTTGCACAATGCCTCCTTCAACACATGGTTTTCTTTTGCATTCTCCCACCATATTTGACATTCATGCCCATAGTTAGGAACCCCCAATACCTTGTTTATCTCCTTTACAAAATACGAAATGGTAAGGGTTTGCTACAAATACTAAATGACTCATTTATGCCCTTTCTTATCATATTCGATAATCGTTATTCTCAACACAGGCTCAATCTTTAAAATAAAAAATTGACATAGAAATGATTTTATCTACCTCTAATTTGCACAATGCCTCCTTCAACACATGGTTTTCTTTGCCATTCTCCCACCATATTTTGACATTCATGCCCAAAGACACTCGAATGTAATGTTGACTGTTCTAGTTTGTTTAGTATTCTTCTCCCTTCTTTTTGGAAGACACCATATTCCTTGTTTGTAATCTCTTGTCTTTTCCTAAATCTATAAGTACTCCTTTGGTTGGATTTATAGTACTTCTTTTTACCATTTTGTGGTTCTTTTTCAAAACCTTTGCTGCTTTTGAGATTCCATTTGCAAACTATTTCTCTCCACATGTCTCACTCTTCCAATGCTTGTCTATGTACGAACGCCAACACGTATGGGCCCCTTTCCCCTCCATTCGCTTCGTACAACATTCTCCCATTGCAATCAACTATTTTACTCTATACATCATATGACAATATACCCCCTTTACATTCATATGTGTACTTGTTTCCTTGTTGTCAATACATTGTACAATGATCTTGTCTTTCTCTTCCATATGGTCGTAATCACCTGAATGTTGTTTCCTCTTGTCACCCTCCTTGTTTTCCTGTTATTGTACATCATATGAGGATTCTTAGACTTTTGTTTTCAAGCGTCTATGTACCATATTGCCATCCCTCAATTGCTTGTTGTACACCATTAGGCTGAGTGGCAATCTTCGTATGCTGTACAAACTTTTTCTCTGCCTCTCATCCCTTCTCTTGGTTGAGTGTATTGCATTTATAAGCCTCCTTGATTTCTTTATTCTCATTTTTTAATGTATTTTCTATATTTTCTTTTATTTCTTCCAAGTAACCTTCCCATTCTATGCCAAAGTCTCTTTTTTGGTTCTCTTTTATTTCCTGTGAATTGATATGAACAATTTCTTTCCTTTCTTTATAAATCTTTAACTTTGAGCCATTTGTGGGGTCTTTCAAGTGGTTATTGTCCAATGTTGACAACTCTTTTTGAGGTTTTACCTCCTAAATTTGTATCATATTACACTCTAGCATATTCATCCTAGTTGAAAAACCTCACAATCCCCCATTAGCTAGTGGAATAGTCCATTTAGGGAGTCTGTTTCATCTTTTGAACAATTTCCTAGCCATAATATGCCTTCTTCATCCTAATCTACCTCTTCACCCTTGTCTTGTTCTTCTCATTCCCCTTCTAGGTCTAAGGCCAACTCTTGGCTCACCATTTGGTTTTGAAGGTCAATTACATACTTTTGTCCATCTACTTTAATAGAAAGAGTATTTCTTTCCAATTATGATTTGCCTTGGTTGTAACCAACCATCTCTTCCCCAGAAATGCATCATATTGTTTCTTTTCCAAGGTGATCACTACAAAGTCGAGGAAGAACTATTGTGTGCCGATAACTACTTTTTGTCCCATCGATGTCCATATTGATCTACTCCTACCAATTGGAATTGGCTTCCTCAGAGCCTTCCAAGTTTCTTCAAGGAGGACATTAACACCCAAGCCTCCATCCACAATAGTATTTTTCAACTTACATCCCATTATCCCCATTTGTACCACAACATGTGTTTTCCCTACCCCTATGGTAAATAAAGTATTGGCATCCTTCCCTACCTTCCCTTCCTCCTTGGGTTTTTCTTCCTTGGAACTTCCACCTTATTTTATAGCCACCCTTAGCTGAGGCAATGCTTCCAACAAATCGACAAGCCTCATCGGTAGAATGGCCTCTAGTACATGGTGCATAATGTTAGTTTCAGATTCTGAGCTAAGGGAAGGGGCTTTGGAGGTAGTCACTTGTCCTTCCTTTGCCATGGCATCCTGGACATCTCTCCTAGCTTTCTCAAGCCCCCCTTTATTTGTGCCTGCATCAGGGTATATGAATTTTCTAGTTTGCATCCTTGTGATTCCACTGACTTTTTGAAATTTCTAGCATGTTCACACTTTTTTGTCTAGGATAGGTGGCATCCTCATGGTTATCATGTCCACACCAGTTATATTGCATTCCTTCATTTTGTCCTCTACTTTGACAATCTCAAGCTAAATGTCCCCATTTCATTGCACCTTCTACATTGTACCATGGGATGTCCCCTGTTGTCATACTGGATTCAATTATGAGGTGTATTGTTATTGCTGCCCCTTTTGTTATTTTAGTATCCACCTGGTGACAACTTCATGTTTGTGTGCCATGGGGATGTCTAAGGTGGAGTGGATGGTTCTCCTTGCATAAAAAATACTTGAGTGCTCTGTGTCTTTAGGTTAAGGAAATTCCTTAATGGAGTGTCCTAACACCTGCCATATATCACAAAATGCTTTTCTTGGGCAACTAGTTGTGATGTGTCCTTCCTTCTCACAATCTATACACCATAACTCCCTTCCCTGTTTTCATCCTTCATTTTTGGTTGTGATTTCTTTCATCATCCTCATCATATCCTTTCATAGTGTCTGGATTATTTTGGATTCATCTTCACTTCCTTCTGAGCTCTCACTCTCAGTTTCACACCTGCTCCCTTATGAGGTTTTTCTTTCACTTTCTATATCCATATCATGCGTGAAGGCATCCCCAAGGATGATGGTGGGGCTACTTACATTTTCTTGAGTAGAGCCGTTAAGCCCTCAATAAACCAACTTCTATTTAACATGTTTGCTAGTTTATTTTCCATTTTTCCAATCACTTCTATCATCCTCCTACTATAGGCTCTTATAGATTCATTCTTCCCTTGTCTTGTCTTGTATATTTTTGTTACTATCTTTGCATAATCTTGTAAGAGTCTAAATTCTTTCTCAAAAGTTATGAGGAGATCCTTCCATGTAGCTTTTTTTTGACCTCTAAATTTGTGTACTAGTCAATAATGATCCATCTTAGGGTAGCTATAAATGCCTTTAACTACTCATTCACATCATTCTCTCCATTAGCTTTCCATATGGTTATGCACATTTTATAATGTCATGCTAGATTATTAGATCCTTCTCCTATGAATCTAGGATATTTTTGATTGTCTACAACCATCTTGGTTCTCTCACTCTTCCCTTGAGTGTTCGTTCTTGATAGGATTACTCCTTGAGTACTAGTTCCTAACGAGATTTCTCCTTGAGTACTAGTTCCTGATAGGATAGTGTTCCCTCTTGATAGGGTTACTCCTTGAGTACTAGTTTCTAATAGGATTATTCCTTGAGTACTTGGCCCAATTACTTCTTCTCCCTCTACTTGATTAGAGATCTATTCTTGGATATGATGATGCTATCTCTTTGCTGGGGTTTCAAGGTTCATCCACCCCTCCTTTCTTTGATATTACCAAGTTGGCTATTCCTTTTATAGTGTTTTCAATCAAATTTTTATTTTTTTGGTTGGGTAGTTGAGTTTGATTAATAACCCCTCTAATATGGTGACGCCTTTCTTCTTGCTTCCTAGTACTTAAGATTTGTCATAAGGTAGTTTCCTCTTTGGCTTCTTCTTTTGGTACATGCCTTAGGTTCTTATTGGAATTAAGGACATGGATTTTTTTATTGTCTCATTATCCTCCTTGGATTTTCCCACTCCTGAAGTTCATGTTTTCTTCTTTCTGCAAATTGTTGGAGTACTTGTTTCCTTCTTTGCTCCCTTTGTACTCTGGCTCTCTCTTCCTTCACTTGTACCAAGTTTCTTGTCAGTAACTAAGGTATTTGTCCAAGAAGTTCATACACTACTGGTGGAACTAAAAGTTTGTCGCATATTGTGATCTTTGGAACTGCTTGCTCTTAGGCTTCCCTATGCATGCATCGGTCAACAAAAACTTCCTAGGCTTCTACTAGGCCTCTTGTCACTTGATCTTCCCTTGTCATTTATTCCTCTTTCCCATTGATGTTTGTGACTTGCACTTGTGGTAGGAATGGTCTGCCCATTACTGCATCCTATTTATCTTGTGACCTCCAAGCTTAACTTTTAGGCAACAACACAAAAATGGAGAATGGATACTATATAGTATACCAGAACATGAATTCAATATTACTACTATTAACATATGCAATTATTATAATTGTTATTCATACCAAATATGTATGCTTTTCTTCATTACCAAAACAACAAGTCCATCATTCAAGTTACAATGGTCTTAAATAGTCCTTTTTTGGTTAGAGAGGTCAACCAACACATCCCCTCGCTATGTGACTACCCAAACCCATTACTAGCTATCTTTAGTTACATTATTATTTTATTATGCCTTATAGTCTCCATCTATGAAGTCCCACCCCAACCTAACATAACACAACTAGCACATTCATATTAACAATTATATGATGTGATATTTTGATACATTTTCTACTAATTAGTGAACAAAACATGGTCTATGATGATCCATAGGAGGTTGACAAAAGAAGAAATGGGAAAATACTGAAATCTATTTTTCCAGTATTTTCTATACTTTAGTATTTTGCATTTTTGGAGGCCTTCAGAGAAATTTTTAGGAAATGAAAGCTCCCAATGATCATGGCTTCTTGAAATTTAGAGATAGACAACCTGATTACCTTTCCAATGATGTAAGCGGTGTACATTTTTGAGCTATGTGCTGAAAGTTATGACTTCTACAAGTACACGTAAAATTTGGACTAGTATTTAAATAGTTTTCATTATTTTAATATTTTATTATGTAATAAACATTATGTGAACTATTCATTTCTTTTCAAAGGGATGTTGGTGGCCCTTTAGATTCATCAAACATTTTTTTGCACTAATTAAAGATGCAGAGTGATCATGACTTACCTCTGATATTCGATACTTTTGTTCATTCAATTTGATTATCACACTTCTTGGCCTAGACTCATACACCCCATAGCGCTGATACATGTATGGTTGTCCCAATAAAATATCACACACGTCAAGAGGAGCTACATCATAGATTGCCTCATCTTTGAATGGTTTTATGGAATATTAAATACGACATTACTTGTTTACTTGAATGTCTTGCCCTTGGCTTGCCCATCCCATAGAATATGGTTGTCAGGTGTGGTGTTGTCTTTATATTTAGTTTTTTTATTGTCTCAATAGATATTAAATTATTTTAGCTACCACTATCAACAATAAAATGCAAAGCTTTTCCTCCTACCGACATTTGTGAATGAAATAATTTCTCCTCATCATCCTAAGCAAGTACCTTTGCAGTGGCCATTGTGGCATATGGGTCGGCCTCAATGATTTGTTCATCTTCCTTTTGTTTTCCAAGATCTATCACCTCATGTTCAGTAGTTTCTTCATAGGTTATATCATTAGATTCTTTATAGTTCTAAAATATTTGGTGTTATGAGAGGGACTTTTGTGGACTTCACACCACATATGTGATTCTTGGCCTATTTTCTTCATACCCCATGTCTTCTTCACTAGTGAATTTGGAAACGGATCCTTGGCTATTTATTTCCCTATAGGTTTATTACCTCCACCTTTCCATTTTTTATTCATTGGGTTTTCCCTTCTCCCTTTTTGTTTGAACTTCTCCTCAATTTTTGATGCATATTTGAAAGCATTAGACAATGTCTCTATATTCAAGAAATCCATTTTAGTCTGGATGTATCTATGAAGACCACTCTTATACTTCAAAACACGATTTTTTTTGAATCTTTGATACGAAGCTTTGCAAAGAGAGAATGAAATATGAAGTGTTACACAGGGACTCACACCCCCCTCCCAAACCTTGGAGTACTTATCCTCGAGACATCCTTGCGCCGGGTATTCACGTACCAAAGTACCCCCACCTCCGCCATTCTGCAACCATGCTGCTGCTACTATGGGGACTTGGATTTGTATTTGACTTTTGTTTTTTGAATGTTACTATTGGGTATGTAATATGTTACTATGTTGAATGTTGAATAGTTCTAGTTTATGTTGCAATTTGGCTATGTTCAATTATTTTAATTTGGTATGTTCTATTGAAACATCATTTCATAACAAGCATTTCAAGTTCTTTATGTATACTATACAACACTCCTCCCTGCCCCATCCTCCCCTTGCCACCATCCCTTGGTTGTCCCCCTACCATCCCAAAAAAGAGGCCCATTTTCTTCCCATCCCTGAAACTCGTTCTGACGTCCTGACATACCCTAGTATTGGGGTAACATTGGAAACATGTTAGTATACTCTTGAACTGATTGGTCTATCTTCTATCGTAGTAATTTCCATTGGATATATTTTTGTTCATAGGTATCTTCAGGGTAATATATTTGTTTTATGTGCTCCACAAAATCTTCCCATGTGGGTGTGCTATCCAATAATACAAAAAATTCATGTTCGTCTTGGGCTACTTGGGCTTCTTTAGTTTCTGCATAAACTTTCCATGCCAACTTCACACGATTCTTAGGTTTGAGGAGGGGGAAGGTGATTTTTTCAATATCCAAAAAAATATTAACACAAAAGTACCTCTCCAATTTTGACAGCCAATCATCAACATCATTTGCATCAATTTTCCCTTGAAAAGTTGGGATATCAAAATTTACTTTTACTTTAAATGGGGTTTGCCCGCCAAATGTTGAATTCCTTGGATTGGCTTGTGACTCTTATTTTTCCAACATATTTAAAAATTGCTACATCATTTCTTCTTGTTATTTATTCAATGCATCTTCCAATAGTGTTTTGAAGGATTCTTCCATCCTGTCAGCCTATTGTTTTGCCATCTGCGACCATGCACGTCTCAAAGGAAGATAATATGAAGGATCTATTATACCCAATCCCAAACTTTGATAAGATGAATGCGTATGATGGAACATATAGGAGCGAACAAGATGTGGTACTACTAGTCTGAATTATGATTCTGGATTACAATACCTAGTGTGATACCTGCAGTATTGTTAATTCTAATGCGAATAGAACAATTTCAGTACAACATATTATGCAAGTCAAAATTAGTTCATTTCATTCAAAACTAAAATTTATACAATGTTTGATGAATTTGATGGGCCAACAACATCCCTTCCAAAAGAAATGAACAATTCACATAATGTTTATTACATAATAAAATATCAAAACTATGAAAACTATTTAAAAACTATTCCAAATTTTATGTTTACTTGTAGAAGTCATAACTTTCAACACATAGCTAAAAAATGTATGCCACTTATACTATTGCAAAGGTTATTAGATTCTCTATCTCCAAATTTCAAGAAGCCATGACTCTTGGGAGCTTTCATGGTCCATAAATGCTTCGAAGGCCTCCAAAAGTACAAAATACTAAAGTATAGAAAATACTGGAAAAATAGATTTTAGTATTTTCTCATTTATGCTTTTGTCAACCTCCTCTAGATCATGATAGACCATGTTCTAATCAATTAGAAAAAGATTTTATATCATTTGATATTATGTGGTGATTGGTATTATGTTGATTTAATACTTATGATGATGATGATTATGACTTATTCCATATGCTTAATGTTTATTTATTCATATGATTATTTTGATGATGTAAATTGAATTATGGTTTGATTGGAATTAGCATATTAATTATGTTTTAAAGTTGAAATTGATGTTGATGAGATATTATATGATGTTTTCAATCTCACAAATACATGATATGAGATTTCGAGTACGAATATTGCTTTGAAAGTGAATAATTATTTGAGTATGAATTATGCATGTTTAATATTGATCTAATTATGCAGCATTAATTTTTATATTTATAATTTTCTTGGATTACTGATGTTCAATTTTAGTGTGCAAGAAATTAACTATGCAATCTAAAATCAAGGAACCAAAGTTAGACGAATTTGAAGAAGTAAAAATAAGGTTAAGTCTAATGAAGAGACAAAAAAATTATTGCATTGTTTTTTGTTTGTAAATGTAATGTGAATGGTTGTTAATTAGAATAATTTTCATTATGTGAGTGGACATATCATTTGTAATTGCGAAGTGCATTTTGTGATGTCACTAGACACTTGTATTATGAGTATGTTGCAATGACTTGTCCACTTAGAGTTTTTACAAGTGGAACCTAACCTAGGGTAGTACCTATTAGAATACCTAAGAAACCCACTTGATTAGAGAGCCTTGAGTGAAGTCCCATCATGTTGAACTCATAGGTAAATTTCAAATGAACTTTAGAGGGTCTAAAAGTGACTCTAGAGGGTTGTTTAGGTCAAAATTAGCTAATCCAATAGGTTTACCATAGGTTGGGGTTTTTTTTTACCATTAGTGTCTAAATAACATTTATGACCCCCAAAAGTACTATTTTTCAAAAGTGGCAAAAATGAGAGGAGGTCAAGTCAATTCCCTTTCTCCCCACTTTTCGATTACCTCACATTAATTGCAAGGAACAAAAGTGGAAGAGGAAGGACTTCAAGTCTTTTCCCACCAATGACTAGTGGTTAGGTAGTGGGTTGGAGGTCTTTTATTGAGACTTTGGTAGGACTTAGAGATACTTCACCCACTCTCCAATTTTCCAAACATCTTAGAGTTTAGAGAATATGGCTAAGGAAGGAAAGCTCTTTAGAAAACTTCATTTTCCATTTGCGTTAAATCAAGGTTGGTTCTCTATTTCCATGGAAGAAGGAATTCTTTTGTTTTCATGTTGTAGCATAGAAGTTCATTTTGTAGTTTATATTTTGGATGCATTCTCTTGAGACATTTTTATTATTTTCTTTATTTTCCTTGAATGTTGTTCATGGGAATTATAGGCATTACTCACCTTTGGGAGGGGAGCAATAACCCTGTGGCAAAGGGTTTGTGGACAACCCTTGTAGTGTAGAATTTCTTCTGATGGAGAAGATGGATATAACATGGAGCATGAGCTATATGTTTCCATTATTGTTTATACTTTGGAGGCCATAAGGGGAGACTTGTTTTGTGAAAAAGGAAAGACTATGCAAGTTCTTGTGACCCTTGTGAAGGAATGTATTTCTTTTTATTCATGAAATTATCCTCTTGGGTACCTGGTCACACTTCACCCCATTAATGGGTCTTTGGTGACCTATTTGTGCAAGTCTTGGAAGGGTATTTATTATTGTGTTGTTTTGTAAATATTGCATAGTGTGAGTTGAATGTGTGTATGCCATTTTTCCTTGGTTCTCTAAGCTTGGGGGTGGCATCAAAGAGGATTAGGTTACCCTATTTTGTATGAATGGCTTCTTCACTCACTGTACAAACTCCTTCCTAGTGTATGGCCATGATGTTTTCTTCCTGTCCCAAATGAAAGTCTTATGTCTGTACAAACCTGTTGTCTCCCTCTTGTCATACAAACATGAAGTCTCTCTCCTTTCATATGGATCTTTTGTCTCCCTCTTGTGACATAGATTTCCTTGTGGTACAATGGTCTTCTATGGTATCCTCTAAATGACACTTATTTGCTTCTTGTGTATGACCTCATTGTGTTGGGACTTTCTCGATTGTGTTCTTCATACAACCACTATGAGTGTGTGTGGATCTCAACCTGTTGGGGTATATTTATGGGAAATGCTCCTTCTTCCACCAAGATGAATGAAAAATTGATAGGCATGCCTTTGATTTGACTTATCTAAAATTTATCATCATCAGAGTCTGAGGAGGATGACGATGTTGTTGTATGTGCCCCTTCTCCATTCAAACTCTCCTCCTCTTTTCCTACTTCTGTACTCTGAATGTGAATGAGGCTTCCTGTGTAACTTGGTGCCTTATTTTTTTCCCTTGTGGCTCTCCTCTTCCACCACCTACTCCAAATGTATCCACATGCAACTAATATGCCATGGCCATCTTATAGGGTTCTATTCTATTTGCTGGTATAAATGTCATGTATTCTGGGGCTACCTATTTTTGAATTTCTTTCAAGAGCAAGGCTATTGTATGGCGAGGCATGTAAAATCCGTTATGCTTTAACTCCAAAATTTCCTTAACCATTCTAAAAGAAGTTGAGCCCAATTGTATACCCTCCCTATGTTCAACTCATTCACTATCAACAACATCCAGATGGCTATGTTAGATGTTCAACTCTCACAAGTGAGTTTAGAGAAGATCTTGGCTAAGGAAAGAAAACTCTTTATAAAACCTCATTTTCCATTTGCATTAGATCAAGCTTGGTTATCTATTTCCATGGAAGAAGAGTTTTTTTTTTTTCATGTTGTAGCATAGAGGTTCATTTGTAGTTTGTATGTTGGATGCATTCTCTTGAGACATTTGTAGTATTATTTTTTGAATGTTGTTCATGAGAGTTAAAGGAATTACTAAAGAAGTAGCCTTGTAGTGAAGGGTTTGTGGACAACCCTTGTAGTGTAGAGTCCCTTATAATGGAGAAGAGGGATATAACATGGATCATGAGCTCCATGTTGCCATTGTTGACTATACTTTAGGGGCCATAAGGGGAGACTTTTTTTGTGAAAAAGGAAAGACTGTGTGAGTTCTTGTGAGCCTTGTGAAGGCATGCATTTATTTTTATTCATCAAATTCCCCTCTTGGGTAATTGGTCCAACTTCACCCCATTAATGGGTCTTTGGTGACCTATTTGTGCAAGTCTTGGAAGGGTGTTTATTGTTGTGTTGTTTTGCAAATTTTGCATAGTGTGAGTTGAATGTGTGTATCCCATTTTGCCTTAGTTCTTCAAGCTTAGGGGTGACCTCATAGAGGCCTAGGTTGAGAGGTGATACCTACATGGTTATATTTTGTTTATTTGTAGTGTTTTTTTTAAACTTTGGAAGCCAATGTTGGAAGGAGGAAAATAATGGATTTGTTGCACGTTTCCAAGTAGTTGTGTTGGCTCCATATGAGCATTGTAAAATGGGAAGATTCTCCATTGTAACTTACCTTGTTGCATTATGTTGAAAAAGAAAGAAGAGAAAATTTTAATGCAAATTTTGGTTACTTATGGTTAAGGGAGAATAATAGGTTTATTATAAGTGTTTTGTTGTTAATGAGAAAGGAATTAAGAGTTGCAGATATTATTGTAAAGAAAGTTCAATAAGAATTTATTTTTGGATTAATTTGTGTAGCTTATTTCAAAATGTATGTTGGAACCTCTTTTAATGATAAAAGAAAAGAAAAGTTATCAACCAAGTCATCACTATCACTTCCAATGGGAAAATATTGGCTTTTTCTAATAGAGTTTCATATGGCATCAAGGTCTTGGCATTGAGACTTCTTGTGATTGAGTTCTTTTGAGTCCCCTCTTATTGTCTCCACCTATATTTTTTCATCCTACTTTTGATTGATCTCCTTTATGTCTTTTTGTGTCATGTTATTGTATTAACACATTTAATCATATTTAAAGATCTTACATCAACATAATTAAGGTAAAATATTTATCATTCTTCTTTAGACCTTTTATTTTCAATTCAATTATAATGAATTTTATGGTTAATTCCAAAATCAAGGTTTGACCAAGGTGAACCCTATCAAACTAATACTTTAGTGGTAGAATTAGAAAACATATATATGTAATTAGAAAGAGTAGATATAAGGGTCAATATTTCGTTGTGCGACAATGTCTAGCACTTTCCTAATGAATTTTTTAGGGAAGGTTTGGAGTAGTCTCTTTATCCCAGAAACAAATTTTTTATCTACAGTTAACATTTCTAAGTCAATGCCAATTTGACTAACATTGACCTCTTTATTTTATCTCAAATTTAAAATAGAAGTTCCTCTTAGTCTCCTATTTTTAGATCTATAACTTTTATCCACATATCTATTATGAGGTGTTTTGTGCATTTTAGATACTCTCAATTTCACATTGTTATCTCTAGTTCTAGTATCCAAGTGTGAATGTAGAATAAGATTGCCAGAAGAAAGTTAGACTCATAATTTAAGCATCTCCCTATAATAAAAGCACTACTATAGATATATTAAGAGAAGAATTAGTAAATGACCTTTAACCTAAAATATTTAATACCATGAGTATTTGCTTCTTAATCCATTCAGAATGTAATAACCTACTAAACCTTATGCAACTACTACAAACATTATTCAATCATAGTGAATAAGTAAAGAGTAAAGTGATAGTCCTATGGATGTTGACAACTTTTTCAAGTGATGCATAACAATGGTGGTAGAATATCAAAAAGGTACGATGATATGAAATTAGTTTAAGGGCGGCTTCAAAAAGAAGAATTCAATCCAATGAACAAGAAGACTGTCAAAAGCTAGTTAAGTCTAACAAAATTTAAGCATCTACCTAAAATAAAAGAACTGTTTGAGAGTAAGAGCACAAATAATCAAATGACCTCTATGAAAACTCATCTTCTTTGAAAAATTCTATTGTGTTTGATTCATTTATTGTGACAACCATCTTTTTTAAACATCTATATATGAGTTGCATTGATGTAGTTGTTCAGGTCAAGTAATTTGTGAGGACATATTGAAATGATCTAGAGGGAATCATTTCAGTAATAACTTTGCTTTAGCACTGTCTAAAGTTCATGATATGTTAAGAAGAGTTTAAGAATTTTCCTTCACGGTCTTAAGGTAAGTGAGCTTAATTCTTAGGTTTTGTAAGCAAATTGTAATAGGTCTTCCATCTAATACTTGAAAAGGTCTCTCAACTCTTGGATATATGCATGTATTGGTAGACAATATTTTGATTTCTCATGACATATCTAACAAGATTTTGCTACCATGTTTAAATATTGTCCAAAATAGGTCCATGTACCATTTGGAATGGTAAGTGTATGGAAATAAGCTAGTTTTCAAACAAATTGTCACAAATAATTAGCCAAAATAAATCACACATTAAATTTTTGGCATACTTATAAACAAAGCATGTGGTTTAAATTCATTGTAAGAATAAATACCTTGTATGGTGCTTTTCTTGTGCTCACTGCATCATTTTCATTGAAAATTGGAAATACACATAGCTTTAGAAAATAACCTATAGTTTCACTCAATTGTTTTTTGAACTCTGAATCCTTGAATTCATTATTAGTTACAAGAAGTTCAGATGATGCAACATCCAATTGCATGATAGCAAGACATACTTTAATTTGTGTAATGTATTGAAATAAATTCTCTTTCCTATTTATCTCCTAAGAACGTATATTGAGCATTAAAAATATGGAAATCATAAATAAGATTAAGGTTATTGTAAAGTTGACTAAATATACTATCATACAAAGCCATGGGACCACTTTACCCAACAATAGTACATGGTTTTTCATCAAGTTCCACCTGTGGTTTCTGGAGATCTACAAAGCTGTTCATTGTTGTAGACATCAATGTCAATATAATAGAGTATTATCAAGTCATGGATAATAGGGATTCCAACACAACCACATTAAATATGAATATGAGCATTATACAAGAAAGCAAGGCATGCTGAACAAGGTCAACCATGTATTTCAACACACATTCAAACATTTGTCTAAACATGTAAGAAGAGTTACTACACTATTGATCGAAACACTATTTCAACCAAGTAAATACACTTTGATCCATGTCAAAAATAGTATCACTCTCTCTTGATAAGTTATCTAATCTTATTTGAATAAAAGAACCAAGCTTTGGCTTTAAATTCTATGCACTATCTTTTTTAGGTGATTGTAGTGAATTATAAACAAATACCTTTGTAGGACATTTCTCCCCTCTTTCCTTAGCGATGTGCTAAACATCCAGCATAAACTTGACACACTTCTTGTAGAGATCATTGCAATAGTTGCTATTATCAGGTAGTGTCATTAGCCCACTCACTGCAATACTCAAATGACCCGTATTTTGAAGCAACAACACATGATCATTGCTCGTATTCAGGTTCAATGGATAATTATTCTGTGAAAGAATCATAGTGTTATCTCCATTAGGTTCTTCCATTGATAGACCTATATCAACAACTCAATTAAGTTATCATCATATGATCTAATAGACCCTTATAATCCATATATAGTCCTTCTCTTCACCAAATAATAGAAAGAACCAATAAATCAAAGAATATATTTCATATAGAAATGATGAATCTTAGAAGCTATTGAATCTCGCCCCCTTCACCACTAATTGTTGTTCATGTTACATATGTTGTAAGATCCCTCCTCGTATGTAATTATCAAATATGAATTCTCTGTTAAAACCGTTATAAGAGATTGAATTGGATATGAAGTAATGTTTTTGGATATGAAGTAATGTTTTAGGTTGTGAATGTCCTAAAAAAATTAAGATTAGTTGATACATCCATGTCCTAATACTTAGTGATTCATGAACTACTACATTATCTCATCTGTTTAAACATTAAAAGTTCACTAACAATGATACGAGACATTTTCATCTAATGATGAGGGTGTTGATTTTGGTACCTTGATGATTGGGTTTTATGCTTTCAGATAGTTCAGTATGCCCTATTGACGATGTTTATGATGTTTAATTATATGCATGCCCAATGATGATTATTCTAGTATTTTAATTTGAATTAATGAATAAAGTTATGTTATATTCATTTTGTAATTACCGATGACTAAATGTGTGTGCTGAAATTATAAAGGGTTATTTAAATTAAAGATTTATGTTTTGATTTATGCGACTATCCAAATAAGTTTTATATATGCATGTGATTTTCTTGAGCTACTGACGTGTGCAATGAGTGTGCAAGATATTTTAGTCAAAAAATTCAACAGAGAAATGAAACTAAACCCTATGTACCATTTGTGGAAACCAGGGTTGAGTCTAATAAAATATGTAGACCACATTGTTCATATTTTATTTGTAAGCATTAAGTGTTAATATTTTGTAATGGTGATTTTATAGTGTCACTTGACACTTGTGAATTGTATATGCTTTCTAGCATGCTAGTTAGGGTTATCCAATTAACCTAAAGATCTAAGTTGAACTAGGTTAGTTACCTTTTTAGCTAATCAGTTAGTAATCAAGATTAATTACCCTAATTTGGATTAGTGATTAATTTACATTTTTGAGGGTTGTTAGGAAGTCCAAATTTTTTTAGCATTTTGATAGGTCCCTAGTTAGTCTTAGAGGCCTAAAATCATTAAAATTAAGTACTTAAGGGGTATGGGTATGAGTTGGGGGCATTTCCCACCCCCCCTAGCCCCTTTTGTTGACTTTTATGGTCACCCAAAAACTCTATTTTTGCTTTATTGCGAAAATTGAATGTTTTCATCATAAGTTGGATAAATTTAACTCCACCTTGAAGTTAGCCTTATGAATCGTTGAGTTAGACACTGGAACTTTTAGGCAAGTGGGGGAGTTATTGCATTTTAGATTTGGTTGAGTTTAGGATTTTATTTAGAGGCAGATTTGAGAGGGTTTGAGTGTTCACCCAACCTCTAGTTTTAGAGTGCAATTTAGGATTAAAGGAGAAGGAGAAGGAAGGGAATGCTCATCTCAAATTTTTTAATTTCCATAACCTGATTTTGAAGGTAGGAATCCCTCAGATCATGTTGTTCATGTTGGGTTCATTCTTAAGTAGTTTTGTTTGCATATGTATGTTCGTGTGGTTGTTGACTATGTTTGGGAGGGATTGAAATGGGGTTTTTCTTGAATATTTTCCTTTGTAATTTTGCTTTGATTTTTGAAGGGATTGTATGGGTTGTATTGGCATTACTCACCCTCGGATAGGGCAGAAGTGGCCATGTACAGGAGGAGGTCTTTAGTTGGACTCCAACAGTGCAGAGTCTCTTCTCAGGACAAGAAGAGGGAGAGAGGGTAAGGTGTTATGGGCCCCTACTTGTCAACACAAACCATGTGTTTGAGTTTTGAAAATTAAGATATGGAAGAACGAAAGTTTTTGAGTTTATGGCCTCGAAAGGGCACCTATTTTGGTGTTGTGGCCGAAATCTCCTATTGAAAAAATCCACCTTCTCCCTAGTCTAGTTCAATGTCGAACCTGTTTTACAAATCTAGATGAGAGTGAGTGTTTGATTTTGTCTTCATGTCATGATTGGTTGTCTCCTGGTCAATTTTCATTCTCTCCATGATCGTCTTGGTGTGTTGCAACCTTCGTAATGGTTTCCTTGTTGTGGAGCCAAGAAGAAAATTCAGAATTCTTATTGAACTCCAAATATGTTGGAATATTTCTCCTCAAGATAATATTCCTATGTAAAAATGTTATATTTAAACTCATTGTTGAAATGACAACGATGCCAAGTTTTCTTCTTAGTTGTTTCCTGGTGGAGCCTTTGAATTAGGTGGTTCAATAAAAAAAAAGAGTAGTATTCTTCAATATGGTTTTCTTCTTGTAATTTAGTTATATGTATGTGTGTATCAAAAAATAGATAAAATGATGTTTCACCTTCTTGCTGCATTCTTATGTTTCAAAATCATATTCATTTGATTGAGGTTAATTTGATAACATGGTGATATATATTTTAAGTTATGCAATTTAAGTTTAAAATATGTTAAGAAAATTCACATTTGATTGGTACTTAAAATTTTGTAATTATATAGGAGTATGAGGAAGTTAAGTAATTCTATTCGAATACTTATATATTACATTTAATCCAATTATCATTTTAAAAAAAATTAAAAAATTGTTGGTGTGTTTTTGCACTGTATTTTGGGCATGACATATGTATCAGATTTAATTACTAAAGTGTATTAGATTTGCACAATATATACTAGATAATAATTTTCTCTTCTTGAATAGACTGTGAGATAGGTTAAATAGTATCAATGGTGATCATAGTATGGAAGGTTGGTGTAAGCATGTGTTGGACATGATTTTATTTTCTAACAAAAATATTGCGAGTTTTAAATTTAATGCTATAATGAATTCAGACTTGAATTATAGGTGGTGAATTCAATTCTATAATTAATCCTAGAGAAAAATAGTGGAGAATCACCAAAGAATCTCAATAACAATTGATTTCAATATACTATCTCAACCCATATTCTCCCTCATTCTAGTTTAAACCACTTTGCAATTCAATTGAATATCATTGAGGATTCACTCCTAAAACAATGTCCTTTCAAGTTTGAAAAAATGTGGGTTAGGGATGAAAACCTAAGGAATATAATAGAATAGTAGTTGAAGGAAGCAGAGGCATCGAGATCAAAATTATATTCCTTGGTAACTAAGCTAAAGATGATCAAGAATAAATTGCTACTTTGGTAATAGTTTTAAAGTAAAAGAAAGAATAGAGTAGGAAATTGAGGAGCCCAAAAGGGTAGTGATTGATAAAGGAATGGACACAAAACTCTATCTCAAAGAAAAGAAACTATTAGTTGGTTAGGAAGATATCCTTGGTATGTTAGTTTGAGCTTCACTTGGTTTTGAGAATACTTTAATATTCTCTACTTAACAAGGCCAACCACGTGAAGGTGGAAGCTCATCTGGCCTCACCCCCTCCCCCTAACATCAATCTAAATTCTCCATTATCATCTAATTACATACTTCATTCATTCATTTATCCATTTATGAACTTTAACATTCAATCAATACAATCACATAACATTCATTAACATGATGTAAAATTCATTAATACACAATACTAATCAAGACTTCATTAACACATAACAATATTCATTAACATGAAATAAAAATCAAGATTAATTCGTAACATTCATAGATAATTACTTAAAACAACATTCTCATTATCCAACAAAGTTTATCAAAGAGCATTTTAAAAAAATCATTTCTTCTTTTTGTTTTTCTCAAGTCTTTTAAGAAAAAGACTGATAGGAGCGTCAATATCTTCCTCATTCTCCTCCTCTTGTGGCACATGTAATTTCAAATGATGATGCCTCCTATTTTGAGTAGGAGGCTACTATAGTAAAGGGGGCTTTGTTGCAAGAACAAGTAAATGGGTTAAATTGGCATACTCTTTTAAAAAAAAAACTATTACAAGTATTTAATTAACCAATACAACATAACATGCATTTTTCTTACCTGACAATGCCACATCATGTATATTAACATTATAACACCCTACCAAGGGATCTAAAAGAATTAACCTAAAGTTTTACTAAGTTTTCAAAACATTTTTTATATAAAATAAATAACATACACATCAAACGTAAAGTAGCAAAAGCAATTTAACATACAATCATACATAAGCAACAAAACAAATTACATTCCTTAAGGATCCCAAGACATTGAGTCGAATTTAAATTTAATTAATACTAAGTCTAATAAATACCACATCCATATGAAAGAATAATTAAAAGTCCAATGTCCATTTAAATAATATACATTTATTCCAAATGCCACTTGAAAATAAAATTCAGAATGCTCAATCATCCACTGTACATATCATAGGGTATGAAAGACTAAAAGAATATACATTTATAAAATTAGATTACATCATCCTTTTCAGATCCATGATACAAAGTATAATACAATAAATAAAACCATCCATAATAAAGATATAACTATCCATCATAAAGATACAACCATCCATCATAAAGATACAACCATCCATCATAGTACACAAGGACATAATGAAAGGAAATTTAGACAAGGAAACTCTAGCCATAGTATCAATAGACGAATCTCAATGGTAAGAGTAAAACACACCACCACCCAACTGCATGGTAACCCAAAAAGGCCCACTCCTACTGCGCTAAAGAGATAACCTCAAGTCCCAAATAGGATAACAATCCAAATATCAAAAGTACTCTCTAAGTCGAAGAAATCCTAAAAGTAATCTAACTCAAAGGTGCCAAGATAAATTGACATCTAGACCCAGAGGCACACAAAGAAACATAGGAAATCTATACTGCTAGTGGGCAAGTGTCATCACATGAATCTGACTCTAGAGTTACCTAGTGAGTCTTTTAATCCTCTGGCCCTGTAGTGATCCTGTGCGGCACTAGTATCCTTTCGTACTGACAAGGTATACTAACGAGTCAACTCAAAGGTTACCCAACTAGTCTTTTAATCCTCTTGCCCCTTAGTGACTATCTGTGGTACCAATATCTTGTTAATTCATTTTAAACCCATTTAATAAAATATTATCACTTATTAAACTAGTTACAATGAGTTACCCTAGCAACCACTTGGGGCCTTGGCTTCTGTTGCAAGCCACTTCCTGACTTAACATACAGATTACCTACCCTAGGCTCATAAAAGTACAAATCAAAGAATCATATTATATCACCTTAGTTCTATACAAGTGACTGGAAAGCACCAAAAGATAATTCACAATAACACATCAGTTCTCTACGAGCAACTAGAAAGCATCCCAAAAATATTGATTGAAAACTCAAAATGGTTAAGTCAAACATGTCATATTATGACATCACCAAGAATAAATCATACAAACACCTCAGTCCTATAATAGCTACTAGAAAGAAATCCAAATACAACTGATTGAAGACTCCAAAATGCTTAAGTCAAGTATGTTATACATTCACCTCAATGTTGCACAAGAACACTAGAAAGCATAACAGTTAATAGATCAACACACATCATAGAGCATACTAGACACATTACCATGGTTGAGTATAAAAGATCAAAGATCAAACATCATAACGTCACAAATGCAAAACTCCTAAGCCTTTGGTAACATCCTAAGACTGGTCAAAGCTATGTCAAACCCTGAAATCGCAAAACATAGACAACACATAGAAAACAAAATAGTCTTATAGCTTGGTTTGATTTTGAAAACATAATGATGAGTTACATGTAAGGTTTTAGTTTTTATTTCAAAGTATGTTCCAAGTAAAATATTCTCAGTTTACCCTGCAAGTTAACCCATTCATTTATTTGAACAAATTATAGAATTACCCCATATATTTAAAGTCGATTTTCTAAAAAAAATCAAGGGCAATTATTTATATTATTAAAATAATATCTGTTGATCTTCCAAAAAAACTTTTTTTTTTCAATTTTATTAAAATCAATATTATTGTTTAATAAAATAAATCTAAATTCATTAAGTATTCATATATATTAATTTAAACTTAAATAATTTTTATTTAATTAACTTAACTATTAACTATAGAAGTAATCTTAATCTTTTATTAAATAAATTATTAAATAAACATAATTTAATGAATTAAATATTATTAATTTTTAATAAACTAATTATAAAAAATTAAATTAAATTATATTAAAAAATATTTATATATATATTTAAAAAACCAAACTTAAAAAAAGGCATTTATTATAGAGCCCGCCAACTTTTGTATATAGCTATGTGGCTTTTATAAAGGCTGCCAACTACAGTAGCAATAAGTATTGCTGCCGCTACTACAGTTCGTACTATGGTTAGCATAGTGTCAAATCAGAGTTGCCGTGTGAGACCTCACCCCGACTCATCGTAGCATAGTGATACTTTTTTTTATTACTCATGACTCGATATGTTGAGACACTATCGGATACACCGAACATATTATATTATTTCATGTTGTGTGGAGTTTTACTTTCAAATATTTGGTTTCGTCATTTAACGCTTTATGAACATGTGTATTGAAGTAAGGGAATGCAAAATTAACACTTTGATTATGAAATTGTAATGATTGAGAATATGAGTAGAACATGATAAAACAATTGAATTATCTGAAAGATGAATGTTTTAATTTATGAGATTTCCTTGATATGCTATATACATATATGCATGTGATTTTCTGGAGTTACTTATGTGTGCAATGAGTGTGCAGGGTATTTTAGCCAAGAAACCTAATGGGGAAACAAAACTAAACCCTATGTTCCATTTGTGGAAACCCGTTGTTCGTATTTTATTCGTATCATGAGATGTATGAATGTATCGTTCTGTATTCAGTAAATGTTAATGTTTTGTAACGGTGTTTTTATAGTGTTGCTTGACACTCGTGAATTGTATGTGCATTCCAACATGCTAGTTAGGGTTAGCTGAGTAACCTATGGACCTAAATCAGACTAGTTAGTGACATTTTTGCTTATCTATTTTTTCAATCGAGTTTAGTTATCCCTAATCCAGATTAGTGTTTAATTTGCATTTTGGAGTTGTTAGATAGTCCTAAAAATTCCTAGCATTGGTTAGGTCCCAAATTTATCCCTAAGGCTTAAAATCATGAATCTTAATGCCCAAGGGGTATGGGTATGGGTTGGGGGCATTTTCCACCCCCCTAGCCCCTTTTGTTGACTGGGGAAGTTATTGGATTTTGGGAGAGGTAGTTGAGTTTTGATCTTATTTAGAGGCTTTTTGAGGAGGTTTGGGTGGTTCACCCAACCTCTAGTTTTAGAGAAATTTTTAGAATTGAAGGAGAAGGAGAGGAAAGCTAGCCCTTCTCAAACTTGTTCATTGCCATAACTTGTTTTCTTGAAAGTAGGAATACTTTACCTCATTTTGGTTTTATGTAGTGCTTCATGTTTCAATTTTATTACTTATGTATGTGTGTATGTGGGTTGAGTATGTTGGGAGGGATTGGAAACAATTTTTCTTCAATGTTTTTCCTTTGTGTTTGTTTTGAATTTTGAAGTTTTCTTTGATGGGTGTTTGGCATTACTCACCTTCAGATAGGGCAGAAGTGGCCATTTTTGAGGGAAGGTCTTTAGTTGGATTTCAATAGTGTAGAGTTTCTTCTTAGGACAAGAAGAGGGAGAGAGGGTAGGGTGTTATGGGCCCCTACCTATTAGCACAAACCACGTATGAATTTTGGCATAAAAGAATGGAAGAATGAAAGTTCTTGAGTTATAGCCCCGTTTGGGCACCTGTTTTGGTGTTGTGTCTGATATCTCCTATTGGAAAAATCCACCTTCTCCCTAGTTTTGTTTCAATGTTGAATCTATTGTAAAAACTTGGTATGGAAATGAATGTCTGATTTTGTTCCTTGCTATGTTTGTTTGTCACCTGGTCAGTTTTTGTTCTCTCCACAATCTTAGTGATGCATTGCAAAAAGTGATATAGATCCCTTGTTAAGGGCCATGAAGGAAATTTAAATTGATTATTGAAATTCAATTATGTTCGAGATTAAAATCCTGTGTAGAAATGTAATTTAAACTTTTGTTGTAGTGGCAACGATGTTGGGTTTTCTTCTTGGTTCTTTCTCGGTGGAGCCTTTGAATCAAGTGGTCAATAAAATAATGTTTGAGTAATATCGTTCTTTATGAGGTTTTCGTATTTTCAGTTATATGTATGTATATCAAAAATGAGATAAAATGATGATGTTCTATTGTGCAAATTTCAAGTTCAAATATGTTATGTTGGGAACTTGGTTCGTTTTCGTGCTAAATAGGAAATAAAATTGCTTGTACATTATTGTGATAACCAATTATTGAACTCTATGTGTTTAAACGCATTAAAAAAAAATACCCCCTTGTTTTAAAGTAGATTGTTGGAAAATTCTTTACTTAGGCAAAATAAGGACACAATTTTTTTTAACTTTTTCTAGAGCAAAATGCTTATTGCTTTTTGTATGGGAGAAAGATTTAATTTCTTCCCTACAACAGAGCATCTAAAAGATGCTATTAATATTCCCTTTGAACCTTTTTAATATTGATTCTTTAAATGAAAAGAAAACATAAATAAAATAAAGATAAACGATACTATTAATCTATAAAAAGAAATATCCTAAATACTATTTCCTTACCTCTAGGAAACAAACTTTTGATATAACTACTTTATCACCTTCCTCCTTTAGTGGGTGCATGAATTGAAGGCTTGGGAAGCAGGTACCCACGTATCTTGACTTGCTTGACTTCATTTATTTCAAAATTTTCCTTGGGCCACGTAGAAAGGAAGGAGACCTTGGGCACAGGAAAGTTTAGCTTGGTAGCTTGTATGTTTATTGTCTTACTTCCCTTTTTGGTGCGTTTTCCTTTGAAGGAAATTGTTTCACGTTTGTTGAGGGGGGGACAAGGCCTATACTATGCCAGGCCTGGGCAACGCTCAGAGTTTTTGAAACAACGTGCCCCATTTGTTGTTATTCTTGGGCAGTGCATGGTTAATGAGAACTTAACCCATTTTTTCCTCCATGCTTGCCGCCCATTTTTTTGGGGATATCCTTGGGGGCATGTGCCCCTGCTTGGCGCTAGCATTAGGTAAGTAAGGGGTGGTGGGTAGTGTAGGGGATGTTAGGGATATGGGGAGGGTAGTTAGTATTTTAGTGTAGTTTGTTATTATTTAAATTTTTTCTTTTAAGTAGTTGTAATTTAAGGTTAGTTTAATTTTATGTTAGTTAAATTTAGTTTAGTATTAGCATTAGTGTTCTTAAGTATTATTAAAATAGTGATAAGAACGGGTTTAATAATTGTTTTGTCTTTAATTAAATTTGTTTTAGTATGTTTTAAATTAAATAATTTATGGAATGGTTAGTTGAATTTTGTTATTAGTGTAAGATGTTGATGGGGACACAACCCAAGAACAAAATGGAACCAACAGAAAGGAAAATTATATTAACTGAGAAAATAAGCTAGTACAAACAGTACAGAGAAAATAAACTTCAAAACATGCCCTAAGGGCTTACAATAGCATAAATCTGGAGATAATTTCTCCTTGTAGGGCCTCCTCTCAAACTCCACTCTGAGCTGCCTTTTACAATGCCAAAAATCTCCTTAAATAGACCTCGGAGCGTTAAGGACTAGGAGTACATTCTAGAAAGTGCTAGTAGGCATCCACCGACCAAATAGAAGGTTCCAGAAGTGGCGTTAGAAGTCGGTGCAAATCTAAAAGAATCTAGAAACAGTAATCGAACTTTCGGGAGGCATAACTTTTCAACTGTAGCTCCGATTGACGAACCGTTTACATTTTCAAAAAGCTCTCGAAGTGCTCTATAGCCCTATGGACAAGCTACACTCGTCCCCCATTTTTTGGCCCTTTTTGAGGTCATTTAATGCCCCTAAATTGACTTTGAAGCATTCTTAAGAGGTCTCCAAAACCCAAAAAATTGCAATAACTTTCAAACCGTGGGGCCTTTTGACCTGATTCTTTTTTTGGAATGCTCTAAATCACAATTACATTTATCTGGCCAATTCACATCTTCTAGGTCACCAAAATGATGGCCAAATTGCATGCTCCTATTTTTTCAAGATTTTCAAACACACTGATAGTGGATGGTAGAGGAAATCCCAAATGGGAAACCTCAGTTGCTGAAATCCAAGTTGAGTCCTCGATCGATCATCCTTTCCATTTGACCAAATACTCTTCATACTGCCTGTTTCTGGTACTCTTACCCACACAATGATCTAGAATGTCTTCTATCTCCTCCTTCTTAGAAGCAGGAATTGGACATGGCTCTAACACCAGCTCATCATCTACACCATCATCATGATACTCTGTTAAATCTGCAATGTTGAAAATGGGAGAAATCTGAATACCATCTGGCAGCTCCACTTCATATGCATTTCCTGAGTCATGTTTCTTCAAAATTTTGCAGGGGCTAAATTTCTTCATTTTCAACTTGTTGTAAGTACCGGCTGGAAATCTTTCTTTTCGTAAGTGCACCGTGACTAAATCTCCTACTTGGAATTCCTTATGTCTTCTCCTTTGATCAGCCCTAGCTTTATACTCTTGATTCATCTTGGTTATGTGTGCCTAAACCTCCTCATGTAGACACTTGATATGTTCAGAAAATTCCTCAACTTTAGCACTTGTCCTCTCCCCTTGTTCTATCTTCCTCAGCTCTGGTGCAGTCCTTAGGCTACTCCCATATACAATTTGGAATGGTGATTTTCCAGTACTCCTATTTACAGAGTTATTATAAGAAAACTCTGCCTGTGGTAGAATCAAATCCCATCCCTTGGGCTTATCCCCAACTAAACATCTCAACAAATTACCCAAACTTCTATTTACCACTTCTGTTTGACCATCAGCCTGTGGGTGATGCGTGGAACTAAATTTTAGGTCTGTTCTCAACTTCTCCCACAATGTCCTCCAGAAATACCCCACAAATTTAGTATCTCTATCAGAAACTATACTCCTTGGAAGACCATGTAGTCTTACCACCTCTTTGAAAAACAAGTCTGCAATATGGACAGCATCATGAGTTTTGTAGCATAGAATGAAATGTTCCATTTTGGAGAACCTATCAACCACCACGAATACTGAGTCATTACCCCTTTGTGTCCTTGGAAATCCAAGAACAAAATCCATACTTATGTCCTCTCATGGCCTTGATGGAACAGGAAATGGCTGATATAGGCCAGTATTGCGACTAAACCCCTTGGCAACTTGACAAACCTGGCAACTTTGTACAAACTTCTTCACATCCTATGAAATTTGAGGCCAAAAATAATGTTCTCTAAGAATGGAAATGGTCTTATCTCGACCAAAATGTCTTGCCATCCCTCCATTGTGTTTCTCCTTAATTAGATTTTCCCTCATGGAACTCCTTGGAATGCACAATTGACTACCTTTGAACATCATGCCATCCTGAATTAAATAGTCTAACCACTTGGTTCTATCTACAGCAACAGGTTCTTTACAAGCTTTCCATGCTTCAACAAAATCAGGATCCTCAGGGTACAAATTCTTGAGTTCATCAAACCCAACTACTTCAACCTGCATTACTGTAAGCAGTGACTGTCTCCTACTTAGTGCATCTGCAACCCTGTTAGATTTTCCACTTCTATGCTTCAACACAAATGTATAACTCTGCAAGAATTCTACCCACTTCATATGCCTCTGATTCAATTTACCTTGGCTATTTAGGTACTTTAATACCTGATGACCAGTATACAAAAAAAATTCCTTTGGCACTAAATAATGCCTCCATTTCTTTAAGGCCTGAACTATTGCATAGAACTCTTGATCATAAACAGAATACTTCTTCTTTGCATCATTCAATTTTTCACTAAAATATGCAATAGGCTTACCTTCTTGGCTTAATATAGCCCCAATAGTGCTACCACTAGCATCACAATCCACCTGGAACACTTTTCTAAAATTTGGAAGTGCCAACACAGGCTATTCAGCCACCTTCTTCTTCAGCAATTCAAAACTTCTCACAACTGCTGCAGTCCATTTGAACTCTTTTCTATCCCCTCTTATTGTATCAGTTAGGGGTGCACATATGCCACTGAAATTCTTAATAAACTTCCTGTAAAAACTAACCAGACCATGAAATGATCTTACCTCAGTAGCAGACCTTGGAGTAGGCCATTCCAAGATGGCTTTTACCTTCTCTGGATCCATTTCAGGTGATATAACAAACCCCAAATAGACTAACTCCCTTTTTGCAAAGACACACTTCTTCATATTAATTAACAGTTTCTCTTCCCTTAGCCTTTCAAGGACACTACGAACATGCAATAAATGTTCTTCCAAAATCTTGCTAAAAATTAAGATATCATCCAAATAGACAATAAATTTTTTTCCCAAGAACTTCTTAAGTACCTCATTCATGAGCCGCATGAAGGTGCTTGGGGCGTTTGTCAATCCAAAGGGCATGACTAACCACTCATAAAGACCCTCCTTGGTCTTGAAGGCTATTTTCCACTCATCTCCTTCTCAAATCTGTATCTGATGATAACCACTCTTCAAATCTATCTTTGTGAAGTACTGAGCTCCACTCAAGCAGTCCATAATATCATCCATCCTTGGCAAAGGAAACCGGTACTTGATGGTGATCCTATTTATAGCTCGAGAATCTGTACACATCCTCCATTCTCCATCCTTCTTTGGTGCAAGTACTGTAGGTACTGCACATGGACTCAAGCTCTCTCGAATCAAGCCCTTCCTCAACAGCTCCTAAACCTGTCTATTTAGCTCCTCTGTTTCAGTAGGGGTCATCCTGTGAGCAGCCTTATTTGGCAAACTAGCTCCTGGAATCAGATCTATCTGATGACTGATTTGCCTTACTGGTGGCAATCCATCTGGAACATTATCAGAGATAATATCTCCAAACTCCCCTAGTAAATCTTAAACTTCAAATGGTATTTCACTACTACCTTCTTTATCTTTCGTAGGAATCAAAGCATAGCACATATGCTAATGTTTCATGCCATCTAAAAACTTCCTTCCATCAACAAGACAAATCCTAGCATTGCTACATACCTTTTCATCTTCCTTTTTCATGGGCTTCAATTTATGGCGAACTCCATCCTTTGTGAGAGAGTATGTGTTTGCATGTCCATCATGCACTGCATGTCTATCAAACTGCCATGGTCTACCCAACAATAGATGGCAAACATCCATCGAAATAACATCACAGAGAACTTCATCATGGTAACTCCCAATTTTGAATTTTACTAAACATTGTTCACTTACCAGGACCTTACGATCATCTTTTACCCAAGCAATCTGTTAGGGCTGGGGATGTTTCTCCCTCTTGAGCTTCAGCTTAGAGACCATCTCTTCTGATACCAGGTTATCAGTGCTACCACCATCAATGATCACATCACAACATTTATCCTCACACTTGCATCTGGTATGGAACAAACTCCTCCGTTGTCCTAGTTCATTCTCACCACTTAGTAGGACTCTTTCATTTACCAAGGTCTCTCCTCTTTCTGCATCCTCTGAATGTGATGATTGTGCATCCTCATCCACATGAGCAACCCTAGCTTGGCCCTCAGTTCTCCTATCTATTCTCCTTGTCGTTGAGGGCATTCAAAGGCACGATGACCTTCTTCATTGCAATGGAAACAAGTACCATGGAAGCCTCCTCTTCCTTGTCCACGTCCCCTACCTCTTCCTCTCTTATTTCCAAAGTCTTGATCGCAGGAGCGGTTGAAACCCTCATTCCTTTGGTTCCTGCTAGTACCCTCATCTTCATTTTTCTTTTGAGTTTCATTGCGGCCTTCAGATGATCTACCGCTTCCCCTTCCTCCTTGACTGCGCCCTCTTTGTCTTCCTTCAACCCTCTTATTCAGCTTCTCTTCAACTCGTAGGGAAAATTGGTATGCCTCTTCAATGTTAGTCATTCTTACTAGACTTAATTCCTCCTGGATGCTAGGTCGCAACCCACTGATATAACGAGAAACCTTCTCCTTATTTGCTTCTGCATGTCCTGCTCTAATCAAGAGTCGGTAAAATTCTTCTGTATATTCTTGGACTGATCTTCCTTCTTGCTTTAACCTATGCATCTTCTTAAACAGATCAAGCTCGTAGTCCACAAGAATGAACTGCTTCTTCAATTTGTCCACCATGCGATCCCATCTTGTGATCTTCTCCTTTCCTCTTCTGTTTCTTTCCAATTGAACCTCTTGCCACCAGATTTTGGCATGGCCTTTGCAAACTTAACCCTATATGGGTCCCTTATATCCTCATACTCAAAGTATTCTTCCAGTTCATTGATCCAATCGATCAACTCATCTGGTTTCAGATTTCCTGAAAATACACCCACTTCAATTGTGGGTCTTTTCCCAAACTTAGTAATGGCCCTAAAAAGCCTTTCCTCTACAGGATTTAGAACTTCCCTGTCAAGTTCCCCTTCTGGTCCCATTTCTTCTTCTTCATTTTCATCCTCACTGTTGTCATGTGCGGCAACATTTGCTCCTCTACGGAGCTCCTCTTGCAATGCTTGTACCTGCCTCTAGAGGGCTCTAACTTCCTCAGGATTAATAGCTCTATCCCTTCTGCCACGTTCTCTTCGTGGAGGCATCTTCTAACTTGAACCCACAACCAGACATTCCTGGTGCAAACTGCCTCTCAGTCGGCACTCTATCTACACACTCAGGAAAATCCGCTCTGATACCACTTGATGATGACACAACCCAAGAACATAATGGAACCAACAGAAAGGAAAATTATATTAACTGAGAAAATAAGCTAGTACATACAGTATAGAGAAAATAAACTTCAAAACATGCCCTAAGGGCTTACAATAGCATAAATCTAGAGATAATTTCTCCTTTTAGGACCTCCTCTCAAACTCCACTCCGAACTGCCTTTTACAATGCCAAAAATCTCCTTAAATAGACCTCGGAGCGTTAAGGACTAGGAGTACATTTTAGAAAGTGCTAGTAGGCATCCACCAACCAAATAGAAGGTTCCAGAAGCGGCGTTAGAAGTCGGTGCAAATCTAGAAGAATCCAGAAACGGTAACCGAACTTTCGGGAGGCATAACTTTTGAATCGTAGCTCCGATTGACGAACTGTTTACATTTTCGAAAAGCTCTCGAAGTGCTCTATAGCCCTATGGACAAGCTACACTCGTCCCCCATTTTTTGGCCCTTTTTGAGGTCATTTAATGCCCCTAAATTGACTTTGAAGCATTCTTAGGAGGTCTCCAAAACTCGAAAAATTGCAATAACTTTCAAACCGTGGGGCCTTTTGACCTGATTCTTTTTTTGGAATGCTCTAAATCACAATTACATTCATCTGGCCAATTCACATCTTCTAGGTCACCAAAATGATGGCCAAATTGCATGCTCCTATTTTTTTAGGATTTTCAAACACACTGATAGTGGAACTGTGAGAGTTGGAACCTTTATTTGACCCAAATGGGTATCCAAAAATGTAAAGACATGAAACAGAAACTAAGTCTAACTACATTTTTTTGGGTGACACAGGATTGCCCTTATACCTCTGGATGCTCCTACATCAGATGTTAAGTTATTAGTATTAGTTGAAAGTGTTTAGATTATAGATTAATTTAGAAATTAGTTCTAATTTAGTAAAAATTTTATAAATATATTTAAAGGTGTTAGTAAACTTCGTGCGAGCTATTATCTTGTCTTAATATGTTAGTATATGATAGACTAATAGATAATGTTAATTAGTTTTGTTTAGTTAAATTTATATTGTTATTCAATAATTTTAAATAGAATGTTGTAAGGTAATGTATTAACGAAACAAATGCCAATATTGATTCTATAACGAGAGATTAAATTAAACGATTTATTCCTACGCTTGATTTTTTAAACTTGGGGTGAAATGTAGTGTACCTATACTTTCACTTGCGAATCAAACTTTTAAACCTCAGTGAACCTAATTATCTCTTTTTAATTTTTAATTTTTAATTTTGTGTATTTTGCCCTCATATTTTTGGGCATGACACACTGAGAGGTAAAAAGGGGGTGGGGGGGTGGTGGCCCCCACCCACCCAATTTTTTTATTTTTATTTTTTAAATTCATTTTTTTAAATAATTAAATCTATTTTACAAAAAAAATAAAAAATTTAAATTTAAATAAAATAAATTTCTTTTTTGTTAATAAAATCATATTTTTTAAATAACAATTCCAGCATAAATTTGATAGGAAAAATATGACCAACCAATTGGATTTTCTCCTTAAATTTTCTTTTTTATTTCAACACCCTTCCTGATTTCAATCTAATTTGCAAATTATAGAATAGGAAATTTTAAGATATTTAATCTCTATGTATACAAATGCATACCAATAATTCACAATATTGAAAGCACTCGTCACAAGGAATCATTCGGATAACCATTTCACAAACATGAAGAAGATAGGAAAAGAAATAGAGTAATTGCTTTGCGAATTGATCACAAGAATCTACCTGGATTCTGATGCTAACAATGCAACACCCAAAAAGATTTGTGAGAGAAATTTCTCCTCTCAAAACCTTCTCTTTTCCAAAAAATTCTCCTTTCAAGATTCTTTGTCCCTCGAAAATGAACCCTCAAATATTGATAAGGAGTTCTCTCCTAAAATCGAGGCACAAATTGTGTGTTCATTCGAGAGGACTCCTTGCTCACCAAACTCTAACTCTTATTAATTTTTTTTTAATCTTTTCTTTATCTTTTCCATGCATGTTTATTGAATTATAAAATATCTTTATTTAATTCACTTGACTCCTCTTTTTAATTAATTTATTAAATTTTAATCTCATGCACACTTTATGCAATCTTTAAACTTTTAATAAATTAATATCTTTTCCACTTTCTAATTTATTTGTTATAATTTAATCTCATGCATACTTTATGCAATTTTAAAACTCTTAATAAACTAATATCTTTTCATGCTTTAATTTATTTTCAAAATGTTAATTGATAAAATATTTATTAACTTAAATAATAATAGTGTTTAGCATTTATTTAAAAATGAACTCTAAATATTATTATTATTAAATTAAATAAATATTATCACATTCTAAAATTTAAACTTATAACTTTTTATCTTTATATTTAATTAATTTCCCAATTAATTAAATATAATTAAATATTTAAAATATCATAATAATTTTCCATTACATTTAATCATTAATTAATGATTTAATTTGACTTAATTAAATGAAAAATCACCAAAAGACTTAAAGGACAAAATATGAAAACCCATCATAGAAAAACACATACGAGATCAAACTAAAGGGTTATAATCTCAAATTAATGGCATTCGACGCATTCAGAAGGTAATCGACTCAGATACTTGACCTAATTTTCTAGGACAAATTGGTTCAAAGGTTAAAATTTGGATTTAAAAATTTATCTCCCCTCTCTTATCATTGAGATAATGTGATAGGGTACGCTCATCTTGGCAATTCAGAGAAGTTGATATCTCATACCTGCAATCTGCATAAAATCCAGACATGGACAAACACAATATTCTAAACTAAATAGGCAATGGATTGTGTAGATCCTGACTAGCAAGTGACTACGACTCCCTTCCTTAACCACATCAGAAATGTTATACATAAAGAAAACATACACGCACACCATACACATGCAGTATGGGGTAAGTATCCATATAAAAACACATACGATTAATCCATCTAACTAATCATCATCAATAATTGAAAACATTGTAATAATCATCATGCATACATGAAGTATAGAGTACTAAGAAATCTCATCATAAATTAACTAAATCTGAAACAATATCTGATAATCTCAAAACAATGCTACTAATCATCAATCATAAAACTGGCCTAAAAGAGTTCGGCAATGATAATAAAAATGCAAACTAGGGGTAAACACTACAAACATTTTGACCCGCTGTCACGTCAACATGCTAAACACTTGGAACATGCTCCACTCCTTCACCATGATGTTCAACATGCTCTAAAATATTCAAAAAATGGTTACACATAAAATTGCAATTGAAGATCTTAAATTGTATTCATTATTGTGTAATTAATTTCCAATAGAAAATTAATACCTCGACCACTATAATGCACACCATGGCCTTCACCATGCATAGGTTCTATGATAGGATATGAAGGTTGCAGTGAAATGTTATCTAGTCAATTTATGTTTGTAACTAACACCAAAAAGGAAATTTCTCAACTATTCAATTTGATTTACTTTTCATTTGACTAATTTACCTATGTCTCATTTGGTGCACCAGATTCTTGGGTATGACTTTTAGATTCTTGGCATAGGCGTGCAACCACGACTTTATAGCCTTCCTTTAAGGCAATTTTTTTAAATCTTCATCCGTGAGCTCTACATTGAATTCTATGCCCTATATTTTTTTGCTTAATATTTTCAGTTTTGCATGTATGATTTGAAGAAATAAAATTGTTTAAAACATTATATAAAAAAATTATATGAAATTTCATTGCTATTACTTACAAGTCGAGACTGAAGATTCATATAGGCACCAGAGCCAAGTTTGTGTTGGCCAACCTTTTCTAGTCTCAATTTTGTAGCCATTGATGTGTCCTATAGTCTATGAACATTTTGAAACATGTTAGATTATATATTTACAAAGATCATTAATTAGTGCATGATGACATTCTACTTAATAATATCATGCCATACCTTCTTTTTCCCTCTTCTGGTTCATTTCCTTTATTATCATGTAACCTTTTCCCTTTTGCATCTTCTACTATTTTACATTCCACTCCATTGGTGGAATCATAGGAGGATGACCATACTTTGGGTTCTCCTTTAGACCCCTTCTACATTGGTCCCTCACAATCTTTATATGTTTTGATGCTCTTTTGAGAAGTAGGGCAGCGTCAAAAATATTTTTTTTCCAAAAAGGTCCTCAAAAGATGTAATAAACTGATTTTTTAATTCATGACCCCGATCATTACACATTTTAAAATAAAATAAAATTGTTAGATCAATAACTTTAATATAGTACAATAAATAGAAGAAAAGAAAAATATTGTAGCAATGATATGAAACTACATACCTTTTAGGAATGGTGGGTCCAAATAGCCTTAATGTCATATTAAAAAGATGATAAAAATAAATAAATTATTTCCTACAAAAACATCATAGCATTATTAGTCCAAAATGAGTTACGTATAAGTAAACTATAATTACACTATAAATAATAACAATTTTAACGCACTTGGAAACTTTCATAATTTTAATAGAAACAAAGTTTTCTTGTTCAGCAACAATGTCCCCACAAATGAGCCAGTACTAGTCACACAAACTGCTCTAGGAAATGGATTAGCTTGAGTAGTATTGGTCTCTATTGCTCTATTAACTAAAGGTCTATCTATTAGTGCACACAATAAGTACATGAGTGTAAAATCCACCCAAAAAAAAAACAATGGATGATTAGCACATTGAAAAATATAGAAAAACAAGGTTTTACTAGTTGCACTTGTCATAGTCGAGGATGTTTGCATTCTCCTTATTGTTGAAAATGCACTCAACAATATTAGAGCGACAATCAAAGGATGCATTAGCACTTCATCATGAGCTGAAGAATACAATATTGTTAGTAAAGACATTTGCAATGGATAAAGATCAAATGAGATACTAGCTAGAAGCATCTGAAAATAAAAGTTAAGTGTTATAATGTTGATGAAAACAAATAATGTTGCACCAGTTTCACTTTCAATATTAGATGTCCTATTTCAACAATGAGTAGGATGGGCTAAAAAATAAAACAAATATATCCATAATAGTCATAAGGTTACTAACACAAACACAAGGACCAGGTTAGGTATGATGGATCAATTTTTTTTCCACTACATTCAAAATGGTCCACCTACTGATGCCAACACACATAATCGACCTTGCTCGTGTACCTAACTTTTGAAACACATTAGTGCATTAAATAACTTTTGTTGATTTTCATATATTGTTGGTACCTACCTCTAATATTACTTTTATGTTAGAATTTTAAACTTCTAATATTACTTCTATATTAGAATTACAAACTTTTATGAGACATCTTAAACCTCTATTTCTTTACTTATAGTTGCTTACAATATTGTTGAAAGCATATTAGATATATTCAAATTCTAAAGAAGTAAAATTTAGGTCACTTGGTTGACTCTATTAATTTTAACTCTAAATGAATTATTTTATTAAAATTAATAGAATAGGTGAAGTGGTATTTTTCAAAAAAAAAAAACATTGATTGTTCTTGCAACAACAATCTAGATATATCTAGAATTGTGTACATTATTCTTTTGACTTTTGAAGACTATTCTAAAGATGGTTGAAAGAAGATAATATGTAATATGATGTGAATTAAACTAGTCTAACATTTGTTTTAAAAAGTGGGAGTTTTCAATCAGTGAATTCTAAATTAAGATAATTATATTCTTTCAAAAAAGGAGGATTCAAATAGTAACACTTTAATCCTCTTTTTATCCCATTTGAATCTTGTGTTACTATATTTTAAGAAATCAAACATACCACAAATCAACAGCCATGAATTGTTAATTAAATTCCAGACTTTGCTGAGGAACTAGAATGTGCAAAGCATATTACAATGTTTGAAAACCCTATGTCTAATTTAGTAGATTACCATTGATTTAACTAGTGTAATCTTGCTATTAAATGGATCTATTAACACTAAATAAGTTCTTAGTTGAATTCAATGGTAATAACACTCTCACCTTTCATAGTCAAGCATAACCTAAACTAGTTCAAATAGAGACCCAAGTATGGAATAACACTCATTCATAACTGAATCTACCTTAAATAAACTCAATGGTGTAATAATATTGTAATTTTTAGTAATTTTGTAAAGAGAAAGTGTTACTTACATGAAGGTTGTGCACTACAACCCTCACCATGTTCACCACACGGTCTTGCAACTGTCACAAATTACTGTAGAAGAAGACATAATATTTTAGATCATGATCCATAAGATACTATAAAATATAAACATTTATTGAACTTCTATTACTGCTTGAGATTAATTACTGCTTATCTTCAAAGATTTGACTCTATGTATCAATTTTTCTTTGAGTGCCTTTGTCTCCTCGCTTGTGTCACCCTCAATGATAATGTTATGATTTTCATAACTATATCTTTGTAAGAGTTTCTGGGCCATGAATATGGGGTGAGCACTAAGGGCAATGTCATCTAGAAATGACACCCATGTTTTAGATCACATTTGATCTACTGCTATTTTAGCTTTTCCCTATCAATAAGTATCAAGTTGTGACATCAATATCAGTAAAATTCCATCAAAATAACTCCAAAGACATAAAGAAAAGAACATGATAATACAACATTTGTTTCTATATAATTTTAAGAATTATAATAATTAAGGTTTAGCTTCACTGAAGAAGGTGTGTGAGATGGTGCATCCCTGCCTGTGGGTGGTGGTCTATCCATGTCGCCCTGTGAAAAAGATTAGTAATTCTTAGCAATCAACAACGAAATGAAAGTAATAGACTTACTAAAAAAAATTATTAATAAAATAGTAGATTGTATACTCGAGTCGATATTAATTGAAGGTAATTGGTTTAAATGTTATACTTACCAGTCCCATGATAGAGATTTTTTTTGTATCTACATGATTCAAAATGTAATCTATAAGAAGCTCTTCCCCTGCACTTATTGATTTTATTACACATACAAAAACATGATTTCCCTCGTGTGCCTCAAATATATAATTTGGCCACTTATCAGTTGACACAGTTCGAGAACTATTTTTAAATCTTGCAATGTTCCTTGTTTCTTTTGGTCTTCCATCAATATATATAGCGAACCTTTTACTTTGATCATTTTTTTTTGCATTGTATATAATTTGGTGATAATGCATACCTATGCATACTTTTTTTATATTGCACTATCCGCATCTAATTGTTGTAATTGTAACAAGGTCCTACATTCTCCATCAATTCAACAAATTTATTGTAATAGACCTTTATGCCATCCATATAAAATAGTCCCAAACCATGTAATGAACATGGACCTATGCGATATGCCCTTTCATTAATAGAAAAATTAGTGTTGACTAGAGGTAGTTCCTTGAGTATCCATTCTTTCTGAAGATGTGTGTACCTTAAGGGAACCTTCGTATCGTCTTCACTCTCATTATCATAAGAACATGACCCCCCTAGAAAAAAAATTGCATTCATTTATTGAATTTTCTTCTAGTCTTTTGACCTCTAGTTGATCTCCCTATTTTAGACCTACTAGATGCCTCACATTTGTCTTCTATTCTCTCATTTTCCTCATTCAAGGAAGACAGATTAAACAAATACCTATTTGGTGATACTTGCAATCCTTAAAATGAGAGACATACTAGGACTAAAGTTGATGTTGATGGTAAAGAGAAGATATATAAATAAAAAATTGTATTTATAGGGTCTATTGACTTATACCTGTCGATCCATGTGACTGTACAAGATCTTGGTTACGGGCATTGAATAGCCTACATATGTAAATCATTTATCTTAAGTTAGCCAAAAATTTGGTCTGATTAATGTGTATATCTAAAAAAATATTGGACAAATTGTACTTAATGTTTATATCTGCACATATGGCTTTGAAAGAAAAAGTTGGTCACCTCGCTCATCAAATTCACCCATATTATAATGAATGAAATGTTGTCCACTTACAATGCTCTATATAGTACACATTATGTAGAAGAAAAAATTACATGATGTATTCATCAAAATTATTGTATATTTTATAATTCCTTACCTCTACTTTATGTGTGGTAGCTATGCAATATCATTGTATATGCTCCATGAGATTAGAGTTCAACACATAATAACTTAATTATAAAAACATACAAGTCAAACAATTTTCTATAAATAAATCATGGCCTCATCATACTCGACATTGATTATATGTTGACATACATTTTATTGATCATGTCATTGATCATCATCTTCATCCATAAAATCACCATCATCGTACTTGTCACTTTGATCATCATTATCACCATCACCATCTTCATTTCCATCATCATCATTTTCATCACCATTATCATGACCATCATCACCTTGATCATCACCATCTTCATCAACATGATCATGATCATGATCACCATCATCATCAACATCACTAGAATCATCATCATCTTTAGTCGTTTGTGATCATCATCTACTTTGTCTTTTGATTCTTCTATATCTTCTTCTTCCATCACATTATACTTCACCGGCCTTCCTCTTAGATCATGTCTAAAAAAAATGACCAACCTAGTTTGTGTGGAATACCAAAGTTAAAAACTTGCTTGCATTGGATTAGAAGAACATAGAGCTTATCTCCAATTGGCTCAAATGATCTTGTATTAATCATTTTAAATCTACTATCATGTTCAATAATAGTCCTACCAGGATCATTTTGATTTAGCCATAGCCTATACCATTTGACAAAAATAAGAACTAATTTGAATGAATTAAATTTGCACTCAAGTATATCATCCAAAATTCCATAGTATCAATTTTCAAATTTTTGAGGATGTATGTCATTTCTATACGAAATATTGGTGACCTCAAAGATTGCACTTATCTTGAAATCACAAGTTTTCTTTGTTTTGTTTGACTTTTTTATGTGAAATTTACAACCATGATAGTACATAGCTTTGTGGTGTTTGATCTAAACTTATTAAAAAATATCAAGATTATTTGCATCAATTTGTGAGTTGATATTAAACTTATGGGTCATGATTAATAATCTTCTACATACCTTTCTATCTCTTAAGCCATATGCTAGATCAAGTATCATTGGCATAACGTTGAGATTTCCATTATGATGAGCTTCTTTAACCAATGATGCAACACCGTCCCATGTTAATGAGTGATCATCTTCTTGAGAGTGTTAAATCCATACCATCATCCAATCAAGATTGTTTGCAATATACAAATGTAGTGCATCCCACTCACAACCAACTATAAAGAAAACAAATAGACTAGTTAGAAACAACTTATATTGATGATGGATAAGAATTAATTAACAAAAACAAATATCTTATAATTAACTCTCACTCTCCTCAATCTACCTTTCCCTATCAGGTACTACCCTTCAAATTTGTTAATAGTGTTGGGATTCAAAATGTGATCTACATGGATATTTATTGTAAAATTTGAAAGATATTCACTAATGTACACCATGGTTTGGTATACTATATAGCCCTCTACCATAGAACCCTCAAGATGTGCTCTTTGTCAAACCAAGCCCTTCATAAATTTCAAGTGTCTCTCGACCATTTACATTGACCTAGGTTATACAGATCCACACAATTCAATCTCATCAACTTGATGTATGAGGTAGTGTTCTTGAGCATTGAAAAAAGTTGAAGGTAGACACTTTTGCATTTCACAGATAAGCTGTGGAAATTTTTCTCTTCCAATATTTTATATCATTTTTATCAATTTCTTTAGATGATAACCACCTAAAAGAGATTCAACACACAAGAACATATAAATGAGATTTTAGATAAAATTATATAAAAAGTAAAGAAAGTCATAAATATAATATATGTGCAACAAATATAAGAAATAACATTGCTAATTTCATATATTTTCCAAGATCATATATAACTTGTTTAATATTGTTGTCAAACTAGTGTGAGAGGGATAGAGGTAGGATGTACTGCAATCATTAAAAAATGATCATTTCAATATATTATGAAATAATACAATACGCAATACATAAAATTTTACAAATATATTGTAAATAGAGAATATGACTTACCTTGATGAAGGTATGCCAATTGTGTGTTTTCAATCTTGGCACAAAATCACCTTCCTTTGATACAAGAGTGCTTATATTTGCAGCAAATCCTGTGGGAATTTTATTTTATTTTATTTTTATGACTTTTTTTAATGCATCATTTTGTTGCTATGTTAATAACCAAGGAAGGGTACTCATATTTATGCAGTCTCCATTACTATTTGATTCAATGAAATCTTTCAGTGCATGATTGGATTCATAAATGTTAGTACAAATTTTGACAATTTTTTTCTCTATCATGCCTTCCATCCAATATTTTACATAGTGTTTCTATTACATTCTTTCCAATATGCATAGCATCAAACAAATGCACGATTGAGAGATCCTTGTAGTATGGTAACCTACTAAATTGAGTGGTATACCTTTTTATTCCTCTAGGAAGTTGGTCATTGATGCCTTGACGACCTTTACAGCTATTAATTACATCATTACTAAATAAAAAACAATATCAAAATATAAATTTCAAACTTTGGACCACAAACTAGACATTACCTCGATGATTTAGTTGATCATATTCCAAATTCCATAGATGAGGTATCATTCTTTGTGGCCTTGATGTTGTCTCTTCTTTCCCATTAAAAATATATTTTCTAGTAATTCAATACTTATGATTATTGTGAAGAAGGTGCCTAAACTCATCAAATACTTGTTTTCTTAAACTTCTTGAATGATGAGATTTCATCTTTGGACCACAAACTGGACATGCAAAATTTTCCTTTGTCTAAGGACCTAATAGATCATGTACAATTAGATTATTTACAATTATCATGCACAACTTAGCATACAAAAATAATGTGTAAGCACTATAGTAGACAAAAAATATGTGACCTTAACAATATAACATATTGCAAAAATGAGTTAGCCCAGGGCATCATGTATTGTCCATATAAGCATTGCATGGAATTGAAATTGTCTTTGTCCTATTGGTCTAAAGATGTCATACATAGTGACCCTATTCCATAACCTCAACAAATCGTCAGTAAGGGGCTCAATATACATATTCATATCTTTAACTTGGTACTTACCTAATAATTGAATGAACAAAAACATTACATAATTATTATGACCATTTTCATGCATTGTTTATAAATTAATTTAGATAACTATTAAATAAAAAAATACCTAGTACAATCATTGACAACATTATGTGCTCCCTCTTTATGGACATCTCAGGAGGAATGCTATTTTTAATAACAAAAATAGGCCACACTGAGTAAATAGATCTCATATTTTCAAATAGATTGACTCTGTTCACTGCCAATGAAAGCTTGAGATTATGAGGTTCTTCTTTAAAGTGTGATCATTTTTCTTCTATCTCTTTAAATGTAGAACCATTCGTAGGCATTCACATAATGTCATCTTGAGTTCTATTTCATGCATGATAATCTATAAATTGTGCCAAGCTAGTGCACTTGAATAATTGTTGAAGACATGGAATAATGAGAATGTACTGAAGAATCTTGTGAGACACTTTTTTTGTTATTTGATCTAATCGATATCTACTAATATGAAAATTAGGGTATTCTATTGTAAATTCATGTTGTTTTTGATATATAATATGATCATTGGGACATGCATGTATTGTATAATAATTAATTCCAATTTGATTCACAATGGTAGATGATTCTTGGTATGAACAAGGCAAAATGTTTGATGGTGGTAACAAAAATTCACCTATCAACCTACAAAAACAAATATGAATTGTTAATATAATGAACAATAATGGTATGCTAACATTGAAGATGACAAAAATGGCATACCTTAGGATACGTGACATTGTTACATTGGATAAATCATTTATAACTTTCAAATTTGCCAACAACACTATAGTAGAGAGAAGAGTTGTTTGGGAGTCTTTGTATAGGGGCTTGTGTGCCTTCTCTAGTATAGGTATATCAAGACCATCTTTATCATAATTATTAGATGCGCTAGTACCATCACTGTGAGCATCTTCATCAATTGCACCAATACGATCTTCTTCAATCATGTCCTCTGGTAAATTATCATCTTCTTCCATGGGAGTGTTATCCTCATTTTGGATATTCACATCTCCATGTTTGTCCAATTGGAAATCCACATTCAACAATCGAAAAAAATTGTGGCCCCCTTCAACATGACCATGTTGCCTACAATGAGACTAGGCTATTGTGATTATAATTCTTTTATTCTTTAAGCTCTTACACTTTCTGCAAGGACAATTACATTTATCAACTTTTCTTCAAAACTCGATCACAATCTAACAATCCTCTCATTATTTTGTTCTAGGTTCATATTGTCAGGCATGGTCATTATTCATAGGAAAATCTATCCACAAAATTATTGGACATGTTGTACCTAATGTTTATATCTACACATATGGTTTGAAAAGAAAAATTTGGTGTAATTAATGTGTATATCTGTAAAAATACTGGACATGTTTTACTTAATGTTTATATCTACACATATGGTTTTGAAAGAAAAAGTTAGTCTAATTAATGTGTATATCTACAACTCCACCTTGCATTAACCTACTCCTAAAAAATCCAAGCAATAGAAGTAAAGATTAGATCTCTTGAGGAAAGCCTTGTCATAGAAGAATTCTATAGTTTGCATGGAAGATGTGACCTTCAAAACAATACAAGGAACATCATCAATATCCAAGGCTGTAAATATGGTGTGCAACAAGATTGTGCTATCTAGAGGATTAATGATAAGAGATATTGACATCAAATTAGTCATGAATTCCCGCACAAAGTTAGAATGAATTAATCCTTTTACATGGCTTTCGTAGATGTCTATCATATTTTGCAAATTGGATTTGGAAGCTCAAAGTAATTATCGTACAAAAAATGTATATTTTACCCAAGGGATTGTTCCTAGCTATACTAGGCATAACTATGAAGATTTCAAAAATCTTCAAAACAAATTTCTCACAAAATAAACATTAAATGTATGTCTATAATCATTTTATAGACCAGTTTTTGATAGATATATTCTCCAAAGGCTTAGGTATTCCTTTCCATTTTCAAAGTTGGGTGCATAGACCAATGTCTTTGTGGTAATTCTAGCCATTATTGTGTGACCACGGAAAATTACATTTTCTAACTAGCTAATAGTTGATAATGATTGTGTCTTATCTTCAACAACTATTGAATCCTTAAATAGTTACACATAATAGTTCCCATTAGTTTAGCAAGATTCTTGACACCTATGTGTTTGCTAGATATCTCTCTTTTTCTTTCAATCTTATGATGGAAAGATTCTTTTACTATTTTAGCACAATGTCATAGGCCACATTTTGTAATCAATTTTGTTCAAACTTCTATGATTTCTTCATTTTCTTAATTTTCCTTGTCAGAATTGATACTAGAAGACACCTTAATTTTTATCGATCTAATGGTGTTTCTCACTTCAAGGAGAAAATGGAGATTGAGTTTTAGTTTTTTCATAGATTAACTATTCCAATTTTAGATGTTTGAACTTGAAGATACTCAAACAATAGTAGTTTGCAGGTTCATGGATTTTCAAACCTAAAACAAATTCTCAAGTCCTCTTATGGTTATAACTTCCATATCAATTCAGAATCCATCATAAAGTACCTTTTCCCTAATCTAGTTGTGTCATCCCCTATTTGATTTGTTAACACAAAGGCACAAATTTTATGAAAAAATAATTTATTTACTATTATTTTGCTCTTATTCATATACACATCAAACATCTACTCACTACTACATACTACCCAACCAAAAATGATACAAGGACTTGAAAACTAGTTTCCAAAGGCAAGTGAAATAGTGGGAAGTTGAATTATAGAATATGTTTCTCTATCTTAAACTTATAAGGAATCTTAAATAAAATATTTCATTTTTAGAACAAGGAAAAGAATCGAGAACTTGAAATACAGTGACTATAGGCTGATGAAGAAGTGGTCAACAAATAAGTCCAGAGTTAGTACACCCCCATCTTGTCCAACTTCCTGCAAATATAAGGTTACATATATTAGCCATTATTCCTATAAGGTGTGTCATCAAACATATAAAACCAATTTGAAAATATTGCAAGTATAATTTTCATATAAACAAATTGAAAAAATAACAAAATATGATTTTCAAGTACCTCAAACTTCAATAGAGATGTTTTGGGTGCATATGTATCTAAAAAATATTTATCTACAATTGTATCTATCTTCCAATCTTGCACTTGCATGCAAGAGAGAAGGGGAAGTTGTTGAGGGGAGGGGGCTTGACTTTGTCAACCTCCAGTTAGGAATTAACCTGGAATAGAAATAAAGGAAGTTGTAGAATGTAATAAAGACTGAATCTAACAATGGAATGTAACATACCATATATATGCAATTTTACTTAGTATATGATCAAGTGTTTTGATGCAATAACCTTGACCAAACATAAAACCCAAAAGAAAATTTTGTAAGAAAAAACCTTATGTATTGGATACTTGTAATTTTCCTCAATGTAGGATTGAAGAACAAGAACAAGAACACTTTAATACATGAATGTAGATCTCCTCCTTTGATGAAAAAATTATTTGTCTCTAGTCAATAAAGAAGCTATATCTATGGAAGCAAATGCCCAAATGGTTGATGAATGATGGATGAATGCCTTCAACGGATATTGGCTTTCTTAAAATCACAAAAAGATCTTGAATTCTTTCATGAGAGTGGATGCTCATGAATTGTAATTTTTTTTCTTGTAATGAATGGATAATAAAATGAAGGGACAAGGCCTCCTTCTATAGTAATTTTGAGCCTTAAAATTGAGAGGGTCGAGTGCACAAGGAATGGACAAGTAAAAAAACTCAAAATTGGCCTTGAAATCCTACAAGTCAACAACCTAGGGTATATATTGACCTTGAACTATACCAAGTATAAGTCAACCTTGAACTATACTTCATATAGGTTGACCTCAACCTATACCAATTATAGGTCAACATCAATATCTACTAGCTATAGGTTGACTTCTGGGACCTATACCCGAGAAGGTCTACTTAATTGGAAAATCTTAGAGATCTCAGGGGTGAAATTGATCTGGAGAGAAATAGATAGATAAGTGAGAAAGTGCAATTTTAGTGTGAGATGGGAGGATAAATTATGGGAAATGGAGCATGGAAATTAGAGTTGACTTAAATTTTTATTCAATATTAGAGAAAGAAAGAGGACATTGATTTAAATTATGTATATAGTTAAATACAATACATGAGGTCCTCACATAAGAAGCACATTAAGGAGGGATAAAATGGTCACAAAAAGTACACAAAAGTAAGTGTTTACTTTTTAGGACTCTACATAACCAAGTTGTAATATTTGGACATGTTTATTATAGACAATGTGTTACATGTTGATAGTGTAAAAATTAATAGAAGTGAATGATTATATTGATAATAGTAGAAGCTATATAAATGACTTATAAAATAGAGTGAATTGTCCTATAATGAATTTAGTAACAATTTTTGTAATATCAAATATTCACATATATAATATTACCATGATGCAAGATGGTATACTAAGAAATTTTTTAACTGATTTTTTTTCATTGGATTGTGTACTATCTATTGTAGATTTTCTAAGGTATGTATTTAATCTCCACACTAATATTTAAAATTCATATTGGGATAGAGGTGTAATATTTGTATAGATTTAGTATATAGAAATAATGAATTACATGTTAATAGTATAACAAGATAGAAATTAATGATTTTTTGTCAAAGTGGTTCACTTTTTATATCAATAATTGAACTATATATGACAGAAGCTATGTGCTTATTTTAAAAATATTCTATGATGATTTAATAAATGATTTACTATACAATATTCAATATAATGGATGCATTGATAAGTGTTCATTTTTTAATGGATGAATTGATAAGTATTCATTTTTTAATTATTTATAATTTAAAGTTAAATCAATTGCATTTACATATAGTTCAATTAATTTGGTTTAAGTGGTTGTTCACAGTGGTGTAGGAGAACCTAAGGATCATAGTGAAAGGTCCTAGAAGTTTTGGATTATAGGAGGTTGTAGCCAACTACTAGGGAAGAAGGGATAAGTGTGAAGCTACAAGGGTGTGATTAGAGTCATATATATAATTAGGTGAGTGTGAGAAAGTGGGGAGTCAAGAAGTGTCCTTAGAATGCCTAAGTTACTTGTAATAGCTTGAATGGGTCAAGGCTTGACCAAACTTTGACCAAAAACTCTGGAGTTGGGAAATAGTGTTAGAAGTTTTTTTTGGACCTTACTAGACTCATGTGAGATATCTTAAGGTCTATACATGGTCAAAGTGAAAAGTTGTGAAAAGTTGTGAAAGCAACTTTACATTTTGCAAAAGTTGCACTTGACAACTTTGACAACAAATTGCCAAAACTAAGAAAATTGCAATTTTTTGGTTATGGGTTTGTACAAAAATTTTCCACACATGAAAAAGTGGTATAAAACACCATTACACACCTAGGAGAAGGGTTGGTATTCAAATTGTGTAGATTTGGCTTTGAAGTAATAACAAACATTAAGCACTTTCCTGTTATAGTCATCTTGCACGCTCAAAATCCAAATGTTAATGGATTGATTAGGCTTACTATCTTACATTTCTAGTTAGAGGATTGAATAAAATTTTTTGTATATTGATTTGGTTTTCTGAAGTTCTATTTAGGTAGGTGTTTGAAAATCATTTTGTAACTATACAATTCACTACCCTGGTTGGAGTAGCATTAAGGTTAGTTTTCCTCCTCAAGAGTAGAAGGGAAAATCAATCAATATTTATGGAGAAGAATGTGAATTTAAAAAACTATTTTTATTACATCATCAGATAATTGTCTAGGTGATGCTATTTGTAGGATCCCCATTACAAGAGGGAGAAGCTCATGAAATTCTATTTGGACAATAGTCATCACAAGGGCTTGAGTGCAAGGAATGTTATACATTTTTAGATGGAGATTGGAGAAGGGTATAAGAAAAATACAAATAAGAGTAATCAAATCTTAAGGGGACAACACCAGAAGGAGAAAGAGTGGTATTCTTATGGATGGGTTGATTTACAATAAAACCATCACCCAGATTTGTAGCATCACCCACATTTACAATAAGATCTTTATTTTCATTGTAAACTTATGATTTTATCATAAGAAGAATTAAAAGTTATGATGTAGGAGCATCCTAGGTATCAGAGCAATCTTGTATCAACCAAAAATATTTCCTTTTTGTTTCTTGAATAAGGGTTGTCTTAGTGCATAGTTGTTGTTTTTGGAGGCTTGCTACTTATTAAGTCAATTATATGAGCTTGGAATGTCCTAGTTTTAGAGGTGGATGTTCATCTTGGATATATCCACCTACCAGTTGAGGTTTAGTTCCATATCATGAGTATTCATGGATTTATTACATATTTTTGGTGTGTAATTTTGGAATAAAAACTTCAAGCACACTGTTGAAGACCTTAAAGGCCCTATATGGGCTCCAAAATGGGATCAATAGGAGCTTGCACAAGTTGGGCCTTGTAGATCAGAAGTCGAGGATTCTGAAAGGGTGTTATAATAGCCAATTAGAGAAATAGTTCAAAAATTATGGTCTTCCAAAGTTGGGCTGACCAAGATTTTCAAAAGTAGTGTCAAAGGTGAATTAGGCTGACTTTATATGTTATTTTAGAGTTAGTCAGTCTCAAGGGTTAGTGTTTGATGTCTAGAAACTTCTTAGGTAGTATAAAAATGCCTATTTAAGGAATGCTCATACATTACCTAGGACAAATATGGGTGATAGTTCACAATTTAAAATTATTGTAAGGAAGGCACCCATGTGGGTTTTCATATTGTATTTCAAAATTTTGCAATTCTAAATTTGTGACAATTAGAAGAAGTCCATATTTTTTTCTCACCAATTGCTTCTATTTCTTTGCTTCTATTATGTGTTTGTGGTATTAAGGGGAGAAATGTTTACCAAGTGGTATCAGAGAATGAGTTCTTGAGTGTGTAGACAAATCACCAATTGTAAGGCAGTTGTACCAGGACCATGGTTTGGGCTATGCGTGTAGGCAAATTTTTGACTGTGAGGCAATTTACACTAGGGTTTCAGTGGAAGCACAAAGATGCCTCCACAAAGAGAGCAAGTGGAAGAGTTTTAGGTGTTACAACTAAGGGTTTTAGAGCCCTCCAGAGGAAAATTAAAGCATTACAAGAACAAATGCATAGAGGAATGAATCTTGCTATAGGAGATGATGGAAATGAGGATGAAAAAGAAGAAGGAAATGTTGATCAAGTGGTAGTAGAAAAAGTTTTGAACCCAAAGGAAGAGAGGATTTTAAGGTTATTTTAAGGATGGAAAAAAACATAAGTTTAATGTTCTCACATTTTTGAGAAATCATAACCCATAGGAATTGATTGATTGGATCAATGAATTGGAGGAATACTTTGAGTATGAAGATATTGAAGATCTGGATAGGGTCAAGTTTGCAAAGGTCAAATTGTAAGGGTCACACAATGATCTAGTAGCAAGGGATCCAATTGGAGAGAAATAGAAGAGGGAAGTAAAAAATCACCATATGGGATTGAATGATATCTAAAATGAAATGAAAGTTCATTCTCATGGATAATGAGCTCAATCTGATAAAGAAAATTCAAGGGTTGAAGCAAATGGTAAGATTTGTTCAAGAGTATACTAAATAGATCTAACGAGTTCTTATTATTACCGACCATATAGAAGTTGATAAGGAGAAAGTTTCATGTTATCTTAATGGGTTAAGGCTAAGAATTTAGGAGGATTTGAGTCTAGATTGAATGACCAGTATTGAGGAGGCATACCAATTTTCCTTAAGAGTTGAGGAGAAGCTGAGAAAAAGGTTTGATAACAAGAATAGTGGAAGAGGTCATGGGGGAAGATCTAGTGGATGGTCTTATGGAGGAAAAAATGATGATCAAAAGAACAATGATGAGGTGAGTAGTAGTAGTCAAAGCCAAAGGGGAAATAATTCCAATAATTTCCATGAACAAAACAAAAGAGATCAAAGAAGAAGAGGAAGAGGAAAAGGATCTGGAAGAGGACATTTTTGTGGAAAATGCTTTCACTATGGAGAGGAAGGGCATAGAGAATTTGAAAGTTACCAATGAAAAGGAAGGAAAGATCAAAGAAACAAAGGCTAGGCCAAAGTTGCACATGTTGATAAAGATGCCAAATCATCCCATTCTAAAGATGTTGAAAGAGAAGTCCTAGTTAATAGAAGAGCCTTGCTGAGTGGTGGGAATGAACCTAATAAAATGGGGCATTTTTTTTTCATTGGGTGCAAATGTGAAGATAAGTGTTGTGATGTCATCATTTATGGTGGAAGTACTGATAATCTAGTGTCAAAAAAGATGGTCATCAAGTTAAATCTCAAGAGGCAGAAACACCCGCATCCATATTGTATTGCCTGGGTGCAAGGTGACCATAAGGTCATGGTCAATGAGCAGTGCATAGTGAAGTTCAATATTTGAATCTACCAGGATGATGTGCTTGATTATATCATACCTATAAACATATGTTATATGTTTCTAGGTAGGTCATGGTAGTTTGATAGGCATATTGTACATGATGGGCGAGCAAATACCTACACTCTAACAAAGGATGAAGTGAAACATAAGTTGAAGTTGTTGAAGGAGAAAGAACTACTAGAATATGTTTTATCGATGGAAATGAGTTTCTCTAAGGTATGAAGCATGAATATATGTGTTTTGTTGTAGTCCCAAAAGATGGTAAAGAAGAAATAGAGGAGGTACCTACAAAAGTTGAAGATTTGTTGGGAGTTTCCTGATATTGTGTCAGATAATGTACCTGATGCCCAGCGAGGAAGATTAGTCACTAGATGGATTTGATTCTAGGAGCCAATTTTACAAACAAGGTGGTACATAGAATGACACTAGTAGAAAGTGAAGAGTTGAATAGACAAGTGCATGAGTTGTTATAGAAGGGGTTGATTCGAGAGAGTTTGAGTCCATGTGTTATACTAGGAGTATTATCACCAAAGAAGAATGGAGAATGAAGGATGTACATATATTAATGGGCTATCAACAATGTCACAACCAAGTACAAATTTCCATTGCCAAGGATGGATGATATTATGGATTTTTTTGAGTGGAGTTATGCATTTCACAAAGGTATATTTGAAGAGTAAGTACCATTAGATTCACATAAGAGAGGTTATGAGTGGAACAATGCCTTCAAGAAAAGGGAAGGATTGTACAAGTGATTAATCATGTCTTTTGGGCAAACCAATGCACCGAGAACTTTCATGAGGCTCATGAACAAGGCAATGAAGGAATTTATGGGTAAGTTTGTCATTATTTATCTAGATGATATATTGATATTTAGTAAGATATTGGAGGATAATTTGATGCACATTTGTAATGTGTTTGATAAGTTGAGGGAAGAAAAGTTGCTAATAAATTTGAAGAAGTGCATTTTTGTGAAGAAATAATTGGTGTACATGGGATTCATAGTATCAAAAAAAGGTTTTAAAATGGACCCTGAAAAATTGAAGGTTATCCTTGAATGGCCTACTCCAAGGAGTACAATAGAGGTAAGATTTTTTCATGGACTAGCTAGTTTTTACAAAAAATTTATCAAAGGTTTTAGTATTATTTCTAGTCCTTTGACTAAAAAAATGAGAGGAGATAGGAAATAATTTAAGTGGATTGTAGGAGAAGATAAGAGTTTTAAATCATTAAAATAGAAGGTTACAACACAACCTATTTTAGCACTTCTAGATTTTAACAAGGTGCTTCAAATAGACTATAATGCTAGTGGTAGTGCGATAGGAGTTGTTTTGAGCCAAGAAGGTGGACCTATTACTTATTTCAGTGAGAATTTGAATGATGCCAAAAGAAAATATTTTGTCTATGATCAAAAATTTTATGTTATAGTTCAAGCATTAAAGAAGTGAAGACACTCTCTTCTTCCTAAGGAGTTTGTTTTGTATATTGATCATCAAGCTTTGCAATATTTGAATAATCAAGGAAAATTGAACCAATGACATTTAAAGTGGGTTGAGTGGAAGTCTAATAGAGTTGGAGATTCTCTTAGTAGAAGACAACTTTTTTGATAGGAATGTAGATTGAGGTGGTTGGGTTCAAGGAATTCAAGAATTTGTATTTAGAGGATCCTGATTTTGGCAAAGCTTGGAAGGCTTGTACAGAACCTTTTACACTTGATAGGACAAAGTGGTTGGACTTTATTATCCAAGATGGTATGTTGTTTAAAGGAAGTCAGTTGTGCATTCCTAGAAGTTCTATGAAAAAGAATATCATCAAGGAGAAGCATAGTGGAGGGTTGGATATATACTTTGGTAGAGGTAAGACCATTGCTTTGGTTATAGAGAATTCTTACTAGCTATAATTACAACAAGAATTGAATAAGTTTGTATAGAGTTGTAGAGAATGTTAGATGGAAAAAGGAGTGAAGTAGAATACTGGGTTGTATCAACCATTACTTGTACTAGAGAAGTCATGGGAGGATATCAACATTGATTTTGTTCTTGGTTTACCAAGGACACAATGAAGGTATGATTCCATATTTGTGGTGGTTGAGCGATTTTTAAAAATGGCATATTTCATTCTGTACAAGAAGACAAGTGATGTTGTTCATGTGGCAAAGTTATTTTTCAGAGAAGTGGTGAGACTACATGGTCTGCCAAAGAGTATAGTTTATGATCAAGATACCAATTTTGTTGGGTATTTCTAGTGTACTTTCTAGAAGAAATTGAAGTAAAATTTGAAGTTTAGTTCATCAAACTTAAGAATAACTTCCACATATCCTTCAATCTTTGTTTCTATAACTTCATACCCAAGAGGATAGATTGATGGATAAATTGAAGTTCTAAATTAGAGTTTGGGCAATTTGATGAGATGCTTGGTTGGAGATAAACCAAAGGGCTAAGATTTGATTTCACCACATTCATAATTTTCATATAATAATTTTGTCAATATGAGTACTAATAAATCACTATTCTAGATTGTGGGAGCAATCCCAAAAATACTTCTAAATTGAGGCAATTGGATGAAGGAAAAATAAGTAGTGTTGAGAATTTGTTGAACATTTGAAGAATATCCATGAGGAGTTGAGGAAGCACATTATTAAGATGAATACACAATATAAAGGTAAAGTGGATGTGAAAGATTGGAGATGAAGCCATGGTTCATTTGAAAGGATCACTTACCATTGGGTACATATAATAAGTTGAAAATGAAGAAGTTTGGATTGTGCAAGATAGTGAAAAGGCATGATTCTGGAAATTCCTATGAAGTGGAGTTGCCTGCCAAATTCAATATTTCACCAGTATTTAATATTTCAAATTTGACATAGTATTATGAAGGAGGTGATGGAGATAATGTTGCAAAATTGTAGTGGAGTATTCCAATAGCTAGGTCAACTACAAAGGAGATTGAGGAGATACTAGAAAGTTGTGTTAGTAAATGTACAAGGAACATAACTTATGAAGACTACCTTGTCAAATGGAAAGGAATGACAATAGAAGATTTGTCAAGGCTAGCAAGGGAGGAGGTTAACCATCTTGGTTTTTCTCTAAACACTTGAGCCATGATGGGATCACTTCTCAAATTATCCCGAGTGTCTAATGTAGGAGCATCCTAGGCGTAAGAGAAATCTTGCATCACCAAAAGAAAATTCCTTTTTGTTTCTTGAATAAGGGTTGTCTCAGTGCATATTTTTTTATTTTTGGAAGCTTTCTACTTAGTAAGTTAGTCATAAAAGCTCAAAATGTCCAAATTTTAGAGGTGGATTTTCATCTTGGATATACCAGCCTACCAGTTGAGGTTCAGTGCCATATCATGAGTATTCATAGATTTATTGCAGATTTTTGGTGTGTAATTTTGGTATAAAAAATTCAAGCTCATCGTTGAAGACCTTAGAGGTCCTGGATGGCTCCAAAATGGGGTCAACTAGAACTTACATGAGTCAGGCCCTTTAGATTAGAAGTTGAGGATTCCAAAAAGTGGTTATAATAACCTACCAAAGAAATAGTTCAAAAGTTATGGTCTTTCGAAGTTGGGTCAAGTAAAATTTACAAAATAAGTGGCAAAGGTGTATTAGGCCAACTCTATATGTAATTTTAGAGTTAGTCAGTCTCAAAGGTTAAGGTTTGATGTCTAGAAACTTCCCAGGTGGTGTAAAAATTCTTATTTAAGGAATGCATGTACATTGCCTAGGAAAAATATGGGTGATAGTTCACAGCTCTATGTTGCAAATTATTGTAAGGAAGGTTCCCATGTCAGTTTGCATATTGTATTTCAAAATTTTGTCATGTTGCATTTGCAGTGATAATAAGAAGCCCATATTTTGTTTGCAATCATTTGTTGTTATTTTTTTGTTTTTGATATGTGTTTGTGGTATTAAGGGGAGCATCATTCATCAAGTTAGGACAATAAAATGTTCTTTATATGTTTCCTTGCATCAAGTGTAAGTGCCTTTTCATTCAAAAAGAGAATAATCAATTGCTAAGTGACCAGTAGATAAATACCTTCAATAACGAAAAAGAGATGCCCTCATAATATAACACTTGATTCCATGTCCTATCTACTAAAAAGAAAACTACATATTTAAGGAGGTGTGGATATATTGATGTCCAATTTTTTTCTAAAGGTAAAGAGACCCATAACTTTGGTAGTCTCACCCACCTTTATGAAAAAGGCCAATACAACTACCAATAACCTTGAAACAAGAGCTCTCCCAAAAGTGTAGGGGAAGATAGGGGATCTAAACCCACAGTAGACACAAAATAAGTGGTTTACTAAGAGGATTAAAGGAAACTATTTAGGTTTGGCCAAGAGGGAATGAATCCCCGAAACCCACATCTTACTAATCACTGAATCCCATTCTTTAGAAAAAGTAAAAATACCAATAAAATAACCCCTTACAAAAGGGAAAATCTTGATATTTTCTAGATTGAGAGGTATCCACAAATACTTTACCCATTGATAAAGGTTTAGAAGAGAAGACTAGACATAAATTGTTTTGCAAACCAACCCACAACATTAATAGAAATCTACATGTTTTACCACATCTAGATCACACACTACCATAGTGGTTATCTTGGCATAGTTAAGGATTGAAATTTATCCTTCAAGGAAATAATAGAAGTAGAAAAATAAATTATTTTTCTATATGAGAAAATATTTATACAACAATAGCAGGAGGCTTTGGGTGACCATGCTCATTCATAGTCTTACTAGATCTAGTACCAAGTTTCTAAGAAGAATTCTTAGTAATAATTTATCTAGTAGAAACCCTTACACCATTATTTTTAGGAACAAAAACTTCCCCTAAACCACATAGAGGTGGAGTAGCACCCAGTGCACCCAAAAAAAGCCCCAAGTTGTTAAGGTAGAGAGGTTTGAGAAGATGCTATAAATAATAGAAACTATAATTGAATCATCTTATTATAAATTAGACAAGTCCTCAAAATAACATTGTATTGGTAGAGTCTCCCCTACCAACCCTATTTTAGTAGTCATTTAAGAGAGCACAACATGAGGAGTCCACATTAAAAAAAAACACCATCACAGATGAGTGGGAGAGTTGTTTCCTTTATATTTTATTTCATATGGTATCACTTTCAAGCCTCTTGTTATTCAAGTGATAAAAATTATATATTTTCATTTACATATTGATAACAATGTAAATAATTTATAATATAAACCATTGGATATAACTCATAATGCAAGTAGTATCAAAAACTTCTTAAGAATATACTATTGAATATAATCATTCAATTGTATGTTGTCTTTGATATTACACAAATGTCAACTATATGCTGAGAAATCAATTTATGTCAAGATCACTCAAGAGTCAAAGGAAGTTCCAGTGTATGACAAGCATTTCAATGTCAACCAAGTTTAGAGTCAATGTCTATCAAGCTCACCCGGTCGCCTAAGGAAAGTTTGCATGGAACTAGTGTTAACCAAGCTCACTCAATTACCAAAGAAAATTTGGCATGGAATGAGTGTTAATCGAGCTCACTTGGTTACCAAAGGAATTCTAAAGGAAAGTCATTTCTAAGTTAGTGTTGACTAAGTTTGGTTAGCTAGTGAAGTATTTTTCTTCATCGGTATATTTGATCTGACAATTTGTTGGTTAATTCTAGTCAACTCATGGGATGAATTTCATTTGTTTGAAATTGTATTCAAGCTGACTTGACCAGGTAAAACACATAAATATAAGGTCAAGTTTAGGATTGAATGCAAAAGAAGCATGGGATTGAAAATATAAATCAAGGAAGTAATTAGAAGCATATTGGAGTATCCGAGTTGATCGAGCTATAAAGAACATTTGATGAAGGAGGATCAAGTATTCAAGCCAGAACAGAGATCTAAAATTAGTGAATATAATTGCATCAAAAATAAGGTCATATCATTTTTACTCTCTAATAATTGTAGTAGTGAATCAAATCTTTTAACAGAGTTAGCTTAATAACTATTTTCCAAATCCTCTAACAAGGTGGCATTTCCAGATTGAAGTGTCTAAATACCTCTAACAAGGCCACTCCTAACAGGGTGAACTAAATCCTTTAATAGGGTCACACCTAATAGTGTATTTTCTAACCTTTAATAGGGTTGGCTCCTAATAAGGCTCACTTAAGAAGAGTGACAAACAGTAACTAGTTGCAATTGGTGGTTTTTCCCAAATTGGGTTTCCACATTAAATCTTGGTGTATCTTGTATTCATGTTATTTTATTTATGATTTTGCAACTAAGTTAATTAAGATTAATCACACCAAACATCTTAAGGAGTAATTATTTCAATTTTTACTGAGTGTTCCTATGTTAACTGAGTTACAACAGTATTTTAGTTTCAACAGAGTTTGGTTTTGAATTATATTGACATCTTAAGGGATCTTGGATTTATTTTTTTGGTAACTGATTCACCCCTCCCCTCTTAGTTCCTCTTATATTTCCAACAATTGCTATCAGATCTTTTGGTGCTTGCAGAGAAGGTTTCGAGGACCTAAGCTAAAGATCAAGATGTCTTATAGAAGGGAGATTCCTAAGCTAAACAAAGATAACTTCCAAGCAATACAAGAACTTATGAAGCTCCAGTTAGAAACCATTGGTGACACAAGCTTGAAATATCTAGAGAAAAAATATGTGGCACCAACTAGAAATTTGACAATGGAACAAATTATCAAAAATGAAAACCATAACATAATGATGATTGACATTGCTTCCACTCTTAATTATGTTGAATTTGATGAAGTCAAAGACTATAGCACTGCTCATGAAATGTGGAAAAAATTGAAGGATATCTATTGAAGTGATGATAATGTGAGGAGAGTTAAGATAGAAAGTCTTAGAGGTTAGTTTGATCAGATGAAGATGAAAGAAGATGAGAACATTGCATAATACAATGAAAGAATCAAAGCCTCATAAGAGAAAATCGATGATGTAACAGTGGTAAGAAAGGTACTCAAAACACTTTTTCCTATTTATGTAATTAGAGTGTCACCTATTCAAGAATGAGATGTGATCCTAAGAATGACATTACTTTGGATGCACTATTGGGAAGGTTGACAATATTTGAGTTAGATTATTTTGATAATTATGATCCTAACTCTAGTAACCTTGAGTCTGCATTTCAAGCCAAGCTATCACTCAAGAAGAAAGATGCAAAGTCTAAAAGAAAGAAGTCTAATAGTGAAGATGAAGATGGTTCTGATGATGATCTTGAAGTCATTGAAGAATTTCTTGCAAGAAGATTTCCCAAAGGCAAAGGAAAGTACAAAGGAAAAATTCCTTTGATCTATTTTTCTTGTGATAAAGTTGGTCACATTGTTGTAAGGTGTCCAAATAGAGAAGGCAAAGAAGAAAAGAAGCATGAAAAGTACAAAGGAAAGAAGGATTTCAAAATCTACAAATACTACAAGACAAAGGTAAGAAATCTTGTTACATGGCTAAAGATTCTGATAGTAGTGAAGAAGATGAAATGGTTTACATTGCTATTAAGGATGAATTAGATGACAAGAATGATAAGATGACCCTCATTTCTCATTTTAGTAATAATGATACATGGATTATTCATAGTGGCTATTCTCACTACATAACTGGTGATAAATCTAAATTTGAGCACTTAGAACACTATGATGGTGGGAGTGCCAAATTTGGAAATGATGAACCTTGTGTTGGAAATATAAGGTAGGCTAGGTTACTGAGAGGGGATGTAATGCCCCCCTTGGAGATCCTTGGAACAAAGATAAATATAAGCCAAGATAAAAAAAATTCAAAACAAGTATGGATATACATGACATACAACATACGGAGATCACAAAGCTCACAACAGAAGACTAAACAAACATCCAAACACCAACGGATCTCCAAACACCACTACTGACCAAAAAAACTAACCACAAAAGGATGCAAATGATTTTGAATCCAAAAATATACCAAATTCAAAATGAAATTTTTAGGTATTCAAGAACACCATAAAGGTATCCAAAATACCTCAAAAAAACTTCTAGTCAAACTGAAATGTGCCTGTTGTTCGCCTGAATAGGTTTTTCCAAAACCTAGGCAATACTTTAAATCAACACTGCATAATACTTTCTAGTATTGCTTGACCTTTCTAATGAAGTAGTGTGACACTTTCATGGTTTGGGCAACGCTTCTCAAGAAGGCATGCAATACTTCATAATTATTGTATGACCTTTCTCCAATGGGCATGTGATACATCAAAGTGTTGCATGATAGAGTTTCTATGGGCATACGATACTTTCCAGTATCACACAATTATTCTCCTTTGGGCGTGTGATACTTTAATGTATCTCCCAATGTTGATGCATTTTTGCCCAGTTAAAGAAAGAAATACTCTAACAACAAAACAAGGGATAAAACAAGAAATTGGGATCTCCACACTAGGGAGTACCAGATCCATAGTCAAGGCATAAACACTCAAAATAGTAACTACAAGACTAAACTACATCTAACCATCTAGAAAAGCAATAATAGAAGTGTTCAAGGTAACATCATAGTGTACTGAACAACATCATAATGAACTAAACAACCAAACTAAGTATGCAGTTCCTCCCAACTATAATAGAATCATAAGACCCCAAAGATCTTAGTCATCCCCCACATGTAACATTCCAAACTACCAACTAGATTGTAGCAGTTGTCTTATGAGGACATCACCACTAAAATGTACTACAAAATAAGAATAAGGAAATTTAACATGCTAAAAGTAAAGCATAAGATAATCCTACAAATCGAACTCATCATCTAACATATGCTAAATATCATAATATAACAATGTATCAATAAAACTAACATCATCTAAAATGATATCCAAGCATTCTAATGAAAGCATAAACTAAAAGATAGCATACTCTAGAACCTAAAGTACCAAGTGCAACAACAAGCAATGATCGTATTGGAATAAATAGTCTTTGTACACTAGTCCCCAATGGTGGTGAAGCTAGCTACACCTCCCAACCATGTGGAACCCATAGGTACACTCCTACCATGCTGATGGAGATAACGATCCAACCAAAAACACACCAAAGAAAACATCCATGGCTATCACTCATGCCAGACAATAATGATGACTGAAACCAAGAACATGCAACAATGCAAGTACAAAAGGTCCTAGTTAGATGCTCTATGGGTAACTATGTAGGGGCTCTTGGTGGAGAGTTGGTAACATGCTAACAAACCATTCCCCTTGATATGACCTTGGGAGGCTGACATGTTGCGTCCATAGCTTAACTACATGGACTATCTATCACTAACCATTCCCATCAGCACCACCTTTTGGAAGCTGACTTTAGTAGTCTTATCTTATTTAATTCTCTAACAAATCTTCTTTAGTTATCACTTAATTAGAAACTTCATAATGCCAACCTAGACTAGGACACCACAGATGCATTAGAAGTCCCTCCACTAACCTTACCCTACATACCCATACTCATCACACGATGAGTGCCTGTAGGCATGCATATTCCCAACTCAACCCCAAATGAACATAGCTCCACTAAAATAAAAATAGGAGATTGGGCCTCGCAAGTCACTTAACAAAAGCACATATATGTGCTTGTGTGTGGCACACCACCATCATGAAGATCAAATAAAAGAGCTAGATGAGAACACAAGAAGAAATCACACTCAACTGAATAACAACTTAGGAGGATTGATGCAAAATGCATCCCAATGCAACATAAAAGTACAACAATGATCTAACTGACATCCTATAGATGATCCAAGTCCATGATCAATAACATGCCAAGAAAAATCAAGAAAACTAGGTCCAGTACACAAATTGAGGTAAAAACCCCAAAACTTGAAAACATCAAAAATAAAACCCATTTGGTCTTTGGACACAAACGCCACAAAAAATCCAATAAATTTTGGGTTCAGACATTGTATGAAAAAATGACCAGCATAACAACTTGAAATCCCAAACATCCATCCCAAAAAATAGGGAAACTATTCATACCCAACCAACCAGGCAGAACCAACAAACAAAAATGGAGGGGAACACTGGTTCTCAGCCTCCAAAATGACAACTAACAAAAATAGATGCAAAATATTAGCTAAAACAAGAAAATGGGAGAGCCCTGCCTAACAGAAAAAAGGGGCTGAAATAGGAAACAACACAATAAAATAAATAACTTGTAGTAGCTATTGAAAATCATGACACAACGTCTCCCCGAGTCAGATCCAATGAGATTGACCTCACGAAGATCCCACACTCACAGCTCTCAAAATGAATAGAAAACCAATCCTTTAGAAAAGGATTTCAGAAAAAGCTCTCAATTTTCTAAATTGTAAAACTGAGAAGTGAGGAATTAAATTCCTCTTTCAATACTTATTCACTTTTCAAGTGAATAATTGATTAGGGAAAATAACTAGCCAACCTAGTTAAACTCCAAATCAACCCAAATGAAAATAGGCTATTCCTAAAAATAGGAATTCATCTATGGCAAAGCTGCTAGAAATTAAATTCAATAAAATTTAAAGCCCAAAAACTCAAAATCATAGAAATTTCCTTAACAACTTCGCGGAAATGCAAACCTCTAAAATGCATAGACACACTCACTAGTGTAGTCACAAAATACAAATGAGTTTGGATTTAATAATCACCAAAAGGTTTAATTAAATAATTAAAATAGGGATACATCGACCATACATGGACAACATTGATAAACTATGAACAATTGATTCACTATCTCCAAGTGCCATTACCAAGGATATAAATCCTGCACACTAAACTACATGATGAATTAAAAATGCATATAATATCATAGTCAAAGAAGTAAATGCATTAAATACCTAATTTAACCATTTACTTAGTTATACTAAAATAATCCATTTACATCACTCATGTGCACATAAAGCATAATGAAACAAGAATGAAGTAAATCACCATAGCATAAATCCACATATAACCAAAATACTAGATAACCAGATACCATCATACACCTATTGTCATCTCAAAATGACATCAACATGCAAATATGATAAACTAAAAAAAATAGCAGTATAACATCTATGATACTAAAATCAAAGTATAACATCTGACCCTTAGGTCATCTCAATAGAAACATAAAAAGAGTCAAGTATCTCTCAAATCAAAATATAACAAGGTACAAACTACAAACACGAGAGGCACTACAAGGGAGGGGTGAATCAAGAACCAATAAAACTTTTAACTTACTTCACTAATTAATCTCTCATATATTATTCTAATCTAATTGCATGCATGAAAGAATGAAAGCAATAAACATTCATAACACTTTGATACAAGATATGGTGACCAAGAAACCTTCCAAATAGAAAGTAAAACTGGGTGGGAATGATACCCACAAGCTTTAATAATACAGTATAAATTTTGACTATTAAGACTTACAATTAACCACTTCTGGTGATCTACAGTATTATGAGCAATAAGGACTATTAAGTCCACCTTGTTAAAGGATTTACAAAGATACAATGAAGTATGCACTCTGTTAGGATATTTAACAAAAGACTATTAAGTCCACCCAATTAAATGATTTGACTGATGCATCTGTTATGATGAATTAGTGAATGATCTCTGATCTACAACTTTGATTTGTTGAATGAGATTCCTTGAATTTCAATGATCACCTAATTGTGATAGATAAGTCTCTTCTATACCATATATTGCTTGTAGCCTTCTTCAATCGGTACTCATATGCTTCTTACTTCTTCACACTCTCATTACTTAATATATATGGATATGATACAATAAATTACATATATACCAATCCACTTAATTACTTGTTGGAGTTAGCTACAATACCAAATTCATCATAATTTACAAAGTCGGCCCATTGTTGTAACTCAGGTTCTAAAGATCACAAACTCAGTGATGTTCTAACACTCAGAAAAAATTGTCAGCACTCAACAAACTTTGGCACTTAGTTGAAGTTAAAGCTTGGTCCATACTAATCACTTCAAGTAGTTGGAACTTAGTGAACTCTATATGACTCGGTGAACACTGAGAAACTTGGTAGATATTGAATCACTTAGTTGACACAAAACTGGATTCTCTTTGTTAACATTGCAAGCTTGGTAGACACTGATATACTTGGTTAACACCATAGAGCTTAGTTAACACTAATATCTTCATCACTTCTACTGGATAGCTCGGTAGACTCTGCTATGCTTGGGAAATACTGAAAACTATCTCAAATGCTCAGTAGACATTGTGAAGCTTGACATAAACTATAATCTAACTATTTAGCTTGGTAGCAACTAAAGTACTTGGTTAACATTACTAGGAGTATGATAAGCTTAGTAGCAATTGTAGAGCTTGGTAGCAATCTAATCAACTAAGCGTTAATAGACAAATTGATCTTTATGTCAACAATCTCCCCTTTTGGCATTAATGATAAAAAAATGTATCATACCAAAAATCTAAATTCTCAAAATTACAAGTCAAAACTTCCTTATCAACAATTTGGATCTTTAACTTGTTTTTGACTATTGTAGCTTAGTAACCTCTTACTCTATTTTTACTTATTTTTCAAAATTTCTTTTGTAAACATATTTTCTACTATCTGTACACATGTCTTCATATTACTACTCCCCATACATATATCTCTCCCTCATACATATATCTGGAGTAGGATGATATTTTCCTATGCAAGTAATCTTCTCTCTCTTTATCAATAATATTCTCCCCCTTTTTGACATAAATGCCAAAGTTGCAAAATATTTACAAGTTAATACAAAAATGTGACAAGAAATCACTATGTATCTTCAAAATGATTTTCATTGTCTTGTCCCAATTCTCTTGCAATACCTTAAATACATGCAAGGCTATTTGTACCTCTACTAAAAGTTACATCATATGGTCAGCTATGGAGAATTTATTGTCATGGACCAATATTTTTATGTGTGCAATATGTTTTTGCATTGCATCCATGTTTGAGAGAATCATGCCTTGTGTAGCTCTAATTTTGATTTTTTCCCTTTACAATTCTACCTAGAGATCTATCAGGTTCCTAATCTTTGTGAAATGTTCATAACTAAAACTAGGATCAAGTGACAATTGATGTGCACTTTCCTTCATATCTTCATTTATCTTGGATAGTTTGTCCTTTATCTCCTTAGTAAAGATAGATGTATTACTCAACTTGATAAATAAAGAAATAACGTTATTTACATATATTTCTAGTGTAGCAAGAATAGTAGATAATTCTACTTGTTCAATAGCCATCTTCTATGCTACTTTCTCCAAAACTTTGTTCTCAAATTTTATTTTTGCCCTTTGTAGAATTTTTTCTTGTCCTTTTAGTCCTTCATTGTATTTTTGGACAATTTCAACCAATTCATCCAAAATAGGTTGTTTCTCATCAACCTCAATGCTCAGAGAATCGACAAATATGCTCTTGATATCTTCAACGACTTGATTTTTCTTTTTTCTTTTCCTCCCTAAGCTTTTGATACCTTTCTGTCTTCTACTATAGCTCACCAAGGATGTCCATTTGGTCAGGAGTCAGATTAGAAAGATCTCAATCTAGTATAACAATATCCTCCTCTAGATCAATTTCCTCCTTGGAGGTTTCAACCTCTTGACCCTTTCCCTTATGAATAATAGATGAAATAATTTCTTTTCCTTTATTCAAAACTTCAGTGCTCGATTGAGACTAAGTCTCAACTTACAATGCACTAGCCATGGTGGAAACAACAGTAGAAATAGATGGAATAGCAATAAATGTAGGGGAAAAGAGACTAATAATAGGAATACCTTGTTGTTTCTTAGTCAAGCTTGATGCTGGAATAATCTAGGCTTGTTACTCGATAGATGAAGTGTTAGACACTTCACTCATTGATGTACTCAGTAAAGTTGCTCCAAAGATTGGTTGGGTGCTCAACAATATAGTCTTAACCTCAATCAACTTGGTAGAGGCTTTCTTTGATCTAGATTTCACTAAGGCTTCACTCAAAGAATGAGGAATAGAAGTCATAATTTATGCTACAATCTTTTTTGCATTAGTATACTCAATACTCTGTATTTCTAGAAAACTTCCTTCTATAGCTTCTTGTTCTTCTTCCTCATTAGCATCATCAACATCTACATTTTCTTTTTCATCATCTTTTATTTCTTCATTCTCTTCCATGTCATCTTCCCTAGCATCCTTATCATCTATTTGCACAACATTATCACTAGGCTTATGTAGCCCATAGATGTTTTTCCATGCAATAGTATTGGATTGCACCATAGATTCAATGTTGTTTGATAGGATCAACAATATATTGAACTTTGGTGTTAGCTTCTTCTCATTTTCCTTTAATAATTTCTTCATCTCTTTGTCATTGAGACTCGACATGAGTTGTCTCATGGTCCATTCTTTGATGTCTCTAGCAACATTTGTTGCATTTTCCCATACTAGTGCAACTTCCTTGAGAATTGCATGAGGAACTTGTTTGACTAGTTCATTAGGGGAATACTTCCACTTTTCCATCTATGCCACTAGGGCCTCTTCAATTTGTTTCTTCTCTACTGCACTTCCCGTCTCATTATTGAGTGATTTGAAGGATGCAATGCCTCCTCCTTCTTTTATTATTTTTAGCCTCTCTTCAAAGGTAGGGGCAGTCTTCTAAAATATTATCTATTCTGCTTCATCCTCTTCATCACCCAACTTTAGTTTCCTCTTAGATTTGGTGGAACTTCTTGTGAACACAGTAGGGAAAGACTTTGTAGGCTTTGTTATTATTGCCTTCCCTTTCTTCTTGGGTTCTACTTCCTCTACACTCTCCTCTTCTTCATCATCTTCAACTATGTCATCTCCTTTACCTTTAATAAGCATGAGAGGAGAGCTTGATGACTTGGTTTTCTTAATGATTTTCTCTATCCTCTTTCTTCCTCTTATTATTGCCTGAGGTAGATTGATCTTAAGTTCAATCTTGGCCTTTTCCTTCTCATATGTGCCAAAATAGGTAGCCTTGGGATCCACAAGCTCATTAAGGAGAGCCTCAATAATGTCTTTGGTGTCACAATGTTCACCTCATAACCCAAAGATTTTACCCATGCTAGTCTTGGCCTAATCGCTTGGATGTAAACTTTATCACAGTCTACCAAAAAATAAATATCCTACTCATAATCATGTACTAACTTCTTGGAATCCTATATCTACTCTACATCTTTGCTTTTAATTTTTCAAAGTAGGCATCCATTATACTTTCAAATTTTTCTCCCATTTCAACTATGAATTCATTTATTTGATATAAAGTAGGTATTTCTTTTCTCTATACCATAGTGTGAGGCCTCAACTGATCTACCATGGTATAGATGACATAATTGCATTATGGTACTTCTAATTTGATGTTTTGATATACTTTTGAGACTATAGGGTTATGTCATTTTAATATCTGAATTTTGATGATTCACACTTATGTCTGCATATTTGGACCTAATTGATATATTTAATAATTTCATTTCATGTTTTAAATTATTTCAATTGCTTTAATGGAAACTAAATTGTAGAAATACTTGAATGTCAAATTTTAATGTTCAAATAAAAATTAGTGCCAAGGATAGATTGAGATATGCAAATGAACCCAACTCACATGCCTTGTAACTTAATAGTCATGGATTTAATATTTTATCACTATGATAGAAATAGATTATAAGGTTGTTCAGAATGTTATTCAGATCATGTTAATAAAAGATCAATATTGATATGTAGGGATTGATATTTTAATGTTTCAAATATTTTACATGAAAATAATTAGAAAGGTGAAAGTTAATTAGAAAATGATGAAATATGCAAGCCTAATATTGAACGTGAAAGTGATTTATTGCACTTGTTTATATATTTCTTATATGATTTTCTTGGATTATTGATGCTTGAGTTTAGTATGCAGGAATTTGACCATGGGATTTTATGGGGGACCAAGGCTCAAGCTATATGAATATGACATAACCAAGGTTGAATCAGTGGAAAAGATTCAAACTTCATTGTAATGTGTTTTGTTTCGTAAATGTGAATTGTAAGGGTGTGTAATAGTCTAAATCATATATATAATTAGAGACATGTCACTATAAATGAATGTGTTATTTTTATGTGTCACTTGAAAATTGTGTTGTCCATATGTTGATGACTTGTCATTTAGAGTTTTGGGCAAAAGTCACCTACCTAAAACCTAATCCAATGTAATACCTAAGTTAACCCCTTATGGTAGAGTGTTAAGAGAAGTCTCCATCAAAGGGAAATTCGAATTCCAACTTCCTATTAACTTTTAAGTATCAAAAAGTGGTCCTAGGGGGTTATTTTGGTGGAAAATAAGTGCTCTCATGATAGTACTATGGGTTGGGGGTCTAAATTTAACCTTTAGTAGGCCTAGATGACCTTGGGAACATGTCACTTTCTTAGAATTTCGAAATTGAAGAGTTCACATGTTTTCTTCCACTTGATCAAGATATAATTTTAGAAAGGGGAAAGGATGTAAGGAAAGGGAGGCTTCTTTTTTGGGCCATTTTTAGTTGAGTAAGAAGTTGGAGGACTTTTTGAGGGATTGGGAGAAAATTAGTGGGTTGTCTACCCCTCTCTAACTTTAGAGACTCTTAGGGTTTGTAAGCTTGGGAGGGATCTCTTCTACAACCATTCATTACCATTTTGCAAAAAGGATTCAATGTTGGTTTCTTCTTGCCCATGTATTATTTTTCTTCAAAACTTGCATAATGGTATTGCATTCATAAGCATGTAGGGGTGTGAGTTCATATTGTGAGTAGATTTCATGGCATTTTATTGTGATGTAGTATTCATGTAAATGTTTGAATGGTGTTCTTACCATGTAGTTAGTTTGATTCCATTTTGAAATTGAACCTTGGTATTGCATTCATGAGTATGTAAGTAAGGAGAATGCCATCATAAGAAGAAATATGTGATATCGTCTTGTAGCTTGTTGTGTTGTATTGTGTTGTGATGAGCATGGAGTTTGGGTTTTCATTGTTCTCTTTTTTTTTTTATTGAGTTTCCATGATTTTTGCATGAGTGTTGTTATGGGTGTGAGGGCTTCACTCACCCTTTCGGAAGGGAAGAGAAGTCCAAGGTGAAGGGCATAGTTGGGCTTGGAAATGTATTTGAGAACCTTGGAGTATGGTCTCCATTGTATGCCATAATCATTCATATCTTGTTGGTGGTGATAAGGGAAGTATGGTGTAGAAAGGAAATTTATTGAGTATGTGTTCCAAGGAGGTTATAGCTGATGGTAGTGGGTTTGGAGGATGATTTGAGAAAGCCCCAAAAAGGCATGAAATTTGTTGATTTGTGATAGCCCTGAAAGGGCATGAAATTTTTTTATTGTAGATATTGTTTGATATGGAAAATCTCCATTTTGAAGCACACCTGCTCCCTATGTTTATGGTTCCATTGGTGAGCCATTGTGATTTATCCTTGGGACGAGAATGTTCAAGCTTTGAGATGTAATGTATATGTTCTTGCAAGTTTGTATGTAAATCTCAGTTTGAGCCTTGTTCCCCTAGCATGGGGGTGGTCTCTTTGGAGGTCTATGGTTGGGTGGAAAGAACCCATGGTCCTTCTTGTTTCATTGTGATGCATTTGCAGATTTGTGTTCAAGGGAGCAATGGAAAAAGGCTTGGAATGATCATCTTGTTGATTGTTGCTTGAAAGGGAAGACTTGTCATTGTGCAATACACTTATAATGGGGGATTCTCCATCTTGTTCATGTTTTTTTGATACATGATTGCATGGTAATAATGATAGAATTTTGAAAGCATCATATGTAATTGTCCCATTAATTTTTCATCGGTATGCACTTGGATGTAGTGAGGTTGCAAGCCGAAACCCTAAATGTGGGTAATATTGGAATGTTTAATGGAATTATTTTAGGCAACTATTCAATAGTAGTTAATGTCCATCAAAATCAATGTGAATATGTTTTGGAGCATGCCTAGTTGATTTATGGAATGAGAGTTCTAAATTGTATTCATATCATGGTTGACAATGTAGATGATTTCAATAGAGTAATTAAATCAATATTGAAAAGTTCCATTGTGGGAAGATAATATTATATTAGTAGATTCCATAGTAGATCTTATACAGTTAAAAACAAAAAGGGGACTGAAACTTTATTGATGATAAGTGGGTCAACATGTGGTAATTCCTTAAATTCATCTTTTAATAAGCTTCATTAAAATGATTATTTGGATGCATTAATTTAAAATGTTAGTTGCCCATTAAATTCAATACTAGAATTAGCATTAATGTATTTAATATTCCAATTTGATTGAAATCAAATAGGTGGAAATCAATGTAAACAAGCATACTTGAACCAAAAAATAATGGGCTGAGAGAGTGTATTTAACTCTGTGGAAAATGTATGGGAGGATAAAATAATGTTCTCCCAAGAATACAAACAATAAAATATTCATAATATTAACTAAGCACCATGTACTATCAAATAAATGGACACATCAAATAATGATTGGAATATAAGATTGGATGGAATGTTATGACAATGTCAGTCATGTGACTACATGTCACAATCCATAAAGAAGAAAAAAATTAAAAAATAATAATGATAATAATAATAAAATTATTGCTTATGAAGGGATGTATGTAATAGCTATACTAATCCATGGTATTTTTTTTTAAATATCTAAAATATATATGAAATAATAATAATATTTAACTTAACCTAGGTGGGAAGCATCCACATGTTCCATCTTTTTAACCAAACATATAATCTCTTGGGAACCCATCCCAAGGCTAACCCCACCTTGGAAATAGCCCCATAACATTTCCATCTCCCACATGGGAGGGAGTCCCTACTAATATAACCACTATCTAATGCATGGATTGGGTAGGAAACAAGTTAAAGCTAAGCTAAGATATAATTGGTTAAAAGGCACAACCTAGGGATTAGACATGTCAACCAACCATATGCATGAAAATAGGCACTCAAAAAGTCCCTCCTTTGTTGCAAGGTATACCATCTCCTTGTCACGAGTCCCACATGGGAATGGGGTATGCATAAGGAAGTATTGGGGTTTGGGAAGTGAAGCTTTGTATTGGAAGGTTACATTCTCAAACTTTTTGAAAAAGGTCCCCACCACCAAATCACTATATTCTTGCTAACACATGTCAGACCACCACACTTAAACTCACCTACCCCTTGAAACATGTTTGGAGTGCATGGAAAGGTGTAGAGTTTGGTCTTTCTCTGAATAATGTCAGGCTCATCATTTTATAGGTGGATAGCAAGTTGAATAATGCGTGTACCATTCTATAAAGGTATCTTTGTAGCAATATTCTATCGGGGCTGCAGGTGCAAGTAGGCACTCTTCGCTTCAGTTGGTTTGTTTTTTTGTGCCATAACTTGCATCAAGATTTCATCTTGTAGCACTTCTTGAAGCCCATACACAATAGTAGACCAGAATCAATACGGGGTCCACAAGGCACCGAATCAATGCAGGGGTAGATTTAAGGGTTTGGTTGGTAGTCTTAGCAACTGGTGGGACCATCCAGTGCTTCCAGATGATGATTTTGTTTGCTATGGTGTCCCTCTCTTTCAGTGGGCTCCAGCTCAGTTCTATTTGAATACAACATTATGTGCCTCCAATAGGCAGATAGGCAGTTCCCAAGTATGCCTTTTCCCTTTTTCTTACATCTGATTTTGCACTTGTTCAGGCTTCCTTTGTTACTTCTCCTAGCATTGGTAAATTTACCATGGTAAAACACCATAAAAAACATATAACAAGGCACCAGTGGGAACGATATGGTCCTCATGGATGGAACAAATGAGGAAATCATAGAAACATCTGCGGAAAAGATACTTGTAAAAGTATCATTGACTATTCAAACTAAGATAAGAGAGGAATAGTTAGAACTTGATGGGTCCACCTTGCAAAACATAGGATCTAATAGTAACAGGGTGGTAGAGAATCAGATAGTCAGGGAACCCATAACAACATAACAAAAAACTAGTTTGGAAGAAGCTACGGAACACAATGACATCTCTAGCAATAGTGGCTTAGTCTTGACATACGGGGATAGTTTAATGCACAACAGCATCATCAAGTGGAATCAAGGGAGCTTCCTCATTCTTCTAGGACCCTCAGTCGGACACACGAGTTTATTCAATCTTGGAGGGACAAATGATAATTTACCCACAAATACTCTGTGCTTATCACAAGCCAATGGACCACCCACAGGAGGAAACTACATCTATGTGAATGCCAAACAATATAAAAGAATAATTAGGTGGAGAAAGATATGAAAGTTTAAAAATGCAAAAAGAGGGAAGTTAGCAGCTTTACTTTCGAAACTGATTCCACAAACCCCAAACAACGCAAGGAAGGGAGAACAAAGTCTGAGGCTGACTGAAATCTCTAAAACAATTAAGAGATTTGATAATATCAGAGATATTAACGATAAAGGGAAGCCAGATAATTCTCAGGTGATAGACACAGTGGAGGATGGGCTACCAAATAATTAAGGCCCCACAAGGACACCTATGACATGGTATCCAGACATCTTTGTGAATGATTTAGTAGCTATGAAGGAAAGGGTGTGGGCACTTGAAGAGAGGAGTCAAATAGAAAGTATCACAATGAAAAGAGTTACTGAGGATAACTGGAAGCTAGTAGCAGAGGTTAAGTCACTTAGAGAAAAAATTCAAAAATTTCAATTTAATATAGAAAAAGGAGAGTATGAATTAATATTGTTAAAGAAAGAAGTAGGGGCAAAGAGGATAGTAGCAAGTACTACGGGAGAAGGAGAGGCTACGGAAGCAGACAAAAACCCACAAATGAAAAATATACAAGATGCCATGGCCAATATGGAAATAAAAGAGAATCAACTCAGAGAACATATTGAAGAAGTTAGATCATGGGCTAACATAGTAAAGGGGCCAACAAACACTCCTATTGACAACATAGAAAAACAAGTTCGGAGACAGATTAGAGAGGAAAAAGAAAGAAATGAGAAAGCAAAAAATATTGTCGTCAAAGGGCTACGAGACTATGGAGAATAGGAGAAAAAAATGGATTTAGTTAAAGACTTCTTTAAAGACCAATTAGACTGGCATGGAACAACCATACAAAGAATCAGAAAATGGATTGGAGGAGGCAAAGACAGACATGTTAGAGTGACAATGAGGAATATAGGGGATAAAAACAACATTTTCAGCAAGAGGAAGTTTCTTGGAGGCACGCACATATATCTTGATGATGACCTCACCGTAACTTAGCAAGAAGAAAGGAGGAAGGAATGGGATAATGTGAAAATAGCAAGAGAAAACAGCAAGTGGGCATGGATACAAAATGGTAAAGCCCAAATTAGTGACAAAATCACACGCAATAAATAGGAACTTGGGCCCACCCAGGAACATTTAACTATAGTTAGCTGGAACTGTAGAGGTTATCCTTGGAGAAGAGGACCTGGGTTAGGGCCGATAGCTAAAGATAATGACATCATTATGCTTACCGAGACTCATGAACATGATGGATGTAGCGTTCCAAATTTTGAAGGGTATAAGAAGGTATCACTATGGAATGAAAAGATAGATAATGGTAAGGGGCATGGAGGCATCACCGTTCTAATAAAAGAAACTTGGAGCAGATTTGTAAACTTAGAGAAAGAATATGTAAACAAGTAGTATATTTGGATAAAAATAATAGAGAATCAGATTTCTACAAGGGTGGCTATCTGTTACTTCACTCCAAAAGGCTCAAAAATATATAAAAAACATAGATTCGATCAAGAAGACCTATTCGTTGCACTCAAAAAAGACATAGCAACCTTTAGTTCTTTAGGGGAAATAATGATAATAGGGGATTTCAATGCTAGAACAACAAACAACCAAACTCTCAATCTTAAGGAAAGTTACAATGAAAGCAGAGATCTAGTTTGGCTTGAAGAAGAAGGGACACAAAAATGGGAAATATCTTCACAGGATAGCATGGGAAAGATTAATCATTTTGGTGTTGAATTACTAGGCTTATGCTGCCTATATAACATGGTTATATGCAATGGTATGGAAAAGTGGCCTAAATCAGGTGGAATCACATGCAAAAGATACAATGGACAAAGTGTTGTTGATTATCTTATATGCTCGCAAGACTATGTCGCAAAGATAATTAACTTTGAGATAGAAGATTTCCCCATGGAGTTAAAATCTGATCATAACCCCATCTTGATAAGGGTGGGCATTCACTTTAAAGATCAACATATTGTCCCAAAACCTTTACAGAAGAGGAAGATGATTCCGACTGGAAAAGTTTTAATGACACAAGAAAGTCATGATACTTTTCAAGACTCTCTTTTGTGGTTGTCTAGGGTTCTAGGAAACCATCTTGAGTCTAAAAAACAACATTTCATGGACAAGGATAATCTTGTTCTTACTATCATTAAAGCATTGGAGGAGTGTAAAAGATCTAGGGCCACAAAAGAAACCAAGAACACTTTTCCGACCAATCCTTGGTTTGATGAGGAGTGCAAAATAGAAAAAAGGAATTGGAAAAAGAACATGAACAGAGAAAGTAGAAAGGAGTATGATCAACTAATTAAAAAGAAGAAAGAAGAGTATGTGAACAAGAGAAGAATAGAGTTGATTAATCTTGGTAAAATCAACCCCAAATTTTTTTGGAAAGAGCTTCAACAGAGAAAAACTTAGATAGAGAATAACATAAGAGGAACCAAATGGCTGGAATATGCCAAGACTCTCTACGAATGTGATCTAGGAGAACGTAGTACCATGGAAACAGAGACTACAGGGGAGTTATTTAGCGAAAAGGATATTATTCAAGGGATAAGGAGGTTAACTACTGATAAAGTGCAAGATATAGATGGGCTACAAGCGGAATACTTAAAATGGGGTGCTGAAATCCTCACACCACACATCACTAAGATTTTCAATAGTGTTAATAAAGAAGGTTTCCCTATAAAATGGACTACAAGTGTGGTGATCCCACTCCACAAAAGTGGAGATATAAACAATCCTTCTAATTACCAAACCATCATGATCAATCCACTATTTGGCAAGTTATTTGGCAGCTTGGTAGAACAAAAAATTAGCAACTGGGTTGAAACAGAAGGCAAACATGCAAAAGGGCAAGTAGGCTTTAGACCGAAACACTCTACTATAGATCACGACATCACTCTTAGACATTTGATAGAGAAAGTTTGGGAAACTTTGGGGAATGAGGTTTTTTGTTGTTTTGTGGACTTTAAAAAAAATTTGACATAGTCCCATGTAATAAACTATGGGATAGAATGGTAGAGCTGGAAGTCCCTAAAGAACTTAGGAGGTCAGTGGTTTATAGATTATATGAGCAGGTCAAAGCTAAAATCAAAACGATAGAAGGGATATTAGAAGATTTTGACAGCAACATCAGGGTTAAGCAAGGGTGTTCACTTTCTCCAACATTATTCAGGCTTTATATTGACAAGTTAGAAGAGTGGATAAACAAGACCAATGGTGAGGGGGTGCAGCTGGCCCACTTCATGATAAGATTGCTCTTATATGTAGATGATCTCATAATTCTTGCTAGAACAACTAAAGGTTTGAAAGAGCACTTGAAAGCACTACAATTTTTTTGTCATGATGTAGGAATGCAAGTTAACACTAGCAAAACCAAAATTATGATCTTCTCACTAAAGAAGAATAGGGGCATACAAGACAAGTTTCTATTTGAAAATAGCCCCCTTGAGATTGTAGAAGAGTAAAAATACTTGGGCATCGATTTTCATAACAAACTCAACTGGGATACTTGCAGATCGAAAAGGATCCAAGGGGGCTGGAAGGCATTATACTCTTTAGAAAACAAGTGCAAGAATGTAGAATTATGGGATTGGACGACCATGAAAACTCTGTTTGGTTTGCTGGTCACTTTGATTATTCTATACAGATGTGAAGTGTGGGGCAGTAGTATGTCCAAACAGAAATGGCAGCAAGTAGAAAGAATTCAAAAACACTTCATCACATGCAATCTTAAAGTCAAGACCACAGTTTCGTATGAAATCCTTTTGGTGGAGGTGGGTTCCTTTCCATTAGAAGCCATCACATTGATCTAGATGCTAAGCTATTTAAAGAAAACCCAAGGTCTGGAAACACATCGTTGGCCCAAGTTGGTAATAGAGGAAAAACTTGTGAGGCAAAAAAGCACATGGATGAAACAAAATGAAAAATGGATGCAAAAATGGGATATCAACATCCAAACTTGCTCGGATAACATTAAAGAAATAAAGAAGTTTGTCAATGAAAAATTCTGCAATATTTTGTGGACAAGAAACATAGGGCGAAAAAAAATCTTATTACATTAAAGAATTTAATCCCACTTCTAGTCATGATGAAAAGGACTATATAAGGGCACCTATTAACTGGAAAGCAAAAATGTTGATGGCACAACTTAGAACCAGTTCACATTAGCTGCGATGTGAAACTGGTAGATGGCAAGTTCCAAAGGAAGAGTGGGCAGACATGACATGTTTATTCTGTAATATGAGAACAGTTGAGACAGAGCAGCACATTGTCAAGGAATGCCTGGCTTACAATGACATCAGATCTAATTATAAAAAAAATTGCAGAACAAGGACTTCAACTATTTATTCAAGGAAGATCAAGTGAAGAGAACAACGGATTTGATTATCAAAATTCAGAGAAGGAGAGACAAGTTAACCAAAACTTTGCAACTGACTAGTTTGGCTCCTGACTGGGGAGGGTGATTGCATGGGTCCCATAGACTACTTTAGTCTCATAGATGTCATTAAAATCTATCATATCATATCATATCATGCCTTGAATTTTTCCTCCACCTCATGCCTAAGATGGAGTGATAGTCACTTGGAGAGAGGAAACAAGGATTAATATAGGAAATCATGTAGGAAGGGGGGAGTGGTGATTTTAACATTTTATAGCATGGATAGATGGTAATAGTTAGGTAGGTTTATATATATATAACCGTGTGTGGTAATGGTTAGTGGCTAAATAGGAATCAACACCTACTTGGTAGCAAGGGAAGAGTTAGGCGATTTAAGGCATTAGTAAAGTTAAGGGGTGGATTGGATAAAGTTTAGTTTAGGATAGCATATAGATAATCATGTGTTAGTAGAGGATGTTATTAATAAATAAGTTATTTAATAAAGATTGAGGGGTATGGTACAAGGATAGAGTTCACTAGCTTATTAGAAGGCACAAATTTTAATAAAGGAAGAAATTAAATTAGTAATATAATAAGTAGTACCTAGCAATCATGAATTTAGATGTTAGTTAATATTATCTATTGTGGATATTAAGTAGAATTTAGTTAAATTTATTAATTCACATAATAAAGAATTAGAATTAGGATATAGTTAAGTTATTAAATTATGTTAACATTTTTTAATTATATTTGAGATATTGAGTTATAATTGTGTCAATCATTTACTAAGAATTAGTGGACAAGGGGAAACTTGATGTAAATGTAGGGATTAAGTTTATTTGAGGCATTTATTTCTAGTTAATGTTTAAAAAAAAAAATCAACCATCACCCTATCATAGTGGAATAGTATAGTAAGACAAAAGAAGAAAATTAGTAAGGAGATGCGGAATGCTTACTTGGAGCCATTATATTTTCTTAAGGTATTTAACCTTTAAGTTGATAATGATATGATCGCTAGTGAAGATATAAACATAATGTGATGACCTTCATTAAATCTAGGTATTAAACAACACTAAAATGTTGACAATCAATAATCAAGCCTTAGAGGAAATTAAATTAATAATAGTAATAATGAAGAAGTAAGTATATAAATATGTGGTCAATAGTTGGATTAAAGGTATAGGAGAAGTTATGAACTTAATAATTCTTATTTTATAATCTAATTTAGAGGAAAATCAAATGCTTAAAGGTATTATTTAATAATAAGATTTTAAAAGTAGTGGAGTTAAATTGAATAGTACATATATATGGTTTCATGGTCAAGTAATGGTATAAGATTAGGTTAACAAAAATGGAATTAATAAAATGACCATGTGCAAAATAACCATCAAATTTGGTATACCTAAATAAAAGAAGATGATAAAAGAAAAAAATGAAATAATAGAATAAAATGAAATGGGATATGGGATGTAATGAGAAATAATCTTTTACCTAGGGCAATTATAAGCATACTTCACAAAAATAGTTATGGAACCATTGTAAAACATCTCTGCACAAATGGTGTTTCATAATTACATACGCAATGTTTCACCTCGAGGATAGGATGTGAATCCGATATGATAACATCACCTAGCTATTATGGTCGATTAATGTTAGGAAATAAATTGGTACCTTGTGCTAACCTAAAGTGCATGACATCAAATGAAAAACCAACTTCCTCCCCACCAATTAACTATATCATCTCCAAATTCAATGATTGAATTAGTATCTTCTAACACCCCTAAGGAGATATAAATGGTGTCTTGTTCCTCCAACAGACTAATAGAACATTCATAGCTAGCATAGTTCTTTACACATTCTCTTTAGGTTTCAATTTTAAATAAAAAATTAAAAAATTGTGGTCATGTATTTGCATTGTGGTCGTGTGTTTGCCCTGTTAAATTCAGGGCATGACACACAGTTTCTTTAGAAGGGAAAAACTTTGGATCATAGAAGAATAAACAAGTTAAAACAGAACCAAACTTACATGGATTGTTCTTGGAGACTCAGATAGTCTCCATGTTTTTTCCCGACTGACTCAATAGTAGCTCGGTAAAGTCAAAAGATAAATTATTTTTCACCACCTTTAACGCTAGGTCAATTGCTTCATAGAGAATGTTGTTCTGTATGCTCGAGCTATATATTTTATGAGCAATCATGGGTATCCAAAAATTTATTTTCATTTCTTTCACTCCATTAAGCTTCATTCCTCTGCCATCCCACTCAGCAAGAGTTCTCTTTGTTAGTTCAACCTAACCTGGGGGTTTTGTAGTCTTAGTTTTATTCAACTTAGGAAACCCAATAATCATGTGTATCATCTTCTTTGTGATCTAGATAGGGTGATCCAACCATAAATACATTTTGTGAACTCTACTTAACATGTATCTTATCCATTTCCCTTGAAAATCTCATGGCATATGATTATGTGTGTTAAACCCTTCGTCTTCAAATGTGTATGCTTGGGTTTCAAAGAACCATCCACACAAATTATACTGAATTCCCGATTCATTTTTAGGGTTCTAAGCTCTTGAATCAAACAATGATAAAATGACCTAATATTGTGTATAAGAAGTACCTTTGGAGGGATTTTTTATTGTGCTCTGATTGGGTCAAGTGCCTCTACAATTGTTGGTGTCAGTTTGAATGTGAGATCCTTGCAATCCACTCCATGAATCAACATCTCCAAACCCTTTTTCACTTTGCTACATGAAGACACCATTCACTTGGTAAATCTTGAACACAAAAATAATCTTCACCAAATACCACTTCAAATTTCTCAGGGGATTTGAAATCTCTCTTCACTATTAGCTCTAGAAATTTACAGTGAAATGATTTGATGAATTTTTTCCTTTTAACCACATTTTGTCTTTACAATCACCATTAATGCTTCATATAAATGTTCACTCAATGATAGGCTATCCTCCACTTGATTTGGTCTTTATTGCTCAGAAGACACCTTCAACTTGGTAAGAACTTCAAAATGATATAAACCTCAAACTTGGTCTAAACTTGGTACTTGATAGAGTCACCAACTCACCATCTACATTTAGAAAAAGATATACAACTTGACCTTGCTTGGTAAGGTTTTGTGACCCAACCTTGCTCAGTAAGATTTTGTGACCTGACCTTGATCGGTAAGGTTGTGAACTTTCATCATCACTTGGTGATCCTTGTGCTTCTTGAATGCTGATATGGATCTTCCTACTTGCTAGCTAGAACTAGTATTAGATGACTTCTTCTGAATCACAGATCTAGTGATCTCTATAGGGAACTAAGTCAAAGTGATTGTGCCACCCAACCCATTGACTTGGGTGTCAAAAACTTTAGGAATTTGGGTTGTATTCTCTATTAGAAATAGATAATATTGAGAGAGGGGGTGAATTAGTAATCTACAGAATTTTTCCCACACCTAAATATTGTTAATTACTTTAAAACTTGCATATGAAAGTAAACCAACAATGTTGAACAATAAATATAACCATGAACATAGACAACTCATAACACCATTATTTGCTAACTAGCAAAACCCTGGCCAAGGGAAAACCCCAATGGGAATGATACCTACTAGATGATTCACTAAATAATAAGATCTTGTTAAGGATATTGACCCTGTTAGGAGTCTATGAAGTACATATAGTGTCTTGAGTCCCTCTTAGGAGACTAGACCTTGTTAGAATCCTCAATCCTATTAGGAGTTGGTAGAACAAATACAATGTATGCAAGAAGAACCCACTACCCTAATATGCAATTATACAATTCAGCTCTTCACAAGAATAGATATACATACAATTCTTGTTATCTATTGTAATTTACACTTGTTTAGACCACACATTAGAATTTTCATCACACAAGGATCACAAATATTTTAATCTCTTTGTACAATAGTTTACATCGCATAACACTTGCTTTTGTATCATATACAACACACTTTTCAATGCAAGATAAGATCTTTACTTATACCTTGCATAGTTACAAAACTATGCTCAATCAACCTTCATGTGTTCACGCGCATAACATAATATAAAATAACTTACAGAATAATATCCAAATAGTTAGCTCATCATAACTTAGTAATTATTTCATAACCAAAATAACTCCTAAGGTCATGCAATCCAATTCTCTGCTATGCTCTGTTCTACACTGTTAAATACCTGCACTGGTATTTTAATCATAACTCACTTCATACAATCCATACACATCTATACACTAGCATATGTCATCGTGATACTATCATGAATCTTCCCTCAGCTGTGCATGAGATAATTCTCAACAAGTCATTCGTACACTTAATATTTGTTCACTACACTGCTGCAAACTATCTAACACTTTGGAAATTTTCTAACTCTAAATACATAAATGAAATGTTGAATATATGTTGCCATAAATGAAAACCATCAAGAAATCTATCTAACCATATTACCAACAATCTCCCACTTTGGCATTGATGGCAACATTTGGGAAAATTGGTTAAGTCCCAAAATGATATCATACATAGCAAAAACAAAAATAAAAGTAACTACAAAAATTTCCTTCAAAACATAACAATTTTATTCATGCTTTGATGGATCATTGAATTCCTTATCACTCCTTTACTTTAATACATTAGTACACTTCCCCTTACATATACAATATTACTCCCCCTTTGTGTATACTCCTTCTTAATACTTGCAAACACACAATTTTCCTTCTACATAATACTCCCCCTTTGACATCAATGGCAAAGGTGTCAAAATCTATACACAAAAATTTGGGTGTTCTATTGTTGATCAACTTGTTAATCTAAAAAAAAATCTACATAAATAACCTTTAGTATTTCTTCTATCTCTTTCTTCCAATTCTCCTTTACTATCTCTAAGATACTAATTAGTGCACAAACTACATAGGATGCCACTTCAACTACACTCAAGTCAGTATAGGAAAATTTTTCACAGGAAGCCTTAGCTGTAAGACATTCCTCAAGTTGCCTTTACAAAATTTTGATTTTTTATGACAAAATTTCTCTAAGATTATAGAATCTCCTTGCTACTTTCTCTTTATTAGATTCCAATTCTATGATCATACCATGTATCATCTCCACTTCTACTCCATAGTCTTTAATATTGGATTCTAGGAGTTGTAATTTGAAAAGAATATTTCAAGTTCACTTAGCTTACCTTTTATTTGACTCTCAAAGTTTGCAAGGTACTTGTGTGACTATGCACATTTTCCATACAATCTTTTCCCTTCATCAATATTCTTTCTCAATCCCTTGATGTTTCCATCAAGTTCCTTTAGATCATTGTGCACATTGGTGCACACTGTGTTAAATAGTATTGTATCATGTCTTACCTGAGCTTGTGCTAAAGCTACTTCTGCTAAAGTTGTGAATTCCTTATTAAAGGTTTTCACCAACTCCATGTCCTTCAACTACAAGTCTAGAATATCTATAGTTGTAGTAACTATCTTCTACATTTTTTCTGAGACTTTAGTTAAGTCTTCTCCAAAGACTTTACTGATTTGTTCTTTTGAAACAATTTACTTAATGTGCTCATCAAGCCTTTCTGATCTTCATCATCTAATGTTACTACTACTACTATTGATGCTACAATAGATAAAAATTTTGGAGCTACATAAGGTATGTCAACCTCATGTTGGAACACTACTTTTCCCATTTCAGATTCCACATGTTTCAAACTGGACAAAAATGCTAATTTGTGCATCACAAGCTTCCATTTCTATTTGAGTTCAAAGTCTTCATTTGACTCCTTCCTTCTCTATTCCTTTTTCATCTTTCTTTCCTCTTCCTCTTTCCTTTTTTTTTCCTCCTCTACTTTCTTTTTCTTCCTTCTTTGCTTCCTCTTCTTTCTTTTTCTTCTCTACCTCTTCTCTTTGTATCCTTTTCTTTCTTATTGCCTCTTCCTCTTTCTTCTTTTCTTCTACATCATCAAAATTGGTGTATTACATGATATTGCCAACAATTCTTTTGCCCAAAGCTACAAAAGGATTTTCTTTTGCATCTACAGTTATGTGCATACTATCCACTTGCATGGATTCAGTACCCATAATGATATGTGGTGGTGAGAGTGCCTAACTATGTCTCCTCTACTTCTTCCTCATCAGTGGAAGGTTTACCTACTTGTACATATGTTGGGTTGTCAAACTTAGACTGTGCACTCAACATAGGCACTGTAGTCATATATTTTACAATTGCCTCCTTAGTTTCGTTCCTTAAATCTTCATGATTGCCTACCATCAGAAGAATTTCTCTTCTTTTGTTCCTCAACAAGGGCTCAATACCCTTCAAAATTTTACCTGATTCCTCCTTAGAATCAACATCACATAGTTTATTTATCATTGTGATCCTCATATTCATATCTTCCTCTAATATTCTCCTTTTCTTATTTACAAGCCTATTATACAGATCTTTTGTTATCTTATTTTGTATATTCTCAAACCTTTTGTTCCTCAAAATCATGTTCCTTATAATGGAATTTTCTAACTACCTTCTATCCATATTACTATACAAATCATAATATTTATTCAACTGTACAAAATTGTCATCATTAATAATTTGCACGTTAAGTTTTTATACCTTTGACTTCCATGCTTTCTTTCTAGTTGTGGTTCTTCCTTCTTGCACATTCTGGACTACTAGTCTATCTTCTATTTCATCATTTGATTCCTCAAAATTACTCACTTGCATTGTTTTTCTTCTCTTTCCATGTCTGTTGGTGGTCTTCTTGACCCTTTTATTGGTTTCTAGTGCAGGTTCATGCTTCACCTTCACCATTTCTTTGATTTACTTTGTAAAATAGATGATTCAACCTCTAGTTGTCTTCTAGGCTGATCAATCCTTGATCTAACTAGTTACACTAGTGCAACTACTACAATTGGTGCTTACACACATGGTTGTGCTACTATTCCACCCTCTAAAGGTCCTACAACTACAATGGGAGTTGTTACCAACACTTCAATTTGTCTAGTGGCCTTCATCTCTACCACAATACCTTTTATTTCATCAAATTCTTTCCTAGTCATGCTTAATTTCTTAATGATGGAATCTATCTCTTTCTCTACCTTTTTCTTTCTTTCCTTGCTATATAGTTCTGAATGAACTATTCTCATCTTTTCTTCATAAGTACCCCATATAGGGCATTCTAAATCATTCTTAGATTGGAGTATGATCTATGCATATCCTTTTATGAGCTTAGCACTCATCTCATATCCCATAGGCTCTTTAAATTTAGCACTAGGAATTACTGATTTTTCCATGCAAGTGTTGTCATTTTCCACCATGAAGCACATTTCTTCCTTGTAATTCTATACTAGAGAAGGAGGTATTATATACCTTTTTTTCATCTCATACTAAAAACTCTTCATCATTCTATCGATTTCATCATCTCTAACATTTTGTTATTTGGATCTGTTGCATTAAGTCACCAATTTCATTGTGCACTCATTGCTATGCCAACTTATCAATCTAAGAAACTTCCTTCTTGCATAAAAGAATATATGAGTTGGTAGGGACTCAAGTCTGAAAACTACATTATTTTTTTCTTAATCTTTGCAATGTTATCCAACAATTGCAATCTAATAATCTCACATTAATTAATCTTTCTTTCTTGCATAGCCATTACATCTGTTGCATGCAAAAATCTAACTAGTATTGAGTTAACCCTTGATCCATGGTTCAACTTGTACCCTAATATATTGGTTAACAACTTTACTCCTTTATCTTGAATGGAGTCTACCCTCATGGTTCTTCCATCAAACATTGTATCTAGGTTTCTATCAACCATCTTCATGACATTTTTCTCATTAATAGGATTGCAGCCTTCATTACTCAATCCTGTGACCTTCTGAATTAGGTCATTTTCAATAACAATCTTCTCATCTCCTAAACAAAACATATCACCATGTACCCTACTCAAAATGATTCAGTTCCAATCATGATTGTCAAACTTTGTATAAAATATATACTTTACCAGATTCAAGTTCTATAGATGTGCATACTTAGACTTCAAGGATAAGTCACTGGTACACATCTTTCCCCATTCATCATGAATCTCTTCATCACCTATTCTCCCAATCTTAGAATGGATGTAACTTTTGATATCCTCAACATGTAACACATTTCCAAAACCTACAAAAATACACCCAACAGATCATCCCATAATGAAACAAATAGATGTTTCCTAAACTCATATTGTGGTATTTCACTTACATCATACACATTTTGACTTTTTGTTTGAACTGTAACTTAAAATAATGAAAAAAATTGGATTCAAGCTTTGCAAAATACCTTAAAATCATGATTTATGGCTTCTGCAACTTTTTGCTTCTCAAACTTCACTTTGTACTTCAATTCATTGTTGAATCACTCTTCAATTCACTCAAGACATTTCGTATGAACAAATGGTACATACAATCTTTCTTGTAATCCTTAAATCATTTCAAATCACACTATGCATTAAATGCATATCTACTATAGATTCAAATATTGTCTCTATATACCAGTAAGCTTGATTTCTCAATTGCTACTCATTGTAATCATATCAAGAATTGTGTACTTGACCATAGCCTTCTTTCTATGTCCTTAACATCTTGTTAATTGCACAACTTCTAACTCTCTCTCTAACATTAGTTTTGGCCAATTGATGCACTTCCATAACTTAAATTTTTTAATTCAAGTAGAATGAGTCACAAACAATCTATGACTTCAATGTCTTATCACGTGCATTGAAAAATTGTTCCTCCAAAACTGCATAAGAGTTTTCTAGATCTTTAGCTGTCACAAATGCTTCCTTGAATTCATCAACATGTTCCTTAATTGCTTCCTTCTAACTATTGTTGCTTCCATTATCATTCCTTCTATCATTTATGTTGTTGTTTCTTCTGTTATTTGGATTTTTGTTAATGTCCCTTCTGTCCATTCTACAATATCTTGTTGTGTGTTTGAAGTTATTACATAACAGACATATAGGTGCATTTCTTCTCTGATTAGTTCCATTCTAATTCTCAAGTGCTCTGTAGTTCCTTGCAATGTGTCTAGGATTGTTACACGTGTAACACACGAATTGGTTCTTCTCACCATTATATTTATCTCCATCATTTGATCTACTCTATGATCTTCCTCTTTCATTTCTTGTAGGGTTAGTATTCCTAGACATTCTACTATTTGTATTATTACCATCAAACTTAAGTTTCTTACATTTTATTGCCTTATGTCCATAACAATGAAAATTATAACAATAGAAATTAGTAATGGGTTTAAATGACTTACCTATGCAATCTCTTTCATGTGTCCAACCTCATTACATATGAAGCATCTACCTCTGAACTCATGTCTTACTTCCTTGGGTGGTTCACCTTGCTTAGGTTTATCAACTTGGTCTATTTTCTTAGGTTCATCAGGTTTAGTTGACAAATCAATTAACTCAACTTCCTTCGATACTTTAGTAGATGTACTTGATTCTACCTAACTCAAATCAGATTCCTTTGGAAATTTAATAATTTGATCTAGTTCTCTTTTGATTTTAACTTTCTTGGTTGATTTCTCTCCAATTAGATATCCAAGTCCTATCTTGTCATAAGGTCTCTGGTGAAATATATGTTGATCTATCTTTTCATTAGTGGAATAAAGTTTCTCTAACTATTGCTTAGCTTGTGGTAATTCTCCTTTCACAATGTTTTACTTTTCTAACTTAGCATGTTCAATCTTGATAGTATCTAGTTTAGATGTAACTTGACTTAACTGGGATCTAAGATCTGCATTCTCATTTCTCAATTCTAGTTCATTCTTGTCACCATTTTTCTTAAGACTCAACTAAGCAATGATTTTCAGTTCATGTTTCAAGATCTCATTTTCCTTATGAAAATCTCCTACTTTATAATTATCAATAATCTACACACTTGTTTCTTTGCCAAATTCTAAATCATGAACCTTGTCTTTTAACTTGCCAATGAAAACTTTTGTATCTTCATACTTATCTTTCAGGTTATGTCTTTCTTCAGTAAGAAGGTCAATCTACTCAAGAGTTTCTTCTAGGTTTTTCTTCAACTATTTCATATCTTCAGGGATCTTACTTAAGCTATTAAACTTCTTCAAAGTAACTGGTCTCTGATACCAATTGTTAGAAATAGATAATACTGAGAGGGGCAGGTGAATTAGTATTCTACAAGCTTCAAGCCACAAATAAATATTGTTAATTACTTTATAACTTGCATGTTAAAGTAAACCAATAATATTGAACAATAAATATAACTAATACTCATAACACCATTTTTTTGTATTATAAGGAAACCCTGGCCAAGGGAATACCCCAGTGGGGATGATACCCACTAGATGATTAACTAAACAATAGGATCTTATTAAGGATATTGACCCTGTTAGGAGTCTATGAAGTACATAAAGTGTCTCGATTCCTTATTAGGAGACTATGCCTTATTAGAAGCCTCAACCCTATTAGGAGTTGGTAGAAAAAATACAATGTATGCAAGAAGAGCCCACTACACTAAAATGCAATTATTAAATTTAGTTCTTCATAAGAATAGATATACATACAATACTTATTGTCTCTTGTACTTCGCACTTGTGCCAATCACATATCAAAATTTGCATCACATAAGGCTCACAAATATTTCAAGCTCTCTCTACAATAGTTTGCATCACATAACACTTGCTCATCTATCATAGATAGCACACTTATCTATGCAAGATAAGATTTTTACTTATACCTTGCATAATTACAACACTATGCTTAGTCGACCTTCATGTGTTCACACGCTTGACATAATATAAAATAATTTATGGAATATATCCACATATTCATCTCATCATAACTTATTATTTATTTCATAACCAAAATAACTCCTAAGGCCGTACAATCCAATTCTTTGCTATTCTTTGTTTTGTACTGTTAAATACCTACACTAGTATTTTAATCATAACTCACTCCATACAATCTGTACACATCTACGTATTGGCACATGTCATCATGATATTTTCATGAAGCTTCCCTCAATTGCAAATGATCTAACTCTGAATGAGTCATCCATACAGTTAATATTTGTTCACTATGATGCTACAAACTGTCTAACACTTAGACACTTTTCTAACTCTAAATGCATAAATGGAATGTTGAATATATGTTTCCATAAATGACAACCATCAAGACATCTATCTGACCATATTGCCAACATTATCTGGAGATTTTTGCACCCATTTCTACCTCATTTGTTTTTTAATATTGTTATCTTTGACTCTCTTTTCATCTTCTACTCTACCACTATTCATACTATTCTTGTAAAGATGTCCAAGTTTTGTACATACAAAACATCCTTGTGTAGTGTCTCTCTTCCTTGTGTGATGTTTTACACAATTTGTTTCAATATACCCAAACTCACCATAGTAGTGACATCTACACCATGTGTTGTAATCCCAACCAAATATTTCTTTCACAATTTTCTTTGTTGGGTTCCACTTCTTGGTCTTGCACTCTGAAGATTTGTGCCCTTATTTGTTGTAATTGTGACACTTTCCTTCAAACTTAGGTTTCTTTGTGCATTCTTTTTCTCTATGCCCATGCTTATTGCACTTGTAACACTTTCCATTTAATTTTGATTTACCATTGTGCCATAATTTATTTGATGTATGACCTATCTTCACACAATGGTTGCAATTAGGTCTTTTATTCTTTTGAGCTCCTTGTTGAGATGATTCACCTTCATCTATATATCCTAATCCATCTTTTCCTTTGTGTCTAAATTGACTTTTCTCATTCAATTGATTCATGATTTCCTAAGATTTCATAATTCTCTCATTGGTTTACTTTTCCATGTTGAGACCATTCTACGGTCTTTCATTCTCTATCCTTGGATCGATAAGCTCTTGATTTGCATCATTGAGTTGATTAATAAAGTATGGTTGTTGAAGGGATAGTTGTTGAATTTCTTTGTCCTTTTCTTCTATCTCTTCTTTGGATTTGTCTTTTTCTTCCATGACTTCACACATTCTGACTAATTGGATTTCATGTTCTCTTTTTAACTTTCTAACTTCTTCTTGAAGATCAAGATTCCTCTCAAGTATGTCTTTGATTGTTGCATCAACTTCCTCTAAATTAATTTCATGGCATAATTCTTCAATTCTTTCTTCAATGTAGAGATTATCATCCATTTTTGCTACAAGATCTTTTCTTCTTTGCAAGGATTGAGAGAGTTTCTCCTTTTCTTTCTTGAGTTGTCCAATGGCTAATTCTAGATTCAAATTTTCATTCTCAATATCTTTTTCTAGCCTGTATACCTCCATTTCCTTTGATCTTTTCTCAAGTTGTTAAACTTTTGATGTGAGAAACAAATGCCCTAGTACCAATTATTGGAAATATAAGGTAGGCTAGGTTACTAAGAGGGGAGGGGTGAATCAGAACCAATAAAACTCTTAACTCACTTCACCAATTAATCCTTCATATATTATTATGACCTAATTTCATGCATGAAATAATGAAAGCAATAAACATTCATAAAACTTTGATACAAGATATAGTGACCCATAAACCTTCCAAATAGAAAGTAAAATTTGGGTGGGAATGATACCCACAAGCTTTAGTACTACAATATAAAGTTGTCTTGTTAAGGCTTACAATTGACCAATTCTAGTGTTCTACCTTTTTAGGAGCAATAAAGATTGTAGGTCCACCTTGTTAAAGGATTTACAAACATGGAGTGAAGTCTCTATTAGGAGATCTAACAAAAGATTGTTATGTCCACATGATTAAAGGATTTGACTAATGCACCTGTTAGGATGAATTAGTGGCTAGTCTCTAGTCTACAACTTTGATTTGCTAAATGAGATTCCTTGAATTACAATGATTACCTAACTATGATAGAAAATTCTTTGCTATAGCATATACTTCTTGTAGCATTCTTTAATTCACACTCATCTTCTTCTTACTTATTCAAACTCTCACTACTTAATATATCTGGATATGATACGATAAATTACATATATAGGTTAATCCACTTAATTACTTGCTAGAGTCTACTACAATACCAAATTCATTATAATTCACAAAATTTTCCCATTTATATAACTCAAGTTCTAAAGACAAACTCGATGATGTTCCGACACTTGACCAACACTATCAACACTTGACAAACTTTGGCACTTGATTGAAGTTGAAGCTCAATCCATATTGATCACTTTGAGTAGCTAGAACATGGTCAACTCTATATGACTTGATGAACACTGAGAAACTTGGTAGATATTGAATCACTCAATTAACACTACATGACTCAATTAACATTGGATTCTCTTTGTTAACATTGTGAGCTCGATAGACACTGATATACTTGGTTGACACTATAGAGCTTAGTTGACACTAAGACCTTCATCACTTCTACTAAATAGCTTGGTAGACTCTAATACACTCAAATGATATTAAAAATTGTCTCAGATGCTCAATAGACATTGTGAATCTCAACATGAATTGCAATTTGACTATTTAGCTCAGTAGAAATTAAAACACTTTTTTAACATTACTAGAATATTCATAAGCTTGGTAGAAAGTGTAGAGATTAGTAGCAATGTAACCAACTGACTAAGTGTTAAGTCACTAATAGACAAATTGACATTTATATCAACACCTTGTTATGTGAAAGGAAAAGGTTGTATTGCACTGACCAATGATCTCAGATGTGACAATGCTTATTGGGTTGAAGAACTGGAGCATAATCTACTTAGTGTGGCATAATTGAATAACATTGGATTCAAGGTAGAATTCATGAAAAGGAAATCCAATCTATTGGATAGAAATGGAAATCTAGTTGGGACAAGCAATCAAATAAGAGATAATCTATTCTACCTAGATCTAACTGTAAATACATGTTTCATAGCTCAAGTAGAAGAAAGTTGGTTACGACATAAAAGATTATGTCATGTGAATTTTGATAACTTGGTCAACATAAGAAAGAAAAAAAGGGTTAGAGGCATTCCAAGCCCAAAGAAACCTGATATTGGCATGTGCAAGAATTGTCAAATTGGAAAGATGGAAAAGACAAGTTTTAAAAGCAAGAACTATCATTTAAAGAAGTCTTGGAGCTAATTTATACAAACCTTTGTGGACCTATCAGCATACAAAGCTATTTTGAAGATAAGTACTTTATTTTTTTTGTTGATGATTATTCTAGGATGATGACAGTTATGTATTTAGAGGATAAATCATAATATTTTCAAAAGTTCAAATGGTATCTAGCAAGAGTTGAGGAAGAAATAAGAAAGAAACTAAAGTGTCTAAGGTTAGATAGAGGAGGTGAATTCATCTCAAATGAATTCAATAAATTCTACAATGAAAGAGGAATCAAAAGATAGGTATCTACACCTAGTAGACCTCAGTAGAATGACATAGTTGAGAGAAGGAATAGATCAATCATGGATTGTTCAAGGACACTGATGATAGAGAAGAATGTTGTTATCAAGTACTAGAAGGAAACAATCATTACTACAGTTCATACCTTGAACTGAGTTTACTTGAAGGACTTAGATCAAACACCTTTTGAATTATAGTATGGCTGTAAACCTAATGTTTGTTATTTCAAAGTATTTAGAAGAAAATTTTATATTCTGAATGAGTCAAGAAAAGGAAAATTTGATGTAAAAAGTGATGAAGGCATATTCTTGGGATACTCCAATAAGATCAAAAAATACAAATGTTTGAATCTATCTACTCACAAAGTTATAGAAAGTACACATGTAAAGATTGATGAATTTGTAGAAGAGTCTAAATTGTAGAAGAGTCTAAAGAACAAAGCAGAAAAGAACCTAAAAACTACATAAACTTTATTTACTATGAGCTTGATACTTTACCTAAAGTTAAAGAAAGTAACAGTCAACAATCTTCAGCACACAAGTCCTTGAAATCCCTAGTTCAACTCGAGTTACAACCAATGTAACCTGAGTCACAATCTAAAGGACCTGAGTCTCAATTAGAAGGACCCAAGTTTTAGCTGTTGCAAACTGAGTCATCTGATGGACTGAGTCAGAGATAGGAGGACTTGAACATGATTCAGAAGACCATGGTGACCCTAGAAAGAAGGAGCCCATATTTTTTGGATATGTTAGAAGGCATCATGCACCCAAGAAAATGATTAGAGATTAGTCAGAAGGCACAATGACAAGGAACAAATAAAAGGTACATGTTTTCTTACTGAGTTTGAACCGAGAACTATCAAAGATGCATTACAAAATGAAAGTAGGATTGATGCAATGAATGAAGAGATTGATCATATTGAGAGGAAGAAAACTTGGACTCTTGTTTCTAGACCCAGGGACAAGAATATAATTGGCACAAAATGGGTATTCATAAATAAGTTGAATGAGAATGGAGAAGTTTCATGAAACAAGATAAGGTTAGTTTGCAAGGGTTATGCTTAAGAAGAAGGTATTGATTATGGAGATTCATTTTCTCTTATTTCTATACTAGAAGGTCTTAGAACACTCCTTGCATATGCAACACACAAAGGATTTAAAGTATATCAGATGGATGTGAAATTAACATTCTTGAATGGAATCATAGAAGAGGAAGTCTACATTGACAAACTAGAAGGTTTCATTGATCCAAGCAAAAGGGGCATGGTTTGAAGACTACACAAAGCTTTGTACAGTCTCAAACAAGCCCCTAAGCCTGATATGAAAGGTTACATAATTATCTCATAAAGATTGGCTTTCAAAAAACTAATGATAATAGCAACCTATACATCAAACAAGGACCAGATAAGAAGATTGTGTTGGCACAAATATTTGTGGACGATACATTATTTACTAGAAATTATGACTTATGCAAATATTTTTCTGTGGAAATGAGTAAGGAATTTGAAATGTCAATGTTTGGAGAGATTAAATTCTTTGTTAGGTTACAAATTCAATAGATGAAGGATGGTACCTACACTACTCAATCAAAATACATCAAGGAGATACTGAATAAATTTGGAATGGAGGACTCTAGACTAGTTGGAACACTTATATCTACTGAACATAAGCTTTCCAAAAATGATGATTCCAAGGAGTTAGACTAGACTACATATAGATCAATGATTGGAAAACTTTAGTATGTAGTGCATACAAGACTTGGTATAACATTATCAGTTGGTATGGTGGCTAGATTCTCTACTAATCCTAAAGAAAATCAGATGATGACAATAAAAAGAATCATGAGGTATCTAAAAGGTAATAAAGATTATGGCTTGTCATATAAGAAATGAGACAACTTTGAATTGAGAGTATTCACTGATGTTGATTGGGCAGAAAGTGTTGATGATGGGAAGAGCACTAGTGGTGGAACATTATTTCTTGGAAAGAGGTTGGTATCTTGGACAAGAAAGAAGAGGAATTGTATCTCTCAATCTACAACATAAGCAAAATATGTTGTTGCAGTAGTCAATTGTTCTAACATTTTGTTGTTCAAAAAACTATTGTCAAGTATGAAGGAGGAGATCAAGCACCCATTTGTTATATTCTATGATAACACCAATGTAATCAACATATCCAAGAATCTAGTGATGCATACCAAAACCAAGCACATTGCAATAAAATATCATTTCTTGAGAGAATTGATGTAAGACGAGGAGGTGAAATTGGAATATGTGAATACAAAGGAACATATTGTAGACATATTCACCAAGCCATTACCTAAGTATGGATTTTTGTATCTAAGAGGTAAGCTAGGGGTCATTCCCCTATCTAAAGGTCACTAAAAATTTTTTAGTGATGCATCAACCAAGCATGTTGAAGATTAGATAAGTTGATGCAATATGTTCAAAGTAGATTGCATATGAATCTATACATTAGGTACATGGAAACTACATTGGTTGTTGTCTTTGGCATAAGATGTCAAAGAAGGAGATTTTTTTTTTCATATACCAGAGAATTTTTTGTGAATGTCTAAGATGTCAAAGACGGAGAATTTTTCATATCATAAATTTTGAGTTGATATCAAAGAGGGAGAGTTTGCTATCAAAAGGAGATATTACAGCCATTACAATCTAAGATTGATGATAGAGGGAGTTCTCATGAATGAGAATTAGAATGAAACCAAGATATTATCCTTACTTCTATTTTTCTCTAAAATTTCTATGTATCATAACATGTTGTTTTGCCATCAATGCCAAAGAGGAAGATTGTTTGATACAATCATTGAATTTTATGTTGCCTTTGATGTTACATAAATTTCAAGTATATGCCAAGAATTTAGTGTATGCTAAGCTTACTCGAGAGTCAAAGGAAGTTTTAGTGTATGACAAGTGTTTCAAGGTAAACCAAGTTAAGAGTCAGTGTCTACCGAGCTCACTCGATTGCCTAAGGAAAGTCTGCATGGAACCAATGTTAACCAAGCTCACTCAATTACTAAACAAAAGTTTGAATAGAACAAGTGTTAATCAAGCTCACTTGGTTATCAAAGGAAGTCTGAAGGAAATTAATTTTTGAGTTAGTGTTGGCTGAGTTTGGTTGGCTAATGAAGGATTTTCCTACATCAGTATATTTGATTTGATAGTTTTGTTGGTTAATTCTAGACGACTCATGGGATGAATTTCATTTGTTTGAAATTTTATTCAAGCCAACTTGACAAGGTAAAACATATAAATATAGGGTTAAGTTGAGGATTGAATATAGAAGAAGCATTGGATTGAAAAAATAAATCAAGGAAGCAAATTGGAAGGATATTAGAGTATTTGAGTTGACTTAGCTGCAAAGAACATTCTAATCAAGGAGGATCAAGTATTCAAGCTAGAACAAAAATCTGAAATTAGAAAATATAGTAGCATCAACAATCGGGTCATATCATTGTTACTCTCTAATAATTTTAGCAATGAATCAAATCTCCTAATAGAGTTACCTTAACAACTATTTGCTAAATCCTCTATCAAGATGGCATTTCTAGATTGAAGTGTCTAAAGACCTCTAACAAGGCCACTGCTAATAGGGTGAACCAAATCTTTTAACAGGGTCACACCTAATAGTTTGTTTTGTAACCTTTAATAGGGTTGACTCCTAACAAGGCTCATTTCAGAAGAGTGAAAAATAGTAACTAGTTGCAATTGGTGGTTTTTATCAAATTGGATTTCCACATTAAATATTGGTGTCTCTTGAGTTCATGTTATTTTCTTTATGATTCTAAAACTAATTTTACTAAGGTAAATAACACTAAATATCTTAAGAAGCTATTATTTCAGTGTTTGCTAAGTTTTCCTATGTTAATTGAGTTACAACGGTACTTTAGTTTTAGTAGAGTTTGGTTTTGAATTATATTGACATCTTAAGGGATCTTAGATTTGTTTTTATGATAACTGATTCACCCCTCTCCTCTTAGTTACTCCTCTTATATTTCTAATATATACTAATATTTAATATGTACATAATCATTTATATTCAATCAATTATAAGTGTGCTTGATTTATTTATTATAGATAAATGCCTAATGTATCCAATGTATTTTAGTAGTATATTTAGATTTTGTTTGAGTGATTAACATTTGAATAAGTGGTTTTAATGTATATATGTTTGTGTTACTTAATATGTTTTTATAATAATTATAGATCCTAAGAATAAAAAAGGTGTAAACTACCATCTAATAAGGCACACCCAATCAAAAGATGATGATGGATAAGATTCCCCTCTTTTGGATAGACTATAGATTTTGGCGGTGTTGGGACTAGGTGAAGCATAACATTTATACAAATGCTGCATGGTTTTCATTAGCTCAAGTATAAAAATGTTTGAATCCAAAATAAAAAATGTTGAGAGTGGATTGAAGAACCTAATAAAAGAGGGAGAACATTGAAGAAGACTACGTGTTTCAATCATTGTTTTGCCACTGATGTCAAACCTGCTATTTGCTAGTAAGATAACTTCTTATATGATTTAAGTACTATCACTTAGATGATTGATGAAGAGAATTTTATCAAAAGATGTATAGCACCTAGAGGAAAGGTCAAGTTATGATTATGTAATGAAGTATAAGAATCAATTAAGACAGTGGTAACATAATTTATTGTTAATCTACTTAAGATTACAAAGGTTGGTTACACTAAGAAAGTTTAGAAGAACAAGTTACACAAAGTTTGTGTACCAAGCTTGATTGAGTGGATAGTAAGTGTTGAGTAAAGACAGAGCAAGCCGAGCAAAAAATTAGTTGGAACCAAGTAAAAGTTCATTTTAGTGTATGCCGAGGAGAACAGTGGATGCTGAGTAAAGTTTAGTTGATGTCAAGCACCAATAAACTTCAGTTTATGCCAAGTAATTTCACAGTGGATGCAAAGTAACATAATATGTGTTGAGCATCAAAAGGTTGATAATGTTGAGCTGTTGCATTATTTAAAAGGTCATGAATTTGATTAATTTGAGCTAAAAAAATTTGTTTTCTTGGATTATGTGAACCAAGTGGAAGATAAGGTTGATGAGTTGGTAGCACAGACTTCAAGGTAAACTATTTGTAGGTGAATTCAAAGTGGATTCTAGGAGAAGTTTCTAGAAGAGATATGGAATGTGGGGGTAGATTCATTGTATCTTAACTAATCCATCCAAACCCTAAATTGGATAATAGAGAATGAGCGGCAAAAGATCTTAATTTCCTATTCATAGGAATGGTTGGTCATGAAGCAAGGTTGTCATGTGCGAGAACCTAAGGAAGACAAGGAGTCAAGGGTTTTCCTTCATCAAGTGACCTAAGAGAAGAGTCTGCAATAGAATGTTAAGCAAGAAGGCTTAAGGATATGAATGCTCGAAGGGTAAACAAGCTATCAGAGTTGTAATGTATGAAGGCCAAGAAAAATTGAGGACTAAATAGTGATCTGTAATCTACAAATGAAGTTTTAAGTTGTATTAAATCAAAGCCTTACTATTACTTTCTAATAATTGTATCAATCTAGGGTAAATACTTTGGATTAAGGTTGACCTAATAGTCATTTGTAAATCTTTTAACCGAGTGACATTTCAAGTGAATGGTCTAAATTCCTTTAACAAGGTTCACTCCTAACAAGGTGATTGAAATCATTTAACAGGGTCACATCTAATAGTGTGTATTGTAACCTTTAAAAGGGTTGGCCTTTCAGAGGGCGTCACTTTAGAAGAGTGAAAAGAGTAGCATTTTACTTGCAATTTTTTCCAAATCGGGTTTCCACGTAAATCATTGTGTCAAGTGTGTTGATGAATCCATTATATTTCATGCTTTATATTTTTGCAAGTTGATTTGACAGTAACCTACAAGTTTTAAGTGATTGCATAATCTTATGGATGCATGCATGATGAATAATGTTTTATGAGTTCATTAAGTTGTAAAAAGTTTTATTTATACATCTAGACCTTGTATAAATGATTCACCCTCCTCTTAGTTATTCTAAAGTATTTCAACAATTGGTATCAAAGCAATCTACTTAAGAGGACTAGTTTGAAGGTACTAGAAGCACAAAGATCAAGATGTATAAAAGAGAAGTACCCAATCTTAATAGAGATAACTTTCATGCATGGAAAAGTTTGATGAAGCTACACCTTGGAGGACTTGGATATCATGCACAATATACCATTTATGTGGAGCATGTTGATTATGTTGGAGCCCCAACTACTGAGTATATGAAAAAGAAGAAAGAACATAACTAAGCAATGTTGGAGATTGCCTCTACCCTAAGCTATGCTAAATTTGATGATATCAAAAGTTTTGATAGTGCAAAGAAGATGTGGGATGCCCTAAGCACTGTCTATGGAGGAGATGCAAATGTTCTAAGAGCCAAAGTTGAAAGTCTCAGAGCTAATTTTGATGATATGAGAATGGAAGAAGGTGAGAATATTGCTCAATATGTTGAAAGGATAAAAGAAGTTTTCAATGCAATAAGAGGAGCTATTGGTAATATAGATGATGATACTATACTGAAAAAAAATTTAAGGACTCTATTGCCTATATATGCTATTAGAGTTTCTATAATTCAAGAGCTGAGATATATACCAGGGAATAAATTATCACTTGAAGGTCTGGTAGGTAGACTCACTGCTTTTGAGTTATCTAACTTTGACAATTACAAACCTAAAAAGATTGAATCCGCTTTCAAAGCTAAGGTATCATTAAAGGAATATGAAGAGAAGAAGGAGGAGAAAAAGAAGAAGTATGTGTCTGGTGATAGTGATATAGATGATGAGTATGTTGAACAACTTGAAGCACTATCGAAAAGAAGATTCCATGAAGGTAAAGGAAAGTTTAAAGGTAAGTTACCTATCATTTGTTTCAATTGCAATGAGGTTGGTCATATTGCTACTAGATGTCTAGAGAAGAAGAATTACAAATGTGGTGACAAGTAAATAGTAGAACAGATGAAGACAACTAGGACTACAAAGACAAAGGAAAAATGTCATGCTACATTGTTGAAGAGGAAACAACGGATGATTCTGATGAACATGATGATGAAGTGGTGTATGCTACAATGAAGGATGAATTTGATGAAGATGAGGCAACTGAACTTGTGACTTGTGTGAACAAGAATGATAGATGAATCATTGACACTGGGTGTTCACATCACATGACTAGATACAAAAGTAAGTTCATTACCTTGAATTGTTACAATGGAAATAGTGTAAGATTTGGTAATGATGCACCATGCTTGATAAAAGGAAAAGGTTTTATCAAACTCACAGATACAATTTTGTGTGATAATGTGTACTATGTTGAAGGACTTAACTATAATTTTTTGAGTGTGTCACAACTAAATAATTTGGGATATAAGGCTAAGTTTGAAAACAAGATTGCTAAGATATAAGACACTAATGGGAAATTGATTGGAAAGGGTGATCAAACTAGGAGTAATACATTCTATCTTGATGTAGAGGATGTTACTTTTCTTGTTGTAAAATTTGATGATGTGTGGTTGTGACACAAGAGGCTATGTTATGTTAATTTTGATAACTTGGTTAGTATCAATAACATGAAGAAAGTTAGAGGTTTGCCTTAGTTGAAGAAGCATGATAATGTAATGTGCAAACAATGTCAATTAGGCAAAATGACAAAGTCAAGTTTTAAAAGTAAAAGTTATACCTCTAAAGGAATACTAGATATTGTTCATACTAACTTGTGTGGACCAATTGATGGGCAAAGCTACAAAGGGGATACGTACATAATTTTTTTTGTTGATGATTATTCTAGGATGATGACAATTATGTTTCTAAAATAGAAATCTAATTCTTTCCAAATGTTTAAGTGGCACTTAGCAAGAGTTGAGAAGGAAATAGGTAAAAGTATGAAGTGTTTAAGATCTGACAGAGGAGGAGAATTGACATCAAATGAGTTTGAGATGTTCTATAATGACAGAGGAATCAAAATATAGACATCTACTCCTGGAATCCCTCCACAAAATGGAATTTTTGAAAGGAGGAATAGATCTAGCTAATGGATCGTGCTAGAACATTGATGATGGAGAAGAATGTTGCTTTGAAACACTAGAGAGAAGTTTTAACTACAACTGTCTATATCTTGAATCGTGTATAAATCAAGAAAGGTACTCATTCAACACCTTTTGAACTATGGTATGGATACACACCTAATGTAAAATATTTAAGGTATTTGGAAGTAAATGTTGCATTCTTAAAAACGTTGGGAATGGTAAACTTGATGCAAAAAGTGATGAAGGTATATTCCTAAGATAATTCACAAGAAGTAAAGCTTATAAGTGTTTGAATACTAACACCAAAAAAGTTGTGGAAAGTGTAAATATAAATTTTGATGAATATACAGAAGTATATGAGGCTAAAACTATGAAAGAAAAAAAAAATACAAATCATTTGTATACTTTTATGAAGGTATGCTTGCTAAAGAAGATGTTGCAAATCAAGATACAAATCAATAGCAAGTTTCAGTGACTGTTGAGTCACACCCTATTAATGTCAAGTTGCATTCAAGAATCAAGCTACATTCAAATGTTGAGTTACAAAATGAAGTGGGAGCACATTTTGATTCTAATATTAGTGTACATGAAAGAGATGTTGAACTACCTAATAGAGATGCACACAATGATTCAGAAGTTGGAAGACAAAATGAAGGAACAAGAGCTGAACCAAGATTGTCCAAATATGTCAAAAGACATCATCCTGATACTCATATCATTAGAGATAAAGATGCTAGACCAATGACAAGAAATAGATTGAGAAGTGATATGTGTTTATTGAGCATAAAGGAACTCAAATCAGTGAGAGTTACATTATAAGATGTTGACTGGAGTAAAGCCATGGAAGAAGATATTGAACAAATAAGAAAGAACAAAACATGGAGTCTAGTTCCTAGACCAGAAGACAAAAATGTGATCAGCACGAAGTGGGCATTCAAAAACAAGCTAGATGAAAAAGGTGAAGTCACAAGGAACAAAGCAAGATTAGTTTGCAAGGGATATGCACAAGAAGAAGGAATTGACTATGGAGAGAGATTCGCCCTTGTTGCTAGATTGGAAGGAGAAAGAATATTACTTGCTTACTTTGCATAAAGGTTTTAAAGTTTATCAAATGAATGTTAAATCTACATTTTTAAATGGCATATTAGAGGAAGAAGTTTACATAGGAAAGCCATAAGGTTTTTTTGATGTTAACAATAAGAACATGGTATGTATACTACCCAAGGCTCTATATGGTTTGAAACAAGCACCAGGAGCATGGTATGAGAGACTTCATAATTGTCTTGTGGAGATTGGATTTGAAAGGACTAATGATAACAACAATCTGTACATGAAGATAGAGAAAGGAAAAGGTATTTTGTTATTGAAATTTTTTTTTGATGATATCATATTTGGAGGTCAAGATGCTTTATGTAAGGATTTTGCAAATCAGATGAAGCAAGAATTTGGGATGTCTATGTTTGGAGAGATCAATATTTTTGTGGGTTTGCAAGTATATCAAATGAAATATGGTATATACATCACTCAGGAAAATTATGTCAAGGAAATACTAATTTTTTTTGGATTGGAGGATTCCAAACCAGTAAGTACACCTATGGTGACAGGACACAAGTTGTCAAAGAATGATGGTTTCGTTGAGGTGAATCAAACATTGTACAGGTCTATGATTGGTAAATTGTAATATGTAGTACATAGAAGACCTAACATTACATTATTTGTAGGGATAGTTGCAAGATTTTCTACTAATCCTAGGGAGATCCACTTGATGGTTGTAAAGAGAATAATGAAATATCTGAAAGGAATAGAAGATTTTGGTCTATATTATAAGAAGAATGAGAAATTTGAATTAAGAGCTTACACTAATATTGATTGGGCTGGAAACATTGATGACAAAAAGAGCACCAGTGGAGGAGCATTTTTCTTAGGCAAGAGGCTAGTTACATGGACTAGCAAGAAATAAAATTGCACCTCACAATCTACTACTGAAGTTGAATATGTTGTTGTTTATATAAATTGTACAAACATTGTATGGATAAAACAACTACTCAAAGGAATGAAGGAAGAGATCATAGAACTATTGATACTTTATTGTGATAATACAAATGCTATCAATATATCAAAGAATCCAGTGATGCACACAGAGACTAAGCACATTGCAATCAAGTATCATTGCTTGAGAGATTTAGTTCAAGATAAAGAGATGAAGATGGAATATGTTAACACAAAAGAGAAAATTGTTGATATCTTCACAAAAGCATTACCTAAGGATGCTCATGAGTATCTAAGAGGAAAATTAGGGTTGATACCCCTATTAAAGGCTATCTAAGTAACAAGTTGATGTTCATATGTTACACATTGATGTAGAGATCTTAGTTTAGGAGCCACATAAAGTAATCAAAGAGTTGAAACTTCAAATTAGTCACAAGCAAGGTGACAAAGGGAGAAATTGAAGAAACTGAAAAAGCTTATATATGCATGCTTAAGATGACAAGTCTTTGTCATTATTTTCAAAGAGGAAGAGATTCAGTGATTAGAGTGAAGGAGAGATTACTGATCAAGAGAGATAATAGCATGGAGAGATTTACTAATCAAAAAATGTAAAAAAAAGAGGGAAAAATCCTAATCTACCTAGTAAGAGGGAGATACAAGAAGAAACTCTGAGGGAGTTATAAGAAAGAGTTTGTAACCTATCTAGAAGATGGAAGTTGCTAATAGAGGGAGAGATTTCAATACAAGTTTTCTTTTTGGTATTGTCTTTCTATTTTAACCATTCAATTTGGTTGAATAAGGTGTTTACTATCTGGTTGATTTGGTTGATTAGTTTGATTTTCCATCAATGCCAAAGAGGGAAATTATTGAGATCAGATTGAAAGAGGGAGATTGTTGAAGAAGACTATGTGTTTCAATCATTTTTTTGCCACTGATGTCAAACCTGCTATTTGTTGGTAAGACAACTGCTTATATGATTTAAGTATTATCACTTAGATGATTGATAAAAAGAATTTGATCAAAAGATGTAACAATAGCACCTAGAGGAAAGGTTGAGCTATGATTATGTAATTAAGCACAAGAATTAGTTAAGACAATGGTAACATAATGTATTGTTAATCTACTTAAGGTTACAAAGGTTGGTTACACTAAGAAAGTTTAGAAGAACAAGTTACATAGTTTATCCACCAAGCTTGACTGAGTGGATAGTAGGTACCAAGCAAAGACAAAGCAAGCTGAGTAAAAAATTAGTTGGATCCAAGTAAAAGTTCATTCTACTGTATGTCAAGCTGAACAGTGGATGCTGAGTAAAGTTTAGTTGATGCCAAGCACCAACAAACTTTAGTTTGTGCCGAGCAATTTCATAGTGGATGCCAAGCAATGCAGTATGTGCCAAGCATCAAAAGGTTGATAATGTTGACCTATTGCATTATTTAAAAGATCACGAATTTGATGAATCTAAGCTGACAAAGTTTATTTTCTTAGAATATGTGAACTAGGTGGAAGATAAGGTTGATGAACTAGTGGCATAGACTTCAAGGTAAACCATTTTTAGGTGAATTCAAAGTGGATTCTAGGAGAATTTTCTAGAAGAGATATGGAATGTGGGGTAGATTCATTATATCCTACCTAATCCATCCAAACCCTAAATTGGACGATGGAAAATGAATGGCAAAAGATCTTATTTCCTATTTATAGGAATGGCTAGTCATGAAGCAAGATTGTCATGTGCGAGAACCTAAGGAAGACAAGGAGTCAAGGGTTTTGCTTCATCAAGTGACCTAAGAGAAGAGTCTACAATGGCATGTTAAACAAGAAGGTATAAGGATATGAGTGCTTAAAGGGTGGACAAGCTATCAGAGCTGCAATGTATGAAGGCCAAGAAGAATTGAGGACTGAACAATGATCTTTAATCTACAAATGAATTTGTAAGTTGTATCAAATCAAAGCCTTGCTATTATTTTCTAATAATTGTATTAGTCTAGGGTAAATCCTTTGGATTAAGGTTGACCTAACAATCATGTGTAATTTCTTTAACAAGTGACATTCCAATTGAATGGTCTAAAGTCCTCTAACAAGGCTCACTCCTAACAAGGTGATTGAAATCTTTTAACATGGTCACATTTAATAGTGTGTATTGTAACCTTTAACAGGGTTGGCCTTTCATAGGGCATCACTTTAGAAGAGTGAAAAGAGCAGCATGTTACTGGTGGTTTTTTCCAAATTGTGTTTTCACATAAATTATTGTGTCAAGTGTGTTGATGAATCTATTATGTTTCATGCTTTACATTTCTGCAAGTTGATTTGATAGTAACCTACAAGTTTTAAGTGATTACATAATCTTATGAATGCATGCATGATGAATAATATTTTATGGGTTCACTAAGCTATGAAAAGTTTTATTTATACATTTGGACCTTGGATAACTAGTTCACCCCCCCCAGTTATTCTAAAATATTCCAACAAAAAAGTGTTAGTGTCTATAATCCAACTATAAATTAACTACTCAAAAATCTCATAGAATGAAAATAAGAAGAATATGGAAGAATAATTAATTATCTTATTTGTAAAAACCAATTCTCTAGGTTAATCAATGAAATAAATCTCTCATGAAACCAATAATGTATAACACCAGTATACCTAGGAAACAAGGTGGAAAAACTTGCAACCACATTTTTATTTAGCTTCAAGAGCAAGAGTTCATACACCAAATTAAAAGGTTTCCACAACAATTATAAACATATAATACCACTCTCACAATATTCTTTCTCAATCCAAATACTCACTCACATTAAATCACCAAGTTGTGTTAATAAAAAACCATGTCTTTGAAAAAATATATAAATTTATAGCACAAGGTTTAGAAATCTCTATCTACAAGAATAATTGCCTTTTCTTTCCTTTATAAAATTTTCCTTCCCCTTCTCCCTCAATTTGTCTTGGAAATTATCTTCCTCTCAATGTGCCTAGCTCTTCCTCCACACTCTAGTTTATAATTTTTTGACTCCAAGATCACACTCCTATATTTAGATTTATTTACATATATTGCATGAATTATGCCTACTACAAAAAATTATGACTTCTTCCTAAAATTAGGGAATAATCATTTCATGTTTGAACTTCCTCATGCATACTAAAAATAGAAATCAATATTTAAAAAAGTAAACATTAAAGAATCCTTCAAGCTACATAAATCATCACTCCCTCTTAGTAAGGAAGGTGTTCTACATAACACACAACTTATTCCTAAAGTATACATACTTGCTCTTTATCAAAGTTGTGGTTAAGATGTCTGCAACTTTCTCCTTTGGAGGAATGTACTCCAAATTCATTGTCCCCTTTTGTACACAATCTTTGATGAACTAGTACTTGATCTCAATATGATTTAACATTTCATGAAATATTATATTCTCAAAGAGTTTAATACAACTCTAAGTATCAAAATAAATGACAATTAGATTTAGTCATTAATCATAATGCTCAAGTAGAAGTTTCTAAATCTAGATAGCTTCACATGTAGCCATATTAGCTGAAATATACTTGGTATTTATAGAAATAAATGCAACTATTTTTTGTTTCCTATTGTACCAAGGTTTATAACCTATTTCCAAACTTAAAATGCATCATGAAGTGATTTTACTACAAGTTATAATGTCTTCTCAATCTGTACTAGTGAACCCCTCAAACTTTGCTCCATCATGCTAGATATATCTCAATCCATAATAAACTATATCTCATAGTTACCTCAAAACATGCTTCACAACTATCTAGTGCATTCACTTAGGCCCCACCATAAACTAAATAAGTCACTACAAAACAAATATCTAGCCTTGTTTGACTAGACATATAAGAGATCCAATTAATTATTTGTATAAAGTTGGGTCTACTACTTGTAAGCCTTTCCAAATGTATAATAACTTATTTCAACTCTTCTACTCACATATTGGTCATATTAATTTAGAATATATCTCTCCTATAGTAAAGGTTCATTTAAAATGTGACCAAGGGTTGTGAAGTTAAAATGGTTATGTCCATAATATGCAATAAGTGCCTATTCAAACCATGCTAACTACTTTTGGAAAATAGAGATAATGAAGGAAGGCATGTGATTGAGATTAAACGTACCCAATTACCATCTAGCAAAGTATGATTAACACTAAAAAAAGGTTGCATAAACTAAGTTTATCAAGAAAGAAACTACTCAGTCTTCTTTGGCTTCAAAAACATACATAAACTATTTCTTAGTCGTTGTAGAAACAAACAAGTGAGTGAACAAAAGATATAACAATTGAAAATTAATAGTAAAAATTCAAAGGATCACTCACCAAGTTGGGCTCTTGGAGTAAATTATTCAAATATTCTCAATACACTATAAACTTAGAATGATCATTCTTTTATACATATAATAGAAAATGATTACACATAGTATTAGAAACTATGAAAATTGTATTACTAGAAATAGTTACATTGTCTTTACTTCATTTTTGCTTGATCTCATAGATAATCTCTTAAGAGAATTTTCCACCTCATTTAAAATAAAACTTTGCAACCATCTAACTAACAAATAACTACCTTATTCCAACAAAATTTATGGGTGCAATTATTCCATTGGAAGTACAAAGAAGAAATTTTCTCAACATGGAAGAAACACAATCTTCTTATTCATGAGAGAAAATATGGAACAACTATTCCATGTATTTACTCTACATTGAAGCATTATTGACTTATTTGATATAAAAGTATGGTAATCATTTAAGCCATTTATAGGTCTTGAATGTTGTTCCTTTTTCTGCTTTTGACATTGTGACTTGGTCCAAGAATTGGTAAACATGTTATCTGCTTTTTTATTCGCCTTTTTCCATCTATTCATGCAACAAAAGATTAGGTGAACAAAAAAATGGAGATTCATCCATTCCAAATTACATACATTTATTAAACTTAAGATTTTACTAATATGGTACATCACATACTTGCACAAAAAATAGATTACATGGCTACAAAAGACTTATTATGCTTCAATTATCCAAAAAGGAATAATATAAAGAGAACCAATACTTTAAAAATAAAGTATTTAATATTAAAAGTATGCAAGTCCAATTCTATATGTTCATTAGAGATTGATTTAAAAGACATAAAACTATTATAGTGAAGTATTTACAAACTCATATACCCTATAACAGTTCATTCAAAATAAGAGAAAGTAGGACAAAATAGGTTGCTATTTTCAGCCCATTGTTTCCTTTAATATAGAAGCATCAATATTCTTGCAATTAGTCACAAGTGGCATGGGCATGGGCTTAGAATCCCCCATCCTAGATTGCTTCAACATCTCAATTGTGTACTTTCCTTGTCCAAGGGAGGTCTTTCCCTCTCTTTTTCATAACTCTAATGCTAGAAAGTAATGCACCAACCCCAAGTCTATAAATATCTTGTTTGTAGTGTGTGATGAGCTCCTCAAACTATATGAGAAATAAGTTAGAAACATACAACACCAGTATGAGAGGTTCACCCTTTACAACATCAATATTTGCAAGTAACTATTAGTATGTGCATACCATGCCCTAAGAGCTTTCTTGGGCCCATATAGATCTCTCCACAACCTACATACTTACCTTCCTATGAACCTAAAAAATCTAGCTTCTCTATGTAGATGTCTTCCTCAATTGCTCTATTGATGAAGATTGTATTTGCATCCATCTAGTGAATCCTCCAACAAAATTGTGTTTCTATAGAAATCATAGCCTTAATACATGAGTACCTAGATACTAGAGAAAAATTATTGCAATATTCAATAAATTCTTCCTATAACAACCCATTAGCTATAAATCACACTTTAAACTTTTCCACACTACTATATGCAATATGCTTAATCTTAATCAACCACCTTGATATACAAATGAGTTTCCTTCTAGACATGGCACTACCTCCCATAGACTATTCTTCATAGTGAAATAGTACTCCTCCACCATGAAATCTATCCACACATGGTTCTTGGATGCATCCTAAAAGTTTTAAGGCTTTGCATCAACTAGTTCACTCATAATTTCCACATGCTTAGAATATCACTTAGGAACAATTCTTCATTGGATAAATCTAGTAGAGCACCCACATACTTTTGGGGCTCTCGTAGTGTCTTTTCATCTTTCATATTCCTTCTTCTCCCTACAGTAGGAAATCAAGGTTGATAAATTTTATATTACTCCTTTTGATCTTATTTCATTATTTTTCTATCACGTTCTCCAACTTGTGTGACTAAACTTATAGGAATTTAAGTTACATAATCCTTGGGTTCCTACTCCTCCTCAACAACCTTTGTTAAGATGCTAGACTTCTGAATAGCACTCTCCTCCTTGAACTTCAAACCCTATATATATCTATTCTTCTAAGAGTAGGAATGAAAATTTTATGGTACTTAGAAGTGTACTTGACATAGATACCCTTCTCTATAGTTTTTTCTAACTTAATTCTCTTCTCCATATGAATTTGACAATACACAATTCATCCAAAGAAATAACTCCAAATTTAGTCTCTCCCCAATAAATGCATCCTCCAACATCAAATTTCCCAAAAAATATCATAGGATCCTATACTACAAGTATACGATTGTGTTACAAGCCTCCACCCATAATAATAAATGAATATCATGACTATGGAACATGACCTTGGCCACTCCAACTATAGCCCTATTGTTTTGTTCAAAAACCCCATTTTCTTGACTTTTGTACATAATCGTCAACTCTTTTATGTACTCTCTTGAGAAAAAAAACTCCTTAAATATAATCAAGGTATATTTGTCTCCATTTTCTGAACTCGGTGTCTTGATCTTCCCCCTATTTGGTTCTCCAAAAGATTCTTAAACTCTTTGAACATACTAAAAACCTCATCTTTATTTTTAAGAAAATGTATCCATGTCTTCTTGAAGAAATCATCAAAGGTAATGTACTAATCATACACATTCAAGCATATTCTTGGCATGGTCCCATACACATTAGTATATTAGATCCAACATACATTCGGACCTAGTGTTACTACTCAAAAAAATTGGTCTTCATAATATTTCCCCATTATGCAACCCTTGCACACCTCATTCTTCTTGACCATCTCTAGAGGCCTCATGACTATTTCCTTGAGCATATTAATTTCTCCATGGTGAAGATTGGTCTTCCTCTCATTCCATAATTATTATAGCCTTCTACTACTACTTACAAATGCAATTATTCACTAAAATAATAACTCAAAAAAATTTCAATCCCTAATAATCATCACTTTCACTACCTTGGAATATTTGTGATAGATGAATATTTTCCACCCTTAAAAGGTCATGATATAACCATTTCCCTCCAAGTACATACCAATTTCAAATTTATTTTTATGTCAAGGACATACAATAGATCCACCAAAAGAGTTTTAAGAAACTCCCTCTGAAACTTGGCAAAGCAAAAAAAAACTATATGGTATTTGGGAAATTGTCTTCTAGTATAGAAATACAACCCTTTCTCCAACTTGGTGAAATAATCTCTAACTCTTTTCATGTAGAAAGAAGCATCACTATAAATATGCCACACATTGTTGGAAATTGAACTCAAGAGACAAAAAATGAGTGAAAATGCAATCTTAAATGGTGTTGCAAACTCAACCACCTTTATAGAAGCTAAAGCCTATTTTTTGGTTGTCATTTTTAATATTACTCGAGAACTCACCATCATAGTGACCCACTAGATGGAAATAAAAAAGCTTCTCTTTATTTAAGTCCTTTTAGAAGAAGACTCTTGAATTGGCTCTTTCTAGACCCTTTTCCTTCCTTTTCTTATAAGAGAAAAAATATCTTCATCTTCAACATTATTTGTTTTATTTCCTCAATAAGCATCTTCACATCTCTCCTCTTAGGAAAAATCATCCCAAAGCCTCACTCAATCAGGTAGGTGATCCCAACCAACAATATACTTTAAAAATGCATTGCATTGTCTCACAAATTATCCAAGGCTATATGCATCAACTCATCTTCAAAAATTATCTCACCAATAAAATCTAACTCATGCCTTACCTGAGTCAACCTAGAAAAGTAAGATGTAATTCTCTCTCCCTTGTATATATTTGTATTATGCAATTTGTCCTTGAGTATGATCTTACAAATTTGATAGTCACTTTGATATAGTTTTGTGAATTTATTCCATATATCCTTGGTAGTGTATTTTCCTTTAAAAAGGTGAATCAAGTGAGCCCATCAAGGATATTCTTCATGCCTTGACCTCCTTGATGTTATATGCATCTAGAATAATGGGATCATTCATTAGAGGATTTACTATTGTACTAGCATAGGCTCACAACCTTTAGAAAAGATGTTGTACAAACCTTCCATTTGAAATAATTTGAAGCACCCTTAAGCCTATCCTCATATCGAAGACTGACTACCATTGTAGAATGGAACCCTAAAATAAAATAAAATATTATTTTATTTTAAATTTCCTTGAAATATGTGTTGCCATAAAAGTCATTGAAGGAATTCAAAGTATACTCATCTCCATTATATGCCTTAGTGTCTTGATCCTCCTCACTATTTCGTTCTCCAAAAGATCTAAAATATTTAAAACCTACTAAATGCTTCATCTTTATTTTTTTAAAAATATGTCCATGTCTTCCCAAATAAATCATCAATGAAGGTAACCCAATACTCATACATAATCAAGGATAATTTTTATATTGTATGATGCTAAAAATGGGGTACATCTCCACCATGAAAACTGAAAGCCAAGAGGAAGAAACCAAACAAACAAAGTAGATATAAAAATATCTACTAATAGAAAAGGGAAAAAACATGTAACTTTGCCCTTGCAAGTTTAGGATCTTTTTATGTGTTGACCTCCATTAATGAAGACAAGCTAATGAGTACATAAGATTTTATGTAATAATTAAAATGAAAGTGAATAGGATAATAATGTCTAAACCTTTGAGATCAATAAGGTAAAATAACCAAATAACTTTTTTTTGCTAACAGGAAGCTCAAAGAGACCTTCTTTTTGTTTCGAGCCCCTAGAAACTATAATTTTTCAATTAGACCAAAGCCTATTTTTTTTCAAGTTAGGGATAGCCTTAGAAGTAAAACCTCATCCCTAATCCTAAGTAAGGGATGTCCTCATCCCAGATCTACTCTTTGGACTACTAAAACTAGAATTGTCATGTGTCTGAAAGATACTAGGTCAAGGATGATCTCAAGCATTATCCCATAATATTGAATCATATAAGTGAATATGTAAATGGAAAGAGATCAAAATTTGGACTTTAAATTTGTGCTTAAACATGTTACTTGAATCCTATAGTTCTAAAAAAGTGTGTGGGTGTATGGTTATATAGGGTTTTTCCTAACCCAATTGCCCATTATGGTGATTCCCACCTCCATAGATAGTCATTAAGTTTAATTTAATATGTATAGTGCTCATGAATATAGATTATGAGTTGAGAATGTAAAGAGGTATGCAATATAATGTAAGAATGTCAAGATCAATGTTGTAGGGGCACTCTTTCAATTTTTGATATAATAAGGACCTAATTGTGGGCACTCTGTTGATTCATGTGTCCAATTGTAAGGGGAACTTTGGGAAAGGTTTTCATATATAATGGACCCATTTTGTAAGTTCATTGTCATAATTGGTATATAATAAGCCATCTAGTTAACCTTTGTCAAAGGGGTCGGTGGATTTCTAGCAAGTGTATGATTTTGTCAGTATGGTATTTTAGATTATTTTGAATCCATATATGATGTTATTGTTAGAATGTTTAGAATAACTAAGAATGGGATGAATCAATTACTCAAGGTCCATAAGTACTAATAAAAAAATCAAACATTAAACATTAACCGTTCTGCTTAACCTATTGTGGCTTGGTCACTACTGTAAATTCATAAACAAAATTACTAGCAGTTCACTGTCCTAAGATAACATACTTGTTGAATGTAAAGATATAAATGTAAAACACCATAAGAAATTAAACACAAGTTTGATATTAGGATCAAACGTGGAAACCCAATTTGATAAAAACCACTGCCAACATGTTACCACTTTTTCACTCTTTTGAAGTGAGCTCTATTGGGAGCCAACTCTATTAAAGGTTACAATACACATTATTAAAAATGACTTGGTTAGAGGATTTAATCACCTTGTTAGGAGTGGCCTTGTTAGAGGATTTTGATCATTCCATTTATAATGTCACCTTGCTAAAGGATTTACATAGATTGTTAAGTCCTTTAATGATTGCTAGGTCAACCTTTGATTAAAAGGATGTTAATACAAACTCTTTACAATGATTAGAAAGTAAATAGTAGGGTTTGACCTATATGATTACAACTCACTTTTTTAGTTTCAAATCTTTCTTTGGTTCATGTGTTAATTCTTTGATAATCCTTCCTTGTGACCTCTATCCTTGATTTTCTTGACAACCCTTCAAGCATTCACCCTTCTTTTCACAACAAAATTAATCCTTCATCTTAGATTCACTTATCAACCTCAGCAAACTTGTTCCCTATTACTAGAAACACACACACATTTCTCTACTTTGTTCTCTTCTTCACATATCTCATTTGTGCTCTACTCTCCCCCTTTAAAATTCATCTTTGTACCTCCTTAAATAGGTAATTTTGGTCCTTTTCCATTTTCATAATCATCATGGATCTTAGGGTTCAAGATCTGATCCAACAGATTCATTGTATCTATTCATCTTCCTTCTTTTATAGAAACTTCTGATTGAATTCATTCATTAGGTATCTTACCTAATCCTCTCCTTGAATTAAATGATCCAACTCATCAATATTATCTTCAACACATTTTCCATATTCCAGGAAATCAACTTAGTTGGTTGAAAATCATGATTTCTCATATGCATTCAAAATATTGTCACTTGGTCATTACCAAGTTCTAGCACTCAGTCATTACTGAATTGCTTGGTCATTGTAGAAATTTTGGCTGGGGCTCAACTTGTTTTCTCGATCGATACTAATGCTTGGTCAAGACTGAATTTACTCAGCACTTACTATATGGCTCAGTTGACACTAGCATCACTCGACATAGTCTTGACAATTTCTTTATCTTTAACTCTCTTGCTTGGTCAAGTTTTACATAAGTGATATATCTTGTCTTGTACCATAAAAACTTGAACATCAACATGATATAAACAATCTCTTTGTCGTAGCAAAATCTAACTAATCAAATGTCCATTGTAGCTTCATTTTCATAACTCAACCTTTCCTCTAGGTTTTTTTGTTATGAGAAACTTCTCAAATCCTCTTCATCAATCAAATAGAAAAGACATTTAGATTAGATAGCAAAATTTCTTATAAATAGATTTGACATCAATGAAAATACAACAATTTTTCTAGTTGTAGTTTTCAACAATGAAGATAAATTTTCTAAGGAAATGCGAAGTTTCCAAGTGGGATTAAACATTGTTAATTTTGTTAATGACAAAATTTTAGAGAAAAGTTGCAATTTAGGTAAAACAGTCACAACCATTCAAAATATACTTGAGGACCTTTGATTAGGAGTTTGGGGAACATTATAATCTCTCAGGGGTTGACAATATTGGTTGTTCATGATTTTGGCATATGAAAGATAAATAAAATACTAAATTTTCTTGGGTTTTGCATTGTTCTTTGATTTTGTATGGATCTTTGGTATTGAGTGTCTATCATGGTTGTGTAGAGGAGTGAACCGTATTTTTAATGCTTTTGTTTTTAATTCCTAATCTTATTGGTTTCAAAATTATGCAAACAAGTGCAACAGTTAGATAAATGCTTGGGTTGGTCAAGGTCTGGGGATGTAATTAAATTTCTTTTCATAGACACTGAAGTGTTTCATGTGTTGGTTTCATTATACAATTCCATTAAAGTGTAGTTTCTATGGAAAATAAGCCTAACTGGTCCTATTAAACCTATCCAACAAGTGTATTTTGGTCGGTACATGATTGGTTGGAGTGGAAATATTTAGGTGCATTGTCAAGGGCCCAAAAGGATATTAAAAACTTTAGTTTTATTTCCAAGGTTTTTGGAAGAATCTAGAGACCTAATTGGCTATAAAGCCTAATAATGAAAACTTATTCAATTTGAATGTTCGAATGCAAGGAAGGTTTGAAACATATCTAGTTGGGGTCTATATGCCACGAGAAGGTCCAATAAGGGACAAACTGATGCATGGAAGATCAAATGGGTTTTTTTTTCTCTTAGAGTGAAGTTGTGGCATCTATGAGCCAAATGTAGTCATTAGGAGAATCAAGAGAATAAAGTATTAGTAACTTGATTTTTCTATAAGGAGTTTTGGAGGACCTTGGGGTTTTCAATATAGTATATGATTTTAGGATAGGGAAGATGTTTAAAGGGAGGATTTTAATCCAAGATATTATCATTGGTTATGAGGGAAGTGTGGTGTAAGAGTTCTCTATAGTCTCTCTACATCAATCTAAATCCCTACAATGAAACCCTAGCATAAAAATGCAATCATTAGGTCCTTGAGTGCATGATAATGTGTAAATATGAAGAGACAAAAACTAGATCTCAAAATACAATACACATACCAAGTCCTCGAGGGCTAAAGAATTATGGCCATATTTACAATTATTTTGCATCTCCTTGATGGCTTGAATTCTTTTTGAGTGTTGTATGGTTGAAGATGTTAAATTCCTCTTTTCTTTAATGGATGAATCACAAAGCCTCTAGTATTCACCTTGCAATTTATCTAATGTAAAATTGGGATCTCCTCCAAAGTGTTCCACATCCCATGCGTAATTTCATTCATGCTTCTTTTTTATGTAAAAATAAAAAAAAAGATGTTTTTTATAGTGAATTGAAGGCAAAACTCGATGGGAGCAAACACGATTGAGAAAGAAAATCCACCCATTTGAAATAGGTCCAAGGGGCACCAATCTAAGGCTCAAACTAAGGGATGAATTTGTTCCTTACCCTAGGTGGATTTTGGATTTAAGATCCTTGGGATATCAAATATGAAATTTTACTAAGATTTATGAGATATATAAGTGTAAAATAATGATTTAGTCATGGAAATATGGTTAAAATGAGAGAGGGGAGGAATAATCATAAGGGTTAAATCTTAAATCAATATTTTCAAAAGGAAGAAAGGGAAATATAGGAGGATATGTTAGACCCTACCCCATATTCACCTACAAGAAATAAAGAGAATTTTAGACAAATTTAACTGCTACCAATTTTGAACGGTACATTTAGCCCCTACTTTATCAATCTATGACACTACATTTATATGCAAGCTAAGATAATAAGATCATTACTAAATTTGAAAAAGGATATAGAGAAGTCCAAACCCATAGATTGTACGAGAAACTATTAGTACCCACATTTTGGAAAACCACATGTTTGTGAGAATCATAGATCATCTAAGAATTACTAAGCGATGACTTATGAAGTGTATGGGCAGCTATATGACATGTTTTTTGTCTTGCTAATTTAGAAAGGTGAACTAGGGAACTATGTTTACCTCACCCAACTATGATGCATAGTGATGAAAAATATTATGTCAAAATATTCAGGATAAACTTGAAACATGTTATAATCCATAAGAAATGGTACATTGTTCAATTGTGATTTCAATACTTTTGATGTGTGTAAATCAAAGTTTCCTAGCTTAAGTCAAGATAGAATGAGTGATTAAACATGTGGATGAAATCTATCATGGATTCAAGAAGTAAACTAATTTAAATAATATAATGGAAACTTATCATTTTCAAAATCTCATTTGAAAACATTTTACCTTTTCAATCAATGTTGAAGAAGAGAAAGAGAAGAGGAAGATGATATCAAGGAGATAGATTCTACCACAACCCAAGATGGAAATCCTACAAAGAAGAGTATATGAAGGAGTACAATTGAGAAAGGTATTCCTCAATCTTTTTTCCTCTATTCATACTTTCATAATATTTTTATGATTTCAATGGTTGCTATTTGAGATTTTTCATGCACTAAGAACCTAGGAATTCAATTTAGACTACCCAAGTCAACTTAGACCAAGATTCTCGACCTATACCTAGAAATTCAACTTGGTCCAAGAATCTTAACTTGGACCCAAAAAGTTGACCTAGAATAGAGATCTTGACATGGACCCAACAAGTCAACCTGGTCCAACAATCTCAACCTAGACCTAGCTTGTGTGGAATATCTCTTTTTTATTTGATTTACCATTTTGAGATGGATGACTACTAAAATATGCATTTTATATGTGATTGTAGAATCTACTAGTGTTACAAGAGCATTATATGACACAAATTACAATATACATCTAGGGGTAGTATGTTATACTCAATATGTTGGATATAATTTTCTAATTATGTGTTGTCTTTAATGTTACACAAATGTCATATCAATTATCAATCAGTGCTTACTGAGCTCACTTGGTTAGCAAGTCAATTTTCTTTGTCTACCGAGCATTCCTGGAGATTACTCTGTGAATACAGTGTCTACCGAGCTCACTCAGGTGTTGAAGGAAATTATGGCAAAAAGCAGTGTTAACCGAGTTATCATGGTTAACGAAGGAAAGTTAGTCAGAGTAAGTGATTATCGAGTTCACTCAGTTGCCAAAGGATTTTGCAAGTTCGCAGTGTTAACCAAGCTTCTATTGGTTAATATAAGAAATCATTTCAGGATTAATGTTTACTGAGCAAGGTTGGCCAATGAAGGATTTTGTTGATTTGGGGATATGAAGTTTAATTATTTCAAGTATTGATTCCAGACGACTGTGGTAATATTTATTGGTCATTGTAAGTTGTAATTGAGCTGACTTAATAATTTGTATGGTATAAATATAAGGTCAAGTTTAGATTCTAGTGCATGGGAGGTAATGCAAGTGTATTGACTGATTGAGAAGGAAAGAGTGTGAGTGAACTTGAAGGATGGTCAAATATCCTTGTGGAGTAGCAAAGTATTATTCGATCAGTAAGGATCTAGCATGAAGCAGAATAGAGATCTGTAATCAGCAATTCAATTGCATCTCATTCAGGTCATTTCATTATTAATTTCTTACCATTGTAGTAGTGATTCCAAAATCTCTTAATAGAGTTGGTTTAATAGCCAGTTGTAAATCTATACTTCTTGAAAGGCCACTCCTAATAGGTTGATTAAATCCTCTAACAAGGTCACACCTAACAATGTATTTTGTAACCTTTAACTAGGTTGGCTCCTAATAGGGCTCACTTCAAAAGAGTGAAAATCTGTAACTAGTTGCATTGGTAGTTTTTCCCATATTGGGTTTCAACGTTAAATCTTCGTTTCTCGTGTGTTCATGTTATTTCTTTCATGCTTTCAAGATAATCATTGTGAATGTTTAAATAAGTAAATCTCACTACTTTTACCAAGTTACAACAATTTATGTGTGTTTACTGAATAATAGCAGCAATCAATTTTATTGTTAACATCCAAGGGATCTGAAATATTTTTGTGGTAACTGATTCACCCCCCTTCTCAATTACTCCATCTATATTTCCAACACAATCAGCCAAAGAATTAGTTGAGGAGAGTCATAGGATTACATCGAGTATGTCGCCTACCACATTTATGATTTTATAGAGTGGTGTTTCTTGTAAATATGGAGAGATAGGATAGGATACATGCACCTTTGAGCTTCCATTAGGAGAAAAGATAGTGTTATTAGAGGATATCTATTAGATCTTGCAACTACTAATCCATGGACTAAAAGTGAGACCATTTATAAGGAGTGCAAAGGATTTTGATGAGGACTAAATATACTACATTGGTTGAAAAGAACATGCATGTAAATGAAGGGATCAAATAGATCTCATTTTTTTTGGTATGGTCAAGCTCCCCTTGTTAGGAAGATCATGTTGTACACAATTGCTAGTATGATGAGCCCTGACACAAATGGCACAATGTTCTCCACACCTTTAACTCATACAATGTGAAGGATAATGGAGGTGAGATAAGTATTATCATAGAGCCATAGAATTCTAGCTCACCTATGTGTAGAGATAAGTAGGTATATGAGATACCAAAGATAGATTTTGGCAATGTGCATGCTCTTACAGGTGTGGATCTTTGAGCACATTAGTTGCATGAGATTGGTGTTATATTCAAATCAGACAGATGCAATTTCACTGATGCTTATACATTGGGGAAATTATAGTATTTTGGAGATATGTTATACTAGAGGACCACACTTGATCATTTACCAGGAACAAATGTGGTATGGATTCCATATCAGCATATGCCAACATGGAGAGGGTCAAATGTACAACTAGCATGGATATAAAAAATGATATTTCTCAAGATCAAATAGAGATACTAGGTGGTACCAAACTATTCTGAGAGAGTATTGTTGTAGTTCAGTCAACAATAAGGTTTTTCGCTATAGGTTCCCCTATACTCCCATGGGAAGAGATACATAGAGAAGCTTGAGACCATACCATGCCCTAAAATAGATTACATAGAGGAGAAAAAGAGAGAGTTGAGAGTGGATATATGGGTGCCCGCTATAATAGAGGATATAGATATCTAAAGAGACTACCTTAAATATCTTGGTGTCCATAGAGCGGGATCTATTGTCATGCCCAAACTATGAGGGCAAAAACACACACAATTTTTTTTGAATTAATAATTAAACATGCCCTAGGTTTGAAATGATTGATAAAAGTTTTAGTACAGGTTCTTTACTTTACATCTTAAGGTTATAAACATGAGGGCGATTACATTGTTAAGATTTTGAAACTTTTGTTATAAGATTGATGTCGAGCATAGTCACGTTATTATATTAACTTCACAACAACATACTAAAATTATTTAAATAGCAATCTAAATGAGTACGGTTAAATTAAATTGCAATATCTAATCAAGAACTTATTAAAAAGAATATCGCGTCTACCCATACATATAGGTATATACTTTAATTTTATTCCAATCATAATTTTATAAAAAAATCAAATAAAACATTATTAGCTATAATTTTTAAAGCAATCATCCTGATTTTTTTTTTTTTTTAATAGAGTCAATTAATTAACCAACCATTAATTTAGAACTTTATAAGATAGTAAAACAATTAAATTGACTTGAAACTAAACTAACTCCAATTGAATACTATCTTAATTTTCTTAGTAAACCAATCATACATTTAATTATAATTAATAGTCATCAAGCTCAATTTATATAATGATGATAAAACTTTTAACAATCAAAATAAACATTTCTAGCAAACTTCTAATCTAATCTTTTGATATTAAATTAATAAAAGAACATACTAAATAAATTAACCTTTATCGACTAATCATAAAACGAGAATTTTCTAAAATGATTCAACAACTAAATTAATTAAAACTATACTAACTAAACCAAAACTAAATTACATTCATAAAATTTAACAAAACTATACATAACAACTAACTAAAATTTACCTCTAAATTAAACTTTCTACAAACATAGTTTATCTTTACAAAATAAAAATTAAAAAAAACAATAAATAAATAAAGATTTAAACAAACTTTTAATTAACCACTTACTAGCTAATACTAACTTAACATATACTAATCCTAATTAAACTAAACTAACTCATAAAAGAAATACTCAACTAACCTAGCTAACCTATACTAAACCTAACACCAACCCTAACATCCTACTCTACTCTCCCCAACCCCCTACACCCTAGCCAAGTGGACGAGACAGGGGGGGCCCTCTTCCCAACAGCCTGCGCGCTGCCCCACGGCCTGCGCACGCAGACCAACCCTCTCCCCAGAACCCCGTGCCAAGCAAAGCGCAGGCCAAGGAATTCAAGGGAGACGTGACCCATCATAAAGCAAGGTTTTTTTGATTTAAAACAAAACAACTTTGATTTCATTCCATGGTCAGCAATGTTAAAGGGAGGGACCAAGGTGACATCATCCCATGTGATGACAGTGACCAACATAAAAACATAAAACATTTCTTTATTCCTCCCTCTAAACTAACATCCAAAATGGAGATAGGGCATTAATGTTATAAAGATTTATGGGTAGAAATGTAGATATTCAGGATTTGAAATTTCTTTTCTTTTAAATTTCCTTTGTTTATTCCATTTTTTTGTTCTTAATTTAAAACAAGAAATATTAAAAAGGCAATAGAATAATAAGAGAATCTATTAGATTCTCTGTCTTAAGGGGGAGCATTCAAATTTTTTCCCATACAAAATCCAGAGAGGTTTTTAAGACCTGGGGTGCACATTTAATTTGAAAGCCAAATTTGACTAAGTGTAGTCATAAATTATATATTTTCTTGTTAATTTTGGAATTAAATTTCAACTTATTGGTAACAATGATTTCTTAAGTATACTAACAAGGGTGAGAAAAGGTATTATTTTCTCCCTCTCTCTGATAATTTATGTTTTATTAATCATTATACATCAAGGTTTATGATCTATCTTGTGAATTCAAGGCATTACAAGATCTCTTATTCAAATTGATTAATTCCAATAATCACAAAAACAAATCTTTCATTCATAATAGAATTCTCATTTCCAACATATAAGAAAACTGAAATTTGCCTTATCAAATCAAACATCATTTATATAGGGGAGTAGGATTGATTGGATTTAAACATGAAGTTAATGATTGTGTCACAACGATGCATGGTTAAATTGATTTCCAAAAACAAACTTGAATTAAATTATATCAACCATATCCATTTGTTTTATTTTTTCTTTTTTCTTTTTTGAACACCATTTTCATTTTGAACATAATGGGAAACTTAAAGATTTTTCTTAATTAATCTATCATCAAAACACCTTATTCTTGATGTGCATCCATCTATTTTTCAATTACGATTAAATCACAAGATGAGCAATGATACTTAACACCAATTTTATTGGGAAACCTGATTCAAGGCTCAGCCAGGAAAGAACCAGGAAGAAAACCCGGCTTCGTTGCCAATTACAATAAGGTTTTAAAAATATAATTTCACAATAGGATCTCAATCCCAAATTTCAATGATTTTATCAAATTTTCTTCATGATCAAATCAAGGAGTTTGTAATATTTTCTGAATCTCATTTCAAGAACCATGGAGGAAACCAATAACTGATCGGGTGACAACCAAGCAGAATCAAAAGAACATCAAGCATGCATAATCATACATGGTTTACACAAGAAGATTCATAGTGAATCAAGACTAGGGAGAGGTGGATTCTTCCAACTGGAGAAGTCAAGCACAACACCAAATTCAGATGCCCAATCGGGGCCAATAACCAAGAACTTTCGTTCTTCCATTTAACTTGCCATACTCATACCAGGTTTGTGCTGACGGGTAGGGGCCCATAACACCCTACCCTTTATCCCTCTTCTCATCTTGAGAAGAGACTCTACACATGTTGGAGTTCAACTAAACAGACCTCTCCCAAAATTGGTCACTTCTGCCCTCTCCTAGGGTGAGTAATACCAAAACACCCATGCAAGAAAAACTCAAAATTTCAAACATAAACAAGAAAGGAAACAACCAAAAAGACATGGTTTACAAATCCCCCCCACATACCCACAACCATACAACAGTAAAACAATAACAAGGTAACAAGAACATGAAACAAAACATAAAAACTGAAATAAGGGAGATGGGAGTCTCCTACCTTCACAAGAGGTAATGGCAATGAACCAGTTTGAGTAGAGTATCCCTCCTTCCTTCAAGCTTCAAGAAAATCTTCTCTAAATGTAGAGATTTGGTAACCAAACCACTAGACCAAGGAAGGCCTCTAAATAAGCCTCCAACTCAACCACCCAAAAGGAGCAATAACTATTTCCACCCACTAGCCACACTAGAAACTCCTAACTCAACTGACACCATGGTTAAACCCTAAAAGGAGGTGGGGTAAGACAACTCATGACAACCACTTGCAATTTTCGCACAAAGGCAAAAAGGGACTTTTTGAGTGCCCTCAAAAGTCAAAGCTAGGGGCTTAGGGGTTGGAAAAGACCCCTAACCCATACCCACACCCATAGGTTAGAAAAAAAACATGTTTTAAAGCCTTAGGGAAGAGGTTAGAGTCAAATAAAATCTAGAGATAAAATAGGTCTATCTAACAACTCTAACTTGCAAAACAAGCACAAAAACATTTTACGAGTATCAAGCGACACTGAAAGAACATAATTACGAACAAAAAGGGTTTCCAAATTTTAGCACATGGAGATCAGTTTTGTCCCTCTGTAGGGTTTTTCGGCTAAATATCTGCACACTCATTGCACACATCAGTAGTCTCGTAAAATCACATGTATATAAACGCATATGTATCAGAAATTTTCATAATTTAAAACATACATTAATAAAGTTTCTCCTCCCTTCATAATTCTTAACCATTTGAAATATCTTAAATCAAATCTCAATCCTACATCTACTGATTTCGTCAACATACATATACATGAACATTAAATGACAATCATCAAATATATTTGGAAATAACATCACACAACATGAAATAATAAAATATGTTCTAAGCATCAAATAATGTCTCGACATCTCGAGTCGTGGATAACAAAAATAAGAGTAATGTATCACTATGCTACGATGGGTCAGGGCGAGGCCTCACATCTATCTTTCTTGTAGACTATCCTATTAGAGATTTGGGTCCTTTTTACAAAGCTTAGCAAGGACTCTATGAGGAGGATAGTGATGGAAATGATGATGATAATATAGGGGCAATGGGGATGATGAAGGAGGTGTTTAAGAAATATATCCACCCATAGAGGCCATGTGGGTTGATGAGAATAAATGAAAGAGAGAGAGGAAGAATCTATGATATAGGACCCATTATGGCTTCATAATACATGCCCCATTGCCACTTGAAAATGGGGTCCCCTCTTTTTTTCTTTTGAGTTGTAGAGCCCACTATCTACAATAGGGTGTCTTCTTAGGTGCCTTGGGGGGCAGGGTTAGTAGAGTCTAGGTCTAGGAATCGAGAAATCAAGTGTCACCTAGGTTTCAACAATATAAAGAGAACATTTCTTTCATAAGGGTAAATTGTGCACCTTGCACACTTGCACACATGTGCAAGGTGTGCAACCCCACCTTTGCCTAAACTATGAAGGCATGTAGTTATGCACATGCACACCTTTGCAAGGTGTAAAACCCTACATGCTTATAAATAGGTCCCCTCCCTCCTTTTCATCTCATTCTTCTCTGCAGACCCATCAATTGTACACCCTTGCACAATAGAAGGCCTACAACCTCCACAGAATCTACAGTTCACATCTACCCACAGTTTGAAGGTATGACTATTGAGCACATGCACATGTGCATAGGCCTATAGCCTTCATAATTCTACAATGTAGAAGAACACACTCAAGTTGTTCATGGGGCACAATTTCCCACCTTGCATAGGTGCATGACTACACAACATGCGCAAAGACCCTTAGACTATTTCTCCTACCCATTTGGCCCATGCACTTGCACACCTTGGGCACTTGCATAGGTGGGCATGTGCACACTTTCTGCTCTACTCAAATTTTTTTCTTGCTAAATCACTTTTGCATTAGTTTTTTTTGAGTTGTTCAATGTCTTTTGGGTTCTCAATTGGCATGATACCAACTATTTTCCTTTATGAAAGTAACCATGGCTTCATCATCATCTGCACCATCAAGATCTCCCCAAAACCAATAACCTTGAAATTCTAAGGAGCACTGAAAAAATCACACTTCATTAAGCTTCACTCATCGATCAAAGACACCAAACTAGGACATATAGGCTAGAACTTCTTCATGGTACTATGAAACAAACCACACAAGAGATTAGAGATGATCATGACCATTATTAGGAATAGTTTGGTCAATGAAACATCACACCTGATATCCATGCAATCTATTGAGTTGATCATGACCCTTGTGAAGCACTATGTCCCAGATGAGAAGGTTGTCAAGTGTGTCACTACAGAGATCATCCTTGACATATAGCCTAACAACATAGAGAAGGTCTATCATTCACCTATCTCTGATCAATAGTATGGCATTTCATATGAGAACCTATGTAGGTGGTACCCCCAAAAAAGGGGACAAGTGGATGACATAGTACATAAGAAGTATCTAATTACCCAGACTTCCCATACTAAGAAGCTGGGAAAACATGAATTGACCAAAGGCTACATGATTTTAGACATTTGCTATTGCATTGTGCCCTTGAGAAGAGTAATATGACTTCCCATGGGTAGTCACTTGGAGATGTGGATGGTCCACTTCATTGAAAAGATTTGGTTATGAGAATACATGATAGACTAGGAAACACGTAATAGTGAATCTCTACATGACATCCTATGTGGTTTATCTATTAGCCGCTAGGCCACCTACATACTGAGGTCTCACAAGGAGAGGAAATGTGAAGGATGTCAATGCATGGACCCACATTGTCTACTTGTAACTAGTAAAGAAAGACCTCTAGGATGATAGCCTCGAGTAAAGGATAGTTAATGATGCATTCATCTTTATTGTAACCTAGTTCGTTGAGGGAGACTATGTCAAGAGAATGTCAGTAGATGTCATGCCCAAAATTTACAGGGCAAAAACACAACTACATTTTTTTTGAAGGATAAACTTAAGAATTTACAAAATGACATGTGTGTCCCAACCAAGTTGAATAGTTTGGTGTTTAGGATATAACTACTTAGGTTCTTTGAGTAACAATTATGTTCATTGGGGTCTTATGTACTTCTATCACTAAATTGAAAGTGGCCCCTTTAATTGGTTAATTTATCATTGAGTAATGTACTTAATTGTATCATGTCACATTAACATTTCCAACTAGGCTATATATATATATATATAGGATGGAAGTACCTATAGGACGAGTTAAGATTGCATGAATAATTCTTGTTAGGTGTCAGGCTCAAAAGAGTTGTTTCATTCAAAATTCTAGTATACTAATATCAATATAATAATAGGAGATCAATTTATGACATGGTTCACCAATGCTCTTTTTTGTTAGAATTCAAGTTATAGCATATTTTTAAGATATCTGTTCTTGAAGGAAATTGTTTCCTACAAGACCTTGTGGTAAAAAAGTTGATATACCATATCAATTTAATTTTACAATCTATCCTTGTACGTAAATGTTTACATGTATCAATGTAACTCATTATAGACTCCTCGTTGGATAAAGGTTCACAAAGTGGTTTCAATTGACAAAATAGATATATAGATAACTAATTACTCATGCTAACTCCAACTATCATTTAATTACACTTTATATTATATCATATAGCATTTTTACTTACATAATTAGATTGCATCACATAACAATTTCATTTCTTTCTCATCTCAATTTCCAAGCTCTAAGTACAAAATACTTAAAAGGAATAATTCCTATGTATTTTATTTACCTCTTTGTATGATATAACTTATATATAAAAATGTTGTCATTCATTCCCCATTAAATATTACCTATATTAGTGACTTTTATTAATGTATATAGTATAATGAATTGAAACTATCTATCACCCATAACAATTATACTATTCTCAAAATTATCCTCTAACATCTATGAAAATTTTAGAATATAACTATTGAATAATTGAGTTATTTTACCCTATTTCTTATCTATAATATTATAATAGTATGCTAACTTATATTTGCTTTCAATTTCATTAATTATTAACCATTAACTTACTAACTAAATATTAATTCATTTATACAAATTAATTAAAAACTACTACTAATTTACTAATTACTAATAGCTAATAACTATATTTACTAACAACTCAATTTAATTTATTTACTACCTAACCAACTTACATACTAATCACTTTTCTCACATTAATACTTTCTAAGCCACCCTAAATCCCATCTAATTTCTCTTAACCTCCTACCCTTCTACATTCTCCCAAGCCCCAATGCATCTCCTTAGGCCTGACTCGCACACCCATGAGGTTGTCACACATGGGGAAGAGAACCTAAAGGGAGTTGGTAAATTGTCCAATAATACAAATGGAGGATGTACAGAATAATTTAAAATGATGATGGCCAATCTCTAGATAGAATGTACCAAAGACAACAAAAAAAGGTCAAACATGATTCTTTTCCAGATTCACAAAAAATTTCAAAAATTTTGTTGTTTTCGATCACAAAATATACAGATCACGAAGATCAAATGCTAAAAATTTCAAAACAATTCATTGTGTTTTTTTTTAAAAAAATTAGTCAATGGTGCAATTTGTAGGGAGGATATCCACATCTATTTAAAATCTCCTCCAACCTTTTTCCTTGCCAAGTCAACACCCCAGCAACTATTCAGATGGTAAAGTGGGATGGCTTTGTGGAGTCCTAGCTTGTGAATGCATGGGGATGTGGGATGGAGTGTGTGGAGTATGAGGTAAGGTAGGGTAAAGGTATTAATGTGTTGTATCAAACACATGGAGAGGAGATGTAATGAGGTGTTCCATGTTGTGGTGGGGGAGAAAGGAAAGAGAGTGGAGATATGAGGTAAACAGGTGAACCCATTGGTCACACCTTTCCCCACTAGTACATAGGATTAGTTATATTTCCTTTCTTTTTTACTAAGGTTATAATATAATATGAATATGTAAATGGGTCTCCCGTTTTTCCAAGGAAGTTTCTATATAGATGTAACATGTCAAGTCTATGTCTTCCTTTAGACCGTGGGCACGTTACCTTTTATTCCTTGCTAGCTTTCATGTCATAAGTTTGTAAGTTCTATAGTTAGTTTAATATTATTGGGTAGGTGATACAAGTTTCTATGCTTTATGAATATTTTATTGATTAAATTCTATACTCTTGACAATGGGTTTTATTCCTATTCTCCATACAAAATTGAGAGAATAAAATGCACACTTTGAGATTTTATTTGCTTATGTATGTTTACAAAATGGCTTACACCTAGTTTATTTTCCTTCAATTATTGCATTAAGATCATGATATTGATTTATAATATTTTGAGATTAGATTTAGAGCTAGCATTCCTATAGTGTGGTTTACATAATACATCAATTTGAATATGCTATTGAAACCTATTATGAGCATTGGATCTATTCCACACTTTTCACAAATAAGAAAACTTAATCTTATGTTAAAACATGAACCTACATGGACTCAAATTGTTCATTTATTAACCATTGCAATGAAACTAATATTAAATTTGCACATTGAACTAAATATCTTATGGAAATCATTTTCAAGATCAACTTGGATTAATACAATTTCCCCCACAAAATTTCATAAAGTCAATAGACATGATCCAAACATACTCTTAATCACTTTAAATTAAGATTTAGTACATTTGATTGTCTCATTGAAAAGTTATCTTGCAACATTTCACTATACCTACAATGTTAATCCAACTTCCAATCTTATTGCATGTAGGGCATATCAATGAAGCAATAATACAATTATGATTATTTCACAATCCATTCACCTCTACCATGAAAGAATACATTAAAAAAATGTGAATAAGATGGAGATTTCTCCATCTCAAATGCATTACATAATGACAAGTTTCTCCTTCATGTTACATCAACACAATGAGCAACTCCAAGATTCTCCTATTTTGATCCCTTCAGCATAGAAATCTACAAATACATAAAAAAAAAACAACAAGAACCATGGAGACTCTCCTCTCAACCATAAGCCTCACAGAGACCACCCCTGAGCTAGGAGAATACAAGGCTCAAATGGGATACCACTTATAATCTTGCAAATGTATAAACACCACAATGTAACACTTGAACAATCACAAACCAAGGTATTTTAACAATGGTTCACAAATAGAACCATGAACATAGGGTGAAGGTGGGATTTTCAAAGAGGATATTTTACATATCAAATAATATCTCCAATAAGAAATTTCCATGCCCTTTTAGGGCTTTCACAATCAACCTCCTCTTCACAATAAATTCCCAAAAATACTACCATAACCTATAGCTTTCTTGGAGTCCATATTCTATAAAATTCCTCTTTCCACCATACTTTCCTTATCACTCCCAAAGAAAGATATGAATGATTATGGCTATAATGGAGCCCATAATCTAAGGCTCTCAACTACATTGTCAAGCCCAACTAACCCCTTCACCCTAGTCTTCTCTTCCCTTCCCAAAGGATCAATGAAGTCCCCACACCCATAAACAACACTCATATCCAAAAACAAGGAAACAAGAGGCAAGAAAAAAAATGCAACCAATCCTCATGTACATCACAATATAACACAATGCAATCCACTTAAAATATGAACTCACACTCCTTCATGCTCATGAATGCAAAACCATTATATAAGTTTGAAGAAAAATAACTACATGGGCAAGAAGCACCAACCTTGGTCCTATGAAAATGACCATGATAGTTGAAAAACATCTCCCCTTTCCTTCATTCCAATTCTCCCAACCCTAAGTGTCTCTAAAGTTAGAGAGTGGGTAGACAACCCACTAATTTCATCCCAAGTCCTCTAAAGAGGATCTCAAAACCCTCACTATCTAAAAATGGGCATAACATAAATCTCCCTTCCTTACACCATTTTCTCCTCCTAAAAATATATCCTTGACCAACTAAGAGGGTGTGGAAGAAGTCATGTAACACTCCTAACTTAGAAATTCTTTGAAAGTGACTTGTTTGGAGGGTCTCCTAAGCCATCCAAACCAACTTATGGTGAGATTTGGACCCCCAAACCATACTATTATCATGTGGGTACTAGTTTTTCACCAAAATAACCCCCTAGGAAAACTTTTAGATCCCCCAAAAGTCACTAGGAAGTTGAATTAGAATTTCAAATGGATGGAGACCTCTCATAACATTTTTCCATGTGAAGTTAACTTGGGTACTACATTGGGGTTAGGTTTAGGTTAGGTTATTTCTTTCCAAAACCATAGATGACATGTCATCTCCACATGGACAACACAAGTGTCAAGTGACACATTAATACACATTACAATTCACGATGACATATCTCTAATTTATCATGAAATTAAATCCATCACACACATACTATTCACATTTATGAAATGAAAAGCACATTACAACAGGGTTTCGAATCTTCCAAAGATTCAACCTTGGCTTAACTATGTTCGCATATGTTTAAGCCTTGATTCCCCAGTTTAATTCCATGGTTAATCTCTTGCACACCAAACTTGAACATTATTAGTCCAATGAAAATCATATAAAAATACATGTATATATGTGCATGACAATTTGATATTGCGTAATTAACATTAATTACCATATTCACTTATCACATTTAACTTTCCTTTCTAATAATTTTCATAAGGAATATCTAAAACATTGTTATATCAAATCTGTACATCAACATTAATCTTTATTTAACATAGTCAAATTAACATTCTGAATATCATCATAATCCATCTTCTATCATAGCAGTGAAATATTGAATCCCTAACCATCAAATCATTAAGCATGTGAACTAGGTCCTAGTACATATCATAAGTTAATATCCTAACATTACAATTTAACATTTCAAGCATCTCTACAAATTAGTTTAAATCAAAATAGTGGAATACTAAAAACATGCATCATCAATCATTAAAACATATAAGTTAGGTCCTACAACATATGTGAGTATCATCATAAATGCAAGTATTAAAGTAACATAACCATAAAAGTCTCTATCTATCAAGATCAAAAGTGTGTCAAAACATCAAAAATGAAATGTCAAAATGTGAATATGTCATTTATCTTATGATAGGTTAGGGTGAGGCCTCACAGTGGATGTGGTAGCTCAAGTAACCCAAGTTAGATGTTACTTTATACATTTTAATACATTTACATACATATGAGTAGTTAGAAGCCTACTTTGTTTAAAAAAAAAACCACAATACCATATGAGAAGATAGTGCTCTTGGAGATATCCTAGAAACTAGCCTCAACATATGACAAAGTGAGGAATAAGCACCAAAAAACATGGGTGTAGCCCATCGCTATTGGACCTTATGAAGTCAAGCAGAAACATGACATCTATACATATGATTTGGAATGAGAAAGATGCCCTTTAGAGGAGTACCCCTTGGCACGCCCCTGTTTTGATATAATAGGGATGTTTTTAGCATGTAGCAAGAGGAGAGTTTATACTAGATGTGGCCATTAAGGACCATTGGTTAATGTGTGTTGATGATTATGATGTGAGGATCAAGAATTATTGTAGAATAGGCTTGGCATTGGCAAAAAATATTTTGAACCTATAGGCACCCCTTAAGATCTGGAACAAAGACACTCATGATTTTTTGCATGCTAAGGTAGACAAGGAAGAGAATGATGGCATATTGCATAGGGCTATGCACATGATCTTCTTGACTAAAGAGTGGGTTTACCTGTCTATCTAGGTCATCTTCCAAATCTAAGTAACTACACTAAAGTTATTGTTCCTTCATATGGAGAGAAACCTTTGGTCATACCAGAGATGGTCTAGAGGCAAAAAAGGGAGGTGGTTTATTTTGAGAAAGAAGATAACACTAAGGTGAAAAAGAAGAAGAAGAAGGATAGCATAGTAGAAGAAGAGGTGCTGCCTCAAGAACTCAAAATCCAAGAAAAAACCACTCCCTTGGCCCCAAAGAAAAAAGGACCAAGATAGTAGTTGTTGGAACAAAGAGAAGAAGGTTGAAGAAGCAGGCGACAATGCCCTTTATACTAGAGAACATATTGGAAGGAGTGGAAGATGAATGGGAAGAAGAGATAGAGCACCTCCCCTTGAAAAAAATAACATGCTTTGTGTGGAAAGTAGAGGAAGAAAGGAGAAGTACCATATAGATGCCTCTAGACAGACAGAACCAACGCATTCAAGTTGATGATACCACAAACCTAGAATAGGAGGGATGGACATAATTGAAACTCAAGAGTGGGCCAAATTTGTTCAAATGGTTTGATTTTCATTTCATTCCTATTGATACAAATTTAGAGAAAGGGTAAATAAGGGACATACTTCCCTAGGAGCCCTTGGGCGATGATTGGAACAACATACCTCCTCTTTTTCATAGTCTGATAGGCATACCTCCTTCACCCCTCAGGAACTAGAAATGCCTCCTCTGTCACCACCCTTATAAGAGGATGTACAAGTCAGCCCTCCATTACTTAAGGATCCCAGCAAAATAAGTGCAGAAAAAGAGGCACAAGTGGCTCAGGTAGATGAGGATCTGTGCGAAGGTTTGACAAATAAAACTGATGAATAACCCCTCTAGTAGTACAACCATCCTCTTTTGTAATGGCAATAATAGTGGTCACACCTAGTGTGGAGTAGACAAAAGAAAGAGAGAGTTCAAGGACTATGGAGAGAGGTCAAGGCATAGTAGTTACCATTGCTTCATCTACTAGCCAAGATACATCCTCTATAGGTACAACTCCAATATGGATAACTCAAGTAGTGGAGAGGCTTCAAAGAAGATAATATAGATAGAGATAGAGGGAATGTTAGTACTAACATAGGTTATAGAGACTAGGACATCTCCCATGGAAAAGCCACACAAGATGGCCTTCATTTAGAGGAATAGAAAAAATGACATGGTAGCGCATATCATTATTCATCTACCCCATGTAGATCCTGAGACCATTACACCTTAAGATTTTGAGATACAAGAGGTTGTATTGGAAAAACCCATGAAGGACACCGCCAAAGCCTTAATGACTTTGGGGTTGAAGAATATATTTCATAAATTGCATCAAGGAGAAGAGAAGATCCAATTTTTGAGAAAGAAAAATTAAGTTTTGAAGGGAAAGAAAAATAAAGTTTTGAAGGGGTTTTTCAAAGAAGTGGTGGTCTTATCGACCCAAAACACCCAAGAATTGCATTAGCAGCTACCCTCAAAGAATGAGCTCTAGACCTGGCACCTACTAGCTCATTTTTGGATGTGTGTGAGAGATGGTGCAACAATTTTGAAGAGTAAGGGCTAGAGATAATAGAGGCGAACATGCATATTTTGCAAAATATATAGAAAAAATGAATAGCCTCGCGATAGTGGTCAACCAAGATTTTCGAATACTAGAAAAGTATCCACCTAGCCAAATGACGCGAAAACCATAAAGACTATAAAGGGTACAAAACACCATATGTTGTTGAATGTATACTTGGGAGAAGAGATAGATAAGATTAATGATTGGATCAATAATATCCAATTGGGAAATAAGGTCATGTTGGGCCTATATGAAGACATTCAAGACATACTGGCCAAGGCTCAAGCCTAGATTTTGGAGGTTGACAAATTGTATAGCACAACTAGTCTAGAGGTTTTGTTAGATGACTCAAAGACTCAACTATATTTAGTAGAGATAGTTAGACAACAATTCCAAGCATCATTTGAAGCAATATCCTCTAAGGACTATGTCCAAAGAATATTAAGAATTAAGGATATACTGAAGGAACTAGATTCAAAGATGGATGATATTGTAGAAGTGAGGCAAGAGGTACGAGATTATCATCGAGAAGTAAGGAGAAAGTATAAGGCTCTTTTCTTACGAGAACACCATGAGATTTCCTCCATCATCCAAAATTTCAAGGATGCACACCCAAACATCATTTTGATAGAGGGTCTACATGACCCAAATGCTAGAAATTAAAATTTTGGGAGTTAGAGAAATCCTTCCAGTTTTGACCTTGTCATACTCCAAGGTGCACAGGCGCACAATTTTGTAAGGTGCATAGGCGTACCGATAATTTTAGATTGATTGTGGTGGCACCAACAGTTAACTACCAATTCCATTTTTTGATCATTTCATGCATTGAAAATGCATTTCCATGGTAGTTTATCTAATAAGGGCACACAAGTTGTATCTAAAGAAGTGCCAGAGAACCCTAGATCATCCACAGTCTTCTCCCTTCTCATATTCTTCTTCTTTGTGAGTTTTTGAGTCATGTAAAGGTCCATGTACCATTTAATTAATAAAATAAAGAGTGTAGGCCTACTAAGCACCTAGTTAGGAGTCTATTTGTACATAATTTACTTAAAATTCGTAATTTTAGCATTTTTTTGCAAGGAAAAAACCCTAGACCCAAAAAAATTGTATTAAGGATGGGGTTTCCTATAAATACATATATCTAATATGTATTCAAGGTTAGTATTTTGATGTAATAAATTATGCTATTGGAGCTCTTGTTCTATGTGACGTGTTTCTTGTAGGAATGTGTATTTCCTTTGTGAATTTATGTTCATGAATAGCAATGGACCCAATGGTTTTAATGTGTTTTAATGCTTGTGTGATATGTTAGTTCTATTTTTTGTCATTTGCTAAAAACTTCCTCTATTATGACCTACTGGAGAAAGGATTATATTTGAGTTCTTGCATTGTAATTTATCTCATGTAAGTGCACTTTCCATGGCTACATGATGTGATGAATTGTAAAACATCATATAATTTTCATTATTCCCTTTGACAATTGCATCAGTGGAATTAAAAATGCACTACTCCTAATTTCATTGGTTACTTGATCCTTTTGAAGATTTAATTCACATAAGCATTATTTCTTTCACTTATGTCCATTAAGAATTTCATTTTTCAGTAATTTCTTTAAATTTCTTGTCACCTAAACTCTGTTATTTTCTTTTCAATACATGGTTAGAATAGGAATTCATATAGTTTAATTGTTAGAATTTGCATTCATCACTAAAGATTAAATTTAAAAACAAAAAAACAACATTAGATTGTGGTCATGTTTTGGTTAAGTTTTACAGAATTTAAATACACCAACAAAGGCCTCCTTGTGAATGTTTGCATTTATCTTCAATTGAGCTATCTAGCAAGTTGAAAAACAACCATCCAGAACCTTGGAGTTGGTTGCATTGATCAGCTTTTCAAGATAGAGATTTACAAAAATCTTTGTCATTGGCATCATGCAAAGCAACCACTAAACACTAGTGGCACTTGAAGAAGGGCCTCGTTCAATTCTCCCCACCCAGAAAAAATGGCTCTACAGTCCAACAACTCTGCAATTTTCACAATTATATTTTTCCATAGTCTGACAGCTTTGTAGGTCCACAAGTGCACAACTTCATAGGTCTATAGGTACACAACTCCACAAATTGGAGAATTTGGATCCCTTGTCTCCTTTTCAATAAGCATTGAGGTCTTCAACTATCAAGCACAAGTTCTTGGAACTTGACCATTTTTGTAAATGGTGCAATGACAAGGGGATACTAAAGCTCTTCCCATTTACACCACAAATTCCATCATCATCATCCACCTCACATTCCAACACCTTCTCCCTAACCACTTCACAAAACTTCTCACAAAAATAGAGTCAATTGCCACCACTTCCACCAATGGATTTCTTTGCAAGTTCTTAGGATTTGCCAATTAACTTGTAGCCACCACTTCATGACCTTCCTAAGAACCCTAAGAACTTTTGCTCAAATTTTATCTATGGTGAGACAAGAATCAAAAGATCACATCAAAGTCTTCAAAGAGATACGTAATAGAAAGGAAATTCAACATGAAGATGTGGTCTTTTGTCTATTCTCATACACTTTAGGGGAAGTTGCATTCAACTGGTATATGAATTAATTCTATCTTCCATCCAAAACTGGGCTGATTTTGAGAATTTTTTCCTAGATCAATTCAAGACATTTCTCAACCCAACTATCTTGCACTGCCAATTCTTGTCAATCAAAAGGGATCTAGCAGAAACTATCTCCTAATTCAACCATCATTTTCATATGACATACCAAAGATTGGAAACTCCCTACACTATACAATTGGAAGCTTCAATTCAAATCTACTTAAATGCTATGGATCATCTCACCACCATCTTCCTAAGAAGGCTTATTACCACAAACATTAACACTCTAGAAAAGGTCTTCAAAGAAGTAGTCACTTTCACTAAACAAGCCAATACTAATGATGGAGGTATGATGATTCTATCTAATACCACCATGATGGTCCCACCATATCCAACAAGGGTGCAAATAATGCCCAATCAGTTTCCCCCTTAATCCAATACTAGTAAAATAAGTTCTTGCATTGTCAACTCCATCAATAACCTATCCAAGGTAGCCTCAAAAAGTACATTTTTTGAACAAAAGGTTATACCAACTACTAAGGAAGAAAACAATGTGATGGTTGAGTTGGAAAAAATCAGGAAAACCAAGTCCCAAATAACAAATGAATGAACTCACCTTTGATTGTCACAAGGGCAAAACAATAATTTTCATCAATATAATGGAAACCCAAAGAATAATATTTATGGCGAAAACCAATCAAATAACTTCAAATCCTATGAGAATAATATTGCTGGGAAGTACTTCAACTCATCAAATCGTAACAAAAAAAAAATCCTAGTCTGAACCAATAGTGGAACACTAACCTAAATAATAGAAGCATCCCAACTAAAAATAATAATAATGTTAACTTTACCAAAATTCATCAGGTTGGCATAAACCAAAGTACATCCAATGACAATATGTTCTTTGGAAGAGATAAGGGCATAGGCCAAAATTCACATGATGCTAAAGACATGCCCCCTCTTTAGTTCCACACCATGTTATTGAATTATTATGACAATCCATTGCATACAAAGACAAATAATTTTTCCAATGAAGAATGTATTCCCATTCAATCAAGAGGTTGAACTTGAACCTACTGAAATGTTTGCATTATGCAATGATAACAAAAATACTTACAATTTGTGCAACCAAGAGGAGCCAATAACTAATGGAATCCCTCTAGGGTTGCAACCAACTCCTCTTGATCTGTGATCAAGAAACAATCCTACACCTTCACACATGCATGTCCACACACAAAAGTCCCATGTGCAAGGAACTATACCCACCTTATTGAAGAATCCTTCTTGTTCTATAGAAAAGTAAATGCAATTGAAGAATTGAAAAGGACTAAGCAAAACATTTCAATGTATGACATGTTGCAAAGTTGTCCCACCCAAAGAGAATCACTTTTGAAGATCCTCGATCATGCTAAGGTATCTACCAAAATTAGCACCCAAAAGATAAACTCTCCTCAGGTCAATACTATCGAAGCTATGCCAACTATGTTCAAAGACAAGATATAAGTACCTCCTTTTCTATTAAGTACTTGAATCTTCAAGAAAAATCTTCATAGTTTCCTTATAGATTTAGAGGCTTCATGCAATGTCATGTCACTTTTAATATCTCAAAGGTTGGGAGTCACTCTAGAACCTACTAATTGAGTAGTGATCTAGCTTGACAAGATGAAAGTAAAAGTCATTGGATTATTGAAAGATGTATGCATTCAACTAACCATGGATCCCAAGATTCAAGATATCATTGACATTCATGTAGTAGACATACCCAAGACATATGGCATGCTCCAAAGCAGGGACTATAATAGGTGCCTTAGACGATGGTTTTCCACAAAATTCACCCAATTATGGTTGCCATGAAAAGGACTAAATAATAAAATTAAAATCAATGTTGAGCCTAAGCTAAAGAAAATGATAACAGAATATAGTTCTCCTAAAAAAATATTGTTTCTCTAGTTATACTTAGGATCTTACAAAGTAATGAAACTTGATGTGTCTCAAATAGAGAGATCTGATGATAATCCCACTACAGGTTGGAAAAAGACTTCTCACTAGGATGAAATTATCACTCAATTCATTGACAACATGGTTATCAATTCACAATACCTCAAAGAAGATGCAGATCAAAATATCCCACTTCTTTTGTAGATTACATCGCATAAGACATTCTAAGTTTGAATGTTCAAGTTCTCAAGACATTGTTTCCCACATGTTGACTTGGCTATCTCAATCCATAGATACAAAGATATCCAACCTCTTAATAAGATAATAAGATGACAAAAAACATTTAGGAGAATACCTTAAATGATCAAGATATTGAGGTCCACCTAGAAAAGTTTGACATTGTGGATGGTCATTGTACATAGAAAGGTAATGCTTTATAAAAGATCAAGGTTGGGTCTCAATGGTTGTGCACCCAAAACCCCAGACTTCCAAGGTCATCAAATTAATTGAAGAAATTCAATAGAAGAAAAGGGAGAAAATTGTCCCATGTCAAAGGTGACTACCAGCAATGGACCGAAACAAGGAAAGATGAACTGGATTCCCAAGAATTCTTTGAGGCACTAAACATTAGATCTATCTCAATAAGAAGAAATGTAGTGGTTGATGCTCTCTCTCTATTTTGGCTAGCATGTTACAACTTGTTGAAAAGATAAAAATCAAAAGGTATTTTGTTGAAGTTGTGGTCACTCCATCTATCCCAAATAATATCAAAAAAATTCAAATCTTCCAAGATGATCAACAAATCCTCAAGATCATCATGTGTAGGAGTTTAATCAAAAAATGATAATTGATGACAAACTTGAAGGAGATCTAGAAGACCAAGAAGAAGAAGATCGGGATGACATCACAAACCTGAGAACTAATAATATCTCCAAAGAAATGGTGGAGTTAGAACACATATTCAATCACAACAAGTGTGCACACCATAAGAGAACCCTTGAATAGAAGGGAAATGAAGAGTTTGACTCTTACAACCTTGAAACTAAAGTTGATCCCAAGATGATTAGTATCAGGAAAAAGGGTACCGCTCAAGAAATAGATGAAATGTTATGCCTTCTCATTGAGTATAGAGATGCCATTTCTTGGAGTTATGAAAGCTCAAAATTTACGACCCCAAAATCATCACAAAATATCTTGTTAAATTCAAATGCTAAGGCTCTCCTCCGAAGGAAAACACCAATGAATGCTATCATTGATCCATTGATTATAAAAGAGGTATAGAAGATGTTGGATACCAAGATTATCTTCCCTATTCGGCACTCTACCTAGGTGGCCTACTTGGTGCCCATAAGAAAGAATAGTGGATAAATAAGGATTTGTGTTGACTTTAGGAATCTAAATCAAGCCTCCTAGAAGGACAATTACCCATTACCTTTACTCAATGAAGTATTACAATTTGTGAATGGATCCAAGATTATGTCATCTTTAGATGGGTACTCCAGGTACAACCAAATGATTATAGATGAGGAAGATAGGATGAAGATAGCATTCACAACAAAGTGGGGAACATTCACCTATAGGTGGATTCCCTTTGGCTTTATCAATGTGGAAGCCATATTTTAATGATCCATGGATAAGGCATTTAAAGATTTGGTAAACAATTGCATCATCATCTTCATGGACAATCTCATAGTTTTCTTAAAAGAGAGAATCAATCACATTGCTAACTTGAACAAGTACTCAACTAATGTAGAAAATACGACATATCTCTCAATCCCAAGAAATGCTAGTTTGGGGTTACAAAGGGGAAGCTCCTTAGACACATCATTTTTGAATGAGTATTTCCATCGACCTTAAACGAATTGAGGTGATACTCCAATAATTTTCACTCGAGATGCAAAGAGTTTAAGTCTTTCTTTGGAAAGATCAACTTCATGCAAAAATTCATTAGTGGTTTCATGATTTGTTGAAGAAAGGGCTAAAGATTTAATGGATGTCTAAAGTCAAGAAATATTTTAAAGACATCAAGGTGGCTATTTCCACTGCCCTAGTTCTTGTCATCTCAAACTATCAACTTTCATTCAAATACTACTCTTTTGTCTCAAAACATTCATGTGTTGGCATTCTCACATAGAAGAAATATAGTGAAGATGAGAGACCAATTGCTTTCATGATTTTCCCTTTGAAGAATGTTGAACCAAACTACCCAAACCTCCACAAACAATAATTTTCCTTGGTAAAATCAATCAAGAAGTTCTTACACTATACTTCGAAGAAAAGCATATACCATCATGTCTAACTTGGCACTTAAATCTTTACTAATACAAAGTGAGAGAGGAGAGAGGAGAGGGTAATGGATGGCTATGATACAAGGATTCAACTTAGAAATTCAACCATGAAGCTAGTGAGACACAAGGGTTAACCAAGATGATTATCAATAATGAGGAACAAGGCATAGTGTCTCATGTGTATGCAAATAAAGGGGTCATAACAAATGTCTAGTATCAAGACATTACATATTATCTCCTACACAAATAATGCCCTCAACAAATGAACACCTCCCAATGTCAAGGTCTAAAAATGAAATGTGTGTCCTATATGTTCCAGGATGGAAAACTCCACAAAGTAACTATGAAGGAATATACCTAAGATATTAAAGTTGTGAAGAAGCCAAGGAAGTGTTAGAGAAATATCACAATAGGTATGGCATAGGGCATGGTTCAATAGAGGCCTCAACTCATTAAATTTGGAGGTTTGGATATCATTGGCCTACTCTTTTTAGGGATACACATGATCAGGTGCGCTCTTGTCACATTTTTCAAACAAGTGCTAGTAGAGGGAGAAATTATGCCATTCCTTTGCAACTGGTGTTTGAGGTTCACCCTTTTGCCAAGTGGGGGTTGGACTTCATTGGGTTGGTGATTCCATCATCTTCAAAAGGGCATGTGTTCATATGATAGCCACATATTATTTCACAAGGTTGACTAAAGCTAAAACATTTTGGAATTTCACTTCAAAACTAGTCACCAATTTCCTTGAAGAACATATCGTGACCAGGTTTGGGATGCCTTTCTTTCTAGTATGGGACAATGGAGCCTCCTTTGCATCAATTTTCCTTATTCAATGGTCCTTGGAGAATTAGGTGATAATCAAGTTTTCATTCAATTACTACCCACACGGGAATGGAGTTTTTGAATCTACCAACAATAATTTGATAATAGTCATAAAGTGCCTACTCGTAGAGAATCTAAAAAGTTGGCACACACAATTAAAATATGCCTTGTCAACTGATAGGATCAGAGTTAAGAATGCTTTGGTCGCATCCCCCTATTTGTTGGTTTATGGAAAAGAGCCCATTGTCCCCCTCAATCTCAAGATCCCAATACTATAATTCATGAGGAGATACATTGAAAATATAGAAAGATTCCAAGTAAGATTGATGAACCTTTTAGAGCTGGACAAGAAAGTAATGGTGGTATTAGAACATATGTCAAAGCATCAAGTTGTTGTCAAATGTTGGTTCGACAAAAAAGCCACAATAAAGGCTTTCATAATCTTTGACCTAGTTATCATGTGGGATACTACTCAAGAGAAACTAGGAAGTCATACCAAATTTCAAAACCTATGGGTCAGCCCCTACCAGATTGCCAAAACTCTAGGGGACAATAGTTTCACATTGTGCACACTTAAAGGAAAAAGGATTTTGTTTTCATTCAATGGTCAATTTCTCAAATACTATTTTTTGGTCTGAGTTATTCAAAATAGTAATATATAGAATTAGGTTGTTTTGAGTCCAATCCTAAGTTAGTAGGTAGTTGGGGGGGCCTAGAGTGAGTGAACCATCCCATAAACCTCAAGAATAGGAGAGGTGTTTCTTTATCAAAATAGTTGGATAGTTTTGTTGCTTCTAATGGCTAAACATTGGTGTCATGTGTAGGGAACAAAAGATTCTTAGTTTCTAACTTGGATCCTAGATTGATAACTCTCAACACATTACTCATATAAAAATGACCAACCAAGTTGCTTTCCACCCATTCAAATGATAGTTAAGGCATAGTTCATAACTCTCTAGTCAAGGAAAAACATTTCCCCATGACTAGGTTAAGGCTACTTGTTGGCGTGTGAATTCCCCAAAGTTCACTAAAAGAGGAATGCAAGAGACATCAAAATGTTAAAGTCTAAAAAAGGAAAAGACATTGTACCTTGACCACATAGCCTAAGCATAGTCGGGGGACACAAAAAAAGAAAAAGAAAGAAAAGGTGCCACAAAAACGGACTTGAACAATTTTTTTTTATCAAAACAAGGTTAGAAACACACAATTTCTACCTTGTAAACTCCAAAATACACTTCAAAGAAGAATCAAGTGGAAAAACACAAGCTCTATGAAGTCAAATATTGATTGTTAAAGTAAAAAGTGCAAAACAATGATGTCTCACTAAGAGCCCTCTAAATGGATCCTCACATCTAGTCATATAATCCATAAATTTTTTCATGGGGAGATTTTGGAACTCTTGGTGGTTGTCAAAAGAGTGTTCTAAAAATACTAAACAATCATGGAGGTTGACACTTAGGGGGTCAACAAAATTAAGACATTAAGCACACACTGGGTGTTGAAGTCAAAAGATCTAGGTGGTGAGCTGAGATCTCCGACTAACCCCTCATGACATCGGGAATCAAGCCTAAACTCAACATATCATTTGAAGATTTCTTTCTGATAAAAAAATGCCTTTTTCATTTCTTCCTTTTCCAAGGCTACTTGTTGTTGCTTCATAACACATACCCAATTTGCACTCGGAAATGGGGACCCCTTCTTTTTTCTTTTGATTCGTAGGGCTCACTCGGCAGAATAAGTTGTCTTCTTAGGTGCTTTGGAGGAAGGATCAATAGAGTCTGGGTCTATGAATTAGGAAATCAGACAATGTTAGGGTTTTGACAGTCTAAAGAGCACATCTCTAGGATAAGGTTAAAGTGCACACCTTGTGCACCTGCATACATGCACAAGGTGTGCAACCCCACCTTTTCCTAAATAGTGTATCCACACAGATGTGTAGTTGTGTACCTTAGCAAGGTGCACATAGTGTGTAACCCTACACACCTATAAATATGCCTACTCCCCTCTTTTTCATTTCATTCTTCTCCATAGACCCCCCCAATTGTGCATCCTCACACCATGGAAGGTCTTTAGGCTCTACAATTCACATCTACCCAAAGTTCCAAGGTATGCCTATTACACACATGTGCATGTGTGCAAGTCTGTGGCTTTCACAATTCTGAAACACAAAAGTGCATGACCTTGTGCACCTTGCATGGGTGCATGACTGTATAACATGTGTAAAGACCCTTACACTATCTATCTTTCTTGTTTGGCTCATAGACTTGTGTAGGTGCACATATGTGCACTTTCTGCTCTGCTCCAATTTTTTGCTTGCTAAATCAGTTTTGCGAATTTTTTTTTGAGTCTTTATGCATCTTTTCGATTCCCAATTGGCATGATATTGGCTATTTTTCTTTGCATGGGTGACCATGGCTTTTCCATCATTTGCGCCTTTTAGGATCTCCCCAAAACTAGTGACCTTCAAATTCCAAGGAGTGCCAAAGACATCATGCTTCATTGACCTTCCCTCAAATATCAAAGACACTAGAATGGGACATAGAGATTGGAACTCCTCCTAGGTATTATAAAAAAAAACCACATGAGACATTAGAGATGGTCACAATCATGATTAAGAATGGTCTGGTCAATACAACATCACACCCACTATTTGCACAGTCTTCTGAGTTGATCATGACCCTTGCAAAGTACTGCATCCCAAATGAGAAGGTTTTCAAGAGTGTTGTCAGAGAGCATGTCCTCAATATCGAGCCTGAAAACATAGAAAAGGTCTTTCATTTTCTTGTCTCTAATTAATACGATGACATTTCATATGAGAACACGAGAAAGTGGTATCGAGAGAATAGGAGACAGGTGGATGGGATAGTATAGAAGAGGTATCTAATCACCCACACTCCTCATAATAAGAAGCTGGGAAAAGTTGGCTTGACTAGAGACTACATTATTTTAGACATTGGCTATTGCATTGTGCTCTAGAGCAGAGTAATGAGACTTCCTGTGGCCAATCACTTGGAGACATAGTTGGTCCACTTCATTTAAAAGATTCAGATAGGAGCAAACATGATATACTTGGGAATACTTATTAGAGCCTCTTTACAAAACCAGCTGGTCTCAATCCAGACTGACCCATGTTTCTACATGACATCCTATGTGCTTTATTTATTATATGTCAGGACTCCTCCATACCTAAGTCTCAAAAGGAGAGGAAATGTGAAGGATGTCAATGCATGGCCCCCAAATTGTCTACCCACAACTCATAAAGATAGATCTTTGGGATGATAGCCTTGAGTACAGGATAGTCAATTATGTATTTATCTTCACTATGATCTAGTTTGTTGAGGGGGACTATGTGAAGAAAATGTTAGTGGAGGCAATAGCTTGAGTAACCCAAGTTGGGGTTACTTCATATAGTTTAATATATTTACATACATACAAGTAGTTGGAATCCTACTTCATCCAAAGAAACTACCCCGATACTCATCTGATAAGATAGTGCTCCTAGAGATCTCTTGGTATCTCACCTTAGCATAGGATAGAGTCGGGAAGAAGCACCCAAAAACATGGGTTTGGCCCATCACTATTGGACCTTACAAGGTCAAGCAAAAACATGATATCTATACATTGAGGTGGAATGGGAAGATGACCTTTTGAGGAGTACCCCATGGCGTGCCTCTATTTTGATAATATAGGGATGTTTCAGCACATAGAATGAAGGGAGTTTATACTAGAAGTGGTCATTGAGGACCACTAGTTAAATTGTGTTAATGATTATGATGTAAGGATCAAAAACTATTGTAGAATGGGTTTGGCATTCACAGATTAGGTTTTTAACCTACAAAAACCCCTTAAGATCTGGAACAAAGACATTCCTACTATTCTTGATCCCATTTACAATAGGGATAAGGTTTTTGAAAGCCTGATTATGAATGTTGAGGTAGACAAGGAAGAGAATGATGACATCTTGCACAGGGTTCATCATGCAATCTGCCTAACTAAAGAGTGGGTTTGTAATCATTTTCATCTAGACTCTCTTCCCAATGAATCTACACTGTAGGCACCCACTAGGCTAAATAAATTAAAGGAAACTAAATTTATCATTCCTTCATATGGAGAGAAACCTTTGGTTAGACCAGAGATGGTCTATAGGCACGAAATGGAGGTAGCTTATTTTGAGAGAGAAGAAGAGACTAACGGGAAGAAGAAAAAGATTTCCACAGTGGAAGAAAAGGCACTACATCAAGAACCTAAAAGCAAATAAATAATCACTCCCTTGGTCCCAAAGAAAATAAGGACCAAGACAGTAGGTTTTGGGACAAAGAGAAGAAGACGGAAGAAGTAGGCAGCGATGCCCTCCATACTAGAGACCATACTAGAGGGAGTGGGAGGTGAAGGGTAAGAAGAGATAGAGAACCTCCCCTTGAACAAAAGGACATCCTCCATGTGGGAATTAGAGAAAGAAAGGAGGAGTGCTACAAAAACACCTCTGGACACCCAAAACCAATCCATTAAAGTTAATGATACCATGAATCAAAAACATGAGGGATGGACAAAATTGACACTCGAGAGTGGGTCAGATTTGTTCAAATGGTTCAATTTTTATTTCACACCAATGGATACACATCTAGAGGAAGTTGGAATAAGGGACACACCTCACCAGGAGCCCTTGGGCGATGATTGGAAAAATATACATCCTCTTCTACAGGGTCCAATAGGCATACCTCCTCTGTCCCCTAGGGAACTAGAAATGCCTCCTCTACCACCACCATTACCAGAGGATGTACAAGTCACCCCTCTATTACTTGATGAGCCAAGCCAAAGAAATGTTGATATAGAGACACAAGTGTCTCAGAAAGAGAGGAGGATCCACATGAATGTTCAATAGGAGGAATCAAATAACAAGTCCCTCCAATAGTACAACCATCCTTCTCTATTCTGACAACAACAATGGTCACACCCAATGTGGAGAAGACAGGAGCAAGAGATATTTTAGGGAGTATGGAGAGAGGTCAAGGAATAGTACTTACCACTATTTCATTTGCTAGCCAAGATACATCCTTTGTGGTTACAACTCTGACATGGATAATTCGGGTAGTGGAGAACCTTCAAAGAAGATACATACATACAGAGACACAAGGAATGTTGGTACTAAAATGGGTCATACGGACTATGACATCTCCCATCAAAGAGCTACATAGGATGGCCTTCATTTCGAGGAATAGACAAGATGACATGGTAGCACATATTGCTATTCCTTAGCCCCATGCAGATCTCAGTTGCATTACACCCCAAGATTTTGAGATATAATAGGTCATGCTAAGAAAACCCACAAAGGACATCGACAAAGCCTTAACAAATTTGGGGTTGAAGTAGATATTTCAAAAATTGGATCAAGGAGAAGAGGAGGTCCAAGTTTTGAGGAGTCAAATAAAATTTTTGAAGGGTTTTTTCAAAGATGTAGCAAATCCTATTGCCCCAAAACATCCAAAAATTGCATTAGTGACTACCCTCGAAAAATGAGCTCCGGCCCCAGCACCTACTATCTCATTTTTGGATGCATGTTAGAGATGGCTTAGAGATGGCACAATAGTTTTGAAGAACAAGGGGTAGAGATAATAGAGGTGAACATGCATATTTTGCTTAGTATATAGAAAAATATGAATAGTCTCATGATAATGACCAACCAAGATTTTGGGATACTAGAAGAAGTATCCACCTAGATGAACGACTTGGAAGCCATGAAGACTATAATGGGTTAGAAACATTGGATGTTGTTGAACGTATACTCGGGAGAAGAGCTAGACAAGATTGATAATAGCCAATTGGGAAATAAGGTCATGTTGGGTTTATATGAAGACATTCAAGACACACAAGCCAAGGCTCAAGCCTAGATATTGGAGGCTAACAAATTGTATAGCGTAATTAGTTAGAGATTTGCCAAGATGACTCAAATAATTAGCTATGTTCAACATAGATAATAGGACAATAGTTCTAAGAATCATTTAAAGTAGTATCCTCTTACGATGGTATTCAAAGAATATTTAGAATTATGGAGATATTGAAGGAATTGGATTCAAAGATGGATGATTTTGTATAATTAAGGCAACAGGTACAAGATTATCACTAAGAAGTAAGGAGAAAATATAAGGCCCTTAACTTACTTGATCATCATGAGATTGCATCCATCATCCAAAATTTCAAAGATGCACACCCAGGCATCATTTTGACAGTGTTCAGATGACCTAGATGATGGAAATTTAAATTTTGAGAGTTTGAGAAATCCTATCAATTTTGACCTTGACACACCCCAATGTGCATAGGTGCGCAATTTTGCAAGGTGCACATGTAAGGAAACTTGCAACAAATAATATAATTGTTTCCACATAACCCATAATAGATCTGAAATATATGTGCAATTAAAATCCACATGCAAGAGAATAGACAAGATACCCACAAAAATTGTAACACGAGATATACCCTGGGAAACCCTTATTCAAGGAAAAACCCAACCTTTGAAAGCATCCATCACCATGTATTATTCAGTGAAAAATATCATTGCATTACAACCATGGAAGCCTTTAAAGCCATAGCCTCAACCAAGCAATCCATGTGAACAAGCATGAATCCACACATCTCATGCCATGCTTCCAACTTTCACAAATGCTCCCTTGGCTAACCTGTCAAGCATTGTCCTACTCGACTCTTTCCCTTTTTACCTTTTGTCTTGTCACACAACAACTACCCTTGTGGTTGCTTACATAGTAGCAACTCCCACAAAACCACCAAGTGGTATTACATAAACCATGTGCTACCTAACCCATTGACCCCACATTTAATATTGGAAATTTAATTCTTTTCTCCAATATTAAATAATTACATGAAATATTATTAGAATGTTACAATACAACCAATCAAGTATATCCCATGGGAAACTTTACATGTTGGATGTCCATCTAGGTTTTATTGTGTTTTAATGCTCATGTGATCTATTAGTTCTAGTGTTTGTTATTTTCTAATGAATTCCTTTGTTGTGACAAATTGGAGAAACGATCACCTTTGAGTTCTTGCATAGCGATTTTTCCCATGTAAGTGCACTTTATATGGCTACATGATTTGATGAATTGTAAAACATCACACGGTTTTCATTATTCCCTTTGATGATTGCATCGATGGAGTTGGGAACGCGTTGCTCTTAATTTCATTGGTTTATTACTTGAGCCCTTTGAAGATTTAATTCATAGAAGCATTGTTGCTTGTACTTATGCCCATTAGGAATTCATTTTTTAGTAACTTATTTAAATTTCTTGTCACCCTAACTATGTTATTTTCTTTTGAATATGTGGCTAGAATAGCAATTTGTCTCATGTAAGTGCACTTTTTGTGGTTACATGATTTGATGAATTGCAAAACATCATACATTTTTTGATATTCCCTTTGATGATTGCATCAATGGAGTTAAGGAAACACTGCTCCTAATTTTATTGGTTTCTTACTCAATACTTTTAAAGATTTAATTTGTAGAAGTGTTGTTGTTTTGACTTATGTCCATTAGGAATTTCATTGTTTTAGTAATTTCTTTAAATTTCTTGTCACCTTGACTCTATTATTTCTTTTGAATATGTGGCTAGAGTAGGAATTTGTATAGTTGCATCATTAGGATTTTCATTCATCAATAAAGATAAAAATATAAAATAAAATAAAATACATTGGATTGTGGTCACATTTTGGTAAAGTTTTGTAGAATTTAAAGACACCAACAAGGGTCTCCTTGTGATATTCACATTTATCTTCAATTGAGCTATCTAGAAAGTGTAAAAACAACCATCTAGAACCTTGGAGTTGGTTACATTGATCAGCTTTTCAAGAGAGAGATTCACAATCATTTTTATCATTGGCATCATGCAAAATGACCGTTGAACAAGACCTAGTAAGGGAGGAGCAATCCCCCATGGATCGTTTAATGAGGAAGGAACCTCTAGGGGAGAGGAGATAGAGACAATATGACCAAAACCATTAAGGCCTTAGATAGATACTGAACCTTCCATACTACCGAGATCACACACTAAAACACCACCCAAGCCTCTAAGGTACCTAGAGCATAAAGAGATTAGTCATTCAATGCCCCAATAACCATCAAGGGCCAAATATCCCATGTTCTCTAGTGTCTCTAACCCTTACTATTAGGAGGGATATCTAGTCATGAATAAGATATAAAATAAATGATATCATTATTTGAATATACATGATATATGATGAATAGGTATGGATGATGTATTGGATATTGGGGATGGAGATACTTTGTTAGAGATGTACTAAGAGGCATAACCATAGCATTAAGAGTACCATCAACCCCATGATATAGATATGAGGGAAAAGTGCATCTTGAAAAGGATACATATCATGGGAAATATAAGAGGAGTAACTAAGAGGGCAAGGGTGAATCAGTTACCATTAAAAAATTCCAAATCCTTTAGATGTCAATACAAACTTCTTATTAACTCAAATCCTTGCACAACTCGGTTAGAACTGGATATTCACTATAACTCAGTTAACAAAGAAATCTTGAAATATTAATGTGTATTAACCTTTAGTAAGTTAGTTGCAGAAAGATAAAGTAGTAAGAAAATAACATGAACACATGAGACACAAAGATTTAACGCAAAAACCCAATTCAGGAAAACTACCAACACAACTAGTTAGAACTCTTCATGCTTCTGAAGTGAGCCATGTTAAAAATGACCTTGTTAAATGATTTGAATCACCCTATTAGGAGTGGCCTTATTAGACGTCTTAAGACACATTAATCTAGAAATGCTACCTTGTTAGAGGATTTACAAGAATGACTATTAAGTCAACTCTATTAAGAGATTTCTTCACTACTACAATTATTAGAGAGTAACAACGATTGACCTGATTATTGAAACAACTAATTTGCAAATTCATATCATTGTCTTGGCTTATTCTCCAGACCATTCCTGATCAAAATATTCTTTATATCTCCTTGGATGTTCTACCCTTAATCAAATATCCTTCTTTATTCGCATCGTGTCTTCTTCCACTACATATTTCAAACAACTTGACCTTTCATATATATGAAACCCAATTTAAAATAAGCTTCAATATCTATACAAATAAAAAATTAACATCTACTAAGTCATCTTGCATAAACAAAATTGTTTTGTTGCAAGTTGGATGACACTGAAACTAGGTCACTCAGTTACCACTAAGCTCCTTGGTAACTGACCTAACTCAGTTTACACTACCCCTTTGGTAACTGACTTGACTCAGTTAACACTTGAATCCTTGAATGACTGACCTACCTTGATTAACACTTGATCACTAAACTTGGCTTCTTCTAAACTTCTGCTTGGCTGATAGTGGAGTCTTCTCTGCTCGGCTACTATTGGTAGTGCTTGGTTAGAATGTAACATTTTTAAAACATCAATAAAAATATACAATTGAATAATTGTTTTCAACAATCTCCCTCTTTGGCATTGATGGCAACACAACATGTCATAAGAAAAGGAAACTTGGAGCAATCAAAATAATTTATAAGATTTTATAATATCCTTTGTTTCATTATGATTCTTCATCCATGAGAACTCCCTCTGAGATTCTCCCTCTAACATCTTATCTTCATTCTCCATCTAATCAAGTTTTTCCTCTTGCTGATATAAAAATTTCTTCCTCTGATTAATCAAACTATCCTCTAATTCTTTTGATATGAAACATTCAATCTCTCCCTCTTTGACATCAAATGCCAAAGACTTGATATAAAGAGTTTATAATGTACCTGATGTATGATTCATATGCAATGAGCTTTGACTTATTGCATCAATTTGATAGATCTTCAATGTAGTTAGGTTGATGCATCACTAATATGTACTCTAGTGAGCATCAGATAGGGGAATGACCCCTAGCTTTCTTCTGAGATACAAAAATGCATCCTTAGGTACTAGCTTGGAAAATATGTCAACAACCTGCTCCTCTATGTTCACATATTCTAGTCTTACCTCTTTATCTTAAACTAATTCTCTCATAAAATTATTCTTGATTGAAATATTTTTTTCCTTAGTGTGCATCGCTGGATTCTTGGATATATTGATTGTACTTGTGTTATTACAATATATGACCATTGGGTCCTTGATTTCTTCCTTCATTCTTGAAAATAGTTGCTTGATCCAGACTATGTTGGAATAATTAACTACTACAGCAACATATTATGCCTCTTTTGTAGACTGGGGGATGCAATTCTACTTCTTACTTGTCCATGATACTAACCTCTTTGCAAGAAAGAATGCTCCCCCACCAATGCTCTTCCTATCATTAATGCTTCTAGCCCAATCTGCATTACTAAAGGATTTCAACTCAAAATTTTCTCCTTTCTTGTACCATAGATCATAGTCTTGAGTGTCTTTTAGATATCTCATAATTCTTTTGACAGTCATCATATTATTTTCTCTGGGATTTGTAGAAAACTTTTTCATTATGGCTTGTGTCTGATTTCCTATTATTTGATTAGGTTCACGATGCCTTGTGACATATTCAGCAAGTACAAATTTCTTTCTTCTAGATTCTTAACTTGATTCACTTAGTTCACCATGCTCACAGGTTCTGTGAATTTCTAAACTTTTCTTTGTTCCCACTATCTGAGACTCGGTTCCCACAGTCTGTGACTCAGGTTCCTTTGTCTAACACTCGATTTGCACCTGTTGTTGCTTGATTTTCTTGGGTTGTATAATCTGCTAGGGTGGTGCATTCTATTGAGGTGTGCCTAGTGCAGATACTTGTCTTTTGATTCCTCTTTCATTGTAGAATTCATTGAATTCATTAGAGATGAATTCTCCTCCTCTATTTGACCTTGGACATTTCAAATTCTTACCTATTTCTTTATTCAACTCTAGCTAGATACCACTTGAACTTTTGAAAAGATTTAGATTTATCCTCCAAGTGCATTATTGTCATCATCCTAGAATAATCATCAAAAAAAAAATGAAATATTTATCTCTGCTATAGCTTTCTATGCCTATTGGTCCACAAAGATCTGTATGAGCTTGTTCCAAGACTTCTTCAGTATTGTAATTCTTACTCTTGAAGCTAGTTTTAGCCATCTTTCCAATCTCACATTGTTTGCATATAGCCATTTTAGGTTTCTTCATATTTGGAATACCTCTTACTCTTTTGTTCTTACTTATAGTAACTAGATTATCAAAGATTACATGACACATTATTTTATGCCATAGCCAGCTTTCCTCTACTTGTGCCAAAAAGCATGAACTTTCAGCGAGATCTAGATAGAATAGATTACCTTTGGTCTAATTTCCAGTTCTAACTAAGTTTTCTTTACCATCCAGAAGCTTGGCCTTCCCATTCATGAATTCTACCTTGTATCCAATGTTGTTCAATTGTGCCACATTTAGAAGATTGTGTCTTAGTCCTTCAACCCAGTAAGCATTGTCACATTTGAGTTCATCAATCAATGTAATGCATCATTTTCCCTTCACATGACATGGTTCATTTTTTCCAAATTTAACACTTCCACCATCATGGTGCTCCAAGTGTTCAAATTTAGTTTTATCACTAGTCATGTGATGAGAACAACCATTATCTATTATCCATGTATCATTTTTTCCAACATGAGAAATAAGTGTCATCTTTTAATTATCCTCATAATCCGACTCATATTTATTAGCAATGTATATCATTTCATCTTCATGATCACTATCAGAATCTTTAGCAATATAAAAAGATTTCTTACCTTTATCTTTGTATTCTTTGTACCTTTTGAAATCTTTCTTTCCTTTGAACTCGTTGAATTTTCTGTCATCTTTGTTCTCTTTGTTTGGACACCTTGCAGTCATGTGACCAACTTATTCACAAGAGAAAAAAATCAATAGGATTTTGCCTCTATATTTACCTTTTCCTTTAGGTAACCTTCTTGCAAGTAAGACTTCAAGAGCTTCAAGATCATCAGCTGATTCTTCTTCTTCTTCACTATCAGATTGTTTTCCTTTTGATTTTCCTCCCTTTTTACCAAGAGTTGATTTTTCTTTGAATGTTGATTCTATGTTCCAAGATCCAGGAAGATAGTTATCAAAGTTATCCAACTCAAAAGTTGTTAACCTCCCCACTAGTACATCCAAAGTTATATCATTTTTGGGATCACATCTCATCTCTTGAATAGCTAAAACTCTAATTGCATAAATAGGAAGAAGATTTCTTAGTACCTTGCTGACTACTATCACATCATCTATTTTGCCTCCTATAGCTCTAATTGCATTCACACTTGCTTTGATTCTTTCACCATATTTAGCAGTGTTTTCATCTTCTCTCATTTTCATCTGATCAAATTAGCCTCTTAGAATTTCTACTTTGGCTCTCCTCACATTGTCATCTCCTTCATAGATATTTTCCAGCTTGTTCTACATTTCATGAGCAATAGGACAATCTTTGACTTCATCAAATTTAGAAGAAATTTAGAGAAAAAACAATGTCAATCATCATTGTATTGTGATTATTTTTATCCACCATATAATCTGCAGTCAAAGGATTAAAAGGTTCCACATACTGGTTCTCCAAGAAGCGTAGGCCTGTATCTCCAATGGTTCCCAAATGTAGCTTCATGAGTTCTCACCATGCTTTGAAGTTTTCTCTATTCAACTTAGGAATCTCTCTTTCGTAAGACATCTTGATCTTTAGCTTAGGTCCTTGAAACCTTTCCTATAAGCACCAACAACTCTAATACCAATTGTTGGAAATATAAGAGGAGTAACTGAGAGGGGAGGGGTGAATCAGTTACCACTAAAATAATTCCAAATCCCTTAGATGTTAATAAGAACTCCTTATTAATTGAAATCCTTGCAAAGCTTAGCTAGAACTAGATATTCACTATAACTCAATTCACAAAGAAATCTTGAGATATTAATGTGTATTAACCTTTAGTAACTTAGCTGTAGAAACATAAATCAATAAGAAAATAACATGAACACATGAGACACCAAGATTTAATGTGGAAACCCAATCTGGGAGAACCACCAATGCAACTAGTTACAACTCTTCACTCTTCTGAAGTGAGCCCTGTTAGGAGCTAATCTTGTTAAAGGTTATAAAACACACTATTAGGTGTGACCTTGTTAACAGATCTGAATCACCCTATTAGGAGTGGCCTTGTTAGAGGTCTTAAGACACTTCAATCTAGAAATGTCACCTTGTTAGAGGATTTACAAGAACGATTGTTAAGTCAACTCTGTTAATAAATTTCTTTACTCCTACGATTATTAGAGAGTAACAATAATTGACCCAATTATTGAAGCAACTGATTTGCAAATTCATATCATTGTTCTAGCTTATCCTCTAGATCCTTCCTCATCAAGATATTATTTACAGTTCCTTGGATGTTCTACCCTTAATCAGATATCCTTCTTTATTCGTGTCTTATCTTCTTCCACTACTTCATATTTAATTCCACAATTTGACCTTTCATATATATAAAACCCAATGTCAAGTTGGCTTGAATACCTTTACAAATAATCAATTAACATCCACTAAGTCATCTTTCATAAACAAAATTGTTCTATTGCAAGTTGATTGACACTAAAACTAGGTCACTCTGTTACCACTAAGTTCCTTGGTAACCGATCAAACTTGGTTTACATCGAACCCCTTTAGTAATTGACCTGACTCGGTTAACACTTGAATCCTAATTCAATCACTGGCCTAGCTTGATTAACACTTGATCATTGAACTTGGCTTCTTCTAAACTTCTACTCGGCTGATGTTGAAGTCTTCTGAGCTCGATTACTACTTGTAGTGCTTGGTTAGAATGTAACATTTGTGCAAGATCAATGACAATATATAATTGAATAATTTTTTCCGCTAAATATATCTTTCTTTTGTCACCTTATAGGTAGAGCTAAGGAGGGAGAATGAGAAGCGATTGGAGCCACAATTAGTAAATCTAAAGTGTAAAGAGTATGAGGTTGCATAAGGGACTAGATAATTGATCATACATGAGCTCCTTGAATAGTTATTCATGTTCTATAATAGTACATAGACCATCCATCTTGTATTAAAGACCTTAGAGGCCAAGTAGTCACCACCCCATAGATAAGCATTGATAGGATATTGATGATACATGTTTAGATACAAAGAGCATATTTTTTATAGTTCCTATGATGTACCCAAACCTTTATATATATATAATGTCTCTATTGTTTTTACAAATATTACAATGATAAACATAAAAATGAATTAAGTAAAGAATATGTGCAAGTATTTCTGAGGTAATATCATTATTAAAATTATTAAAATATTACACATAATAGTCAAGGCCAAAATACAACTCATATTTTTGTCAACAATATAGAAAAACATGGAAGGCTTATAATGTTACTAACAAATAAAGACAAGCACATAATAATAATAGAAACAAGAAAGTAGAGAAGGGGGAGAAAGAATTAGACACAATAGTAATGAAAGTGCATAGCATTTATGGGGTCCTTAAATGATATGTCATTCATATTCATGATTTTATATGCACATGATTCATACACTTATGTGACAATGTAAGGTCCAAGCTAATAAGGACTAAACTTTATTTTTTCTCTAGGAAAGGCATTCACATTACATTATTTTCAAAAAAGACCATATCTCCAATTGAAAAGGAGAGTTCAATCACTTTATCATTGTACTTTTGTTAGAGTTATGATGTGATTTAATATGTTCAAGGGGATTGATATGTTTTTCATCTTGTTACAAAGTAAAGCCCACTAGTATAAAAAAGAAAGGGTGGGGGGGAGGGGGGATGAATCAGTTATTCAACTATTATAACAATTATGAGCCTTATTAATCCTTAACCATATGAGCAATATAATCAACAACCATAACAAGATACTCATACACAATAACCCTGTATATGTTAACTAGGGAAACCCTTGATCAAAAGGAAAACCCTGGTGTGGATGGTACCTATTAGGAGTCAATAAAATCATTCAGTACATATTAGTCCCTATTAGGATACCTTGAATCCCTGTTAAGAGTTGTGCCAACCCTATTAGGAGTTGTAGAAGGTGGATGGACCCATTGTCCAAACAGCTTCAAGGGCAAGATCACTGAACTCATTGTCCAACTGATCTTCATATTATTCCTTGTAGAATAATAGAAATGAATTGTACTTGTACTTCCTCTTCCTTTGTCCTATCAACCAGACTTCTTCTCCTTTTGATCTCGATACCAAATCACCAACTTCATATCCAATAATCCCTTGGATCGCTTAATCACATTTAACAAATACTTTGCACTTGTTCCAAAAATCAAGGAAAATATCCTTCCTTTATACCGTGTCCTCAAAAAAATTCTTGGATTCGTCCTTTAGGCTTTCCTAATTAATTATAATAGGACCACATTAAGATAATTAATTATATTACAATTACACTACACTTTTGGCTCACATTCTTTCCAACTTTTCACACGTATGACTCCAGACCTTGTGCACTCATTGACATCATTATTAGACTATCTTCTATCACTATAGAACTTTTCACATCAAGATTTGATCTCTATTAGGAGATATAATCCATTCATCGAAAACTACTTCTTGAAATACTCTGTCTGTATACTATTCTCTATAAATCAAGCATATCTTTTGCATATCTTTGATTCATTGTATGGCACTTAACCACGTCATCATGACACAATGTAGAAAATTTCCTCAACCATGCTTAACTTTATCTTTCATAAATTGTTTTTACAACGTTGTTCTATGTCTATTATTCTACTAGTCTTCATGGAATTACTGCTACATTGACATCAATGACAAACACAGTCATGAATGCAACATGAAAATCATGCTACAATATCTCCAATACTTAGGATACTCCCCTAAAGGGATACCATCAACATTAATGCTAACAATCTCCCCCTTTAGCATTGATGGAAACATATACGAAAAACAACATTTTGTTGTCATTGTTGTTGTTCTCATATTTTCAATCCTCTTCATCAATCAACTCCGAAATCTTCTAGAACACTTCTCTGCTCAGCATCCCTTTCTTTGCAGATCAACATCAATTATTCACACTCTAATTCTCAAGAACAACTTTCAACTTCTCCCCCATTCAATGTATCTCCCATTGAAACCTTATACATATGAGATCTCAATCTTTCCCCCATTAGTCAATCTCTCCCCCATACATGGTACTTCTCTATGAAATCTCTCCCCCATAGTACTAAGGAAATATTTTTCATGCATTCTCCCCCCCATTGAAATCAATGACAAAGGCTTCGTTATGTCAGTCATCTGCTCCATGTCTTCAATCAGCTCTAGTGTCCAAAGACATTGTTCTAGATCAACTACCAAGAGTCCTAGATGACTCTAATCATCTCAAATACTCACCCATACATGAAGCATCAACATTCAGTCCAGTCAAACAATAGTTCTTTATACCACTAGATTGATGCAAACTCCACAAAATCTACTCAAAGTAGGCAATGGCATAACCCCAAGCATACCTCTCAAGTACTCAAATTTATCTTTAGGCAAAGATTTTGTAAATATATATGCAATCTATCTTTTGTACTAACATACTCTAATCTAATTTCTTTCTCTACAACTTTCTCTCTCAAAACATGATAATAGATATATTATTAGTCTTAGAATGCAATACAGGATTCTTAGACATACTCACTATACTTGGGTTATCACAATTTATGATAGCAGGATCTAAAAATTCTATTCCAATGTCCTTCAACATCTACTTCATCTATATGATCTTATTATGGTTATTTATTGTTGCTATGTGCTCTTCTTCAAATGTACTCTATGAATACAATCTTGTTTCTTGCTTAGCCAAGAAACCAATCTTCCTCCAAGAAAATGTGCTCCACCACTAGTGCTTTTTCTATCATCCATACTACTTACCCAATCCACATCATTATAAGCACATAAAGTGAAATCACTTGATCTATCATACCATAATCTATTATTAGGTTCTCTTCAAATATCTAAATTTTCTTTTTACTATTTCATTATGATACTCCTTAAGATCAACTTGAAATATAGCTACAATCCCAACTGCATTTTTTTTATATGGTTTGGTGTGAGTCAGATATTGCAAACCTCCAATCATTGATCTATACTTCTTCTGCTCAACTATAGGTGTCTCATGTTTGCTAGATAAATTGTGACCAATTGTCATTGGTGTACCAATGGGCTTACAACTTTCCAAGCCAAATCTCTTCAACAAGTATTTTAAATACTTAGTTTGTGAAATGAAAATGCCATCATTGTTTTGCACAATCTATAAACCTAGGAAAAATTTCATCTCACCAATCATGCTCATCTCAAATTCATTCTTCACCTCTTCAAAAAACTTATCACTTGCTTCATTATTACCTCTAAAGATTATGTCATTAACAAATATCACAATGACCAAAAAACCATTCTCAATCTCTTTCAAATATAAGTTAGCATCTGGCATACCTTTAGAAAATCCTAAGTTTGCCAAATATTTATCCAATCTTGCATACCATGTTCTAGGAGCTTGCTTTAGACCATATAGTGTTTTCTTCAATCTACGTACCATATCCTTGTCTTTTGTCAAAGGAAATCCTTCAAGTCTCTCAATGTAAACTTCTTCTTCAAGTTATCCATTTACAAAGGTTGATTTGACATCCATCTGATACACTTTGAACTTCTTGTTTGTTGAATTAGCCAAAAGCATTCTTCATGCTTCCATTCTGGCTTCAGGGGCATATGTTTCTTGATAATCTATTCCTTCCTGCTATGAATAAACTTTGCATACCAATATAGTTTTGGTCCTCACAACTACACCTTGTCCATTCATCTTGTTTTTGAATACCCATTTAGTTCTTATAACATTCTTATCTTTGGGCCTAGGAACCAATTCCCATGTGTCGTATTTTTATAATCTAATCTAGTTCTTTCTTCATTGCTTGAATCCAATTATTATCATTGCATGCCTCATTTATTCTCTTAGGTTCAACTTAAGAAATCAAACATAATTCCTCATGTACTCTATTTCTTTTCATCACTCCTGTTTCTTTGCTTCCAGTAATCTACTCTGCAGGGTGATTCTTTTCCAAATTCATGTTTGGTGTAGGAGTTTCTATCTTAACTCTTATTTCTTCTCTTGGTTTAAATCTGTGTTCTCCTCTTTTCTCAACAATTTGTACATCATTTTATAAGTCATTGTTAGTCTCAAATAAAACTTCAACATTTTGTCTAACATATTTAGAATTATCTTCTTCTTCATCATCAATAATAGTTACTAAAGTTATTTCTTCCATTAATTCTTTCTTAACTAACCCAACTTCATCATTGCTATCTTTCAATAATATTTCCATACTTGATTTAAATTCTTCATCATCAAAAAGTGAATTCTTTATAGATTTCCTTACTCTCTTAGGACATTTGGATGAAAAATGACCAATTTCTTTACATGTCCAACAAAAAAAAAAAAATCATACCTTATGACTCTCTTTTCATAAGTAGAGAAATTCCTTCTTCGATCTTCTTATCTTCTTTAGATCTAGACCTTCCTCCACTTGTGCTTGCATTAGTAGGTTTTTCCTTTTGCATGCAACAAAAAGACTTTGGATCTGGAAACTCAATCTTTTGTTCTCTACATAATTCTGATATCTCACAAAGGAACTCCATCTTATGAATATCAAAATTTACTCTAGCTAACTTAGGACTTTCTTTTTTGAAGTGACTTGTCATTGATCTCCCAAAGATGTTAACCTTTCTCTTCAAGGACTTGACGCTCTGATATCAATTGTTCTAGGGGGGGGGGGGGAGGGGGGGGGTTGGTTGAATTATTTATCCAACTATTACAACAATTATCAGCCTTATTAATCCTTAACCATACGAGCAATATAATCAACAACCATAACAAGATACTTATACACAATAACATCATATATGTTAACTAGGGAAACCCTTGATCAAAGGGAAAACCTCGATGGGGATGGTACCCACAAAATGATATACTAATAGAAATATTCATTGTTAGAGGATGGACCCTATTAGGAGTCAATACAAAATTTTAGTTATATTCACTCATGTTAGGAGACTTTGAATCCATGTTGGAAGTTGTGTCAACCCTATTAGGAGTTGTAGAAGGCAGATGGACCCACTTCCCAAACTACTTCAGGAGTAAGATCATTGAACTCATTGTCCAACTAATCTTTGTATTATTCCTTGTAGAATAATAGAAATGAATTGTACTTGTACTTCCTACATCCTATCAACTGAACTTTTTCTCCTTTTGATCTCAATACTAGATCACCAACTTTGCATCCAATAATCCCCTGGATCTATGACTTGCATTTACCAAATACTCTACTCTTGTTCACACATTATTGAATACGAAAAATATCCTTCTTTTATACCATGTCCTCAAAACAATTCATTTAATTGGCCTTAAGGTTTTCCCAATTAATTATAATAGAACCGAATTAAGATAATTAATTATATTACAATTACATAACATTGTCAGCTCACAGTCTTTACAACTTCTCACGCGTGTGACTCCAGACCTTGCACTCTCATTAACATCATCATCAAACTATCTTCTTTCACTATACAATTTTGCACATCAAGATTCTATCTCTATTAGGAATAATAATCCATTCATCAAAAACTACTTCTCAGATACTCTGTCTGTATACTATTCTTTATAAATCAAGTATATCTTATGTGTATCTTTGATTTGTTGTATGCACACTTAACCACGTCATCATGACATAGTGTAGAACATGTCCTCAACTGTGCTTGACTTTATCTTCCATACATTGTTTATACGACCTCGTTCTATGTTTGTTATTCTACCAGTCTTCACAAAATTACTACTATGTTGACATCAATGACAAACACAATCATGAATGCAACATGTCAATCATGCTAACAATCTCTCCAATGCTTAGGAGACTTCCCCAAAGAAATACCATCAGCATTCCTGCTAACATATCTACCATTTCAAGTTGTTCAAAACATTATTTGTGAAAAGTGTCCATATCAATTATATCATTAAAATAAATCCTTAAAGAAAAAAGATAATTTCTAACTCTAAAGACATAATATCATCAACAACATAAACCAAATTATAAGGGGATGTTCTAGTGGCAGTGTAGACACTTGTTCTATAAGCCCATAAAGCATATGCTAATTTCTTATGCTAATCCTTAGCATGCTTGTTAATATTCTTTCAAAGGATTTTCTCAACAACCTTGTTAGAAGATTTTTCTTAAACATTAGACTAGGGATAATATGGAGTGGAGTATCATTGATGAATATAAAACTTTTCCAAAAACATTGCCACTTTCTTTATTCATAAAAGATGTTTTGTTATTGGAAATGGTTGTAGAAGGAATGCAAAATGAAGCAGTATCATGTTGAAGAATGAAGTCATGTTTAACGTCAATTGTAGTGGAGCAAAGTGTAATAGCTTTGACCCACTAAGTAAAATAATATGTAGCTATTAAAACATATGTACAAGGAGGAGGTGATATTTGTCCAATGAAATCTGAAAACCATATGCTAAAAGGTCATGAAGCTACATGAGAACAAAGTTTATGTGAAGGAGCATGGATAAGGTGGTTGTGGTGCTGATATTAAGGACACTTTTTAGAAAAAGAGAAAGAAACGTGTTCCATAGTCTGCCAATAATATCCCATACAAAGCAACTTATTGAGTAATGATTTCCACCAAAATGCTCACCACAATATCCAACATGAACTTCTTGGAAATAAATAATAATCTCATTTTACCAAGACATATAAGTGAAAAGTCATCGTAGGAGCATTTATAAAGAAAATTGGCTAGGATGATTAATTGAAAAGCCAACTTACAAATTCTATTTCAAGTATCTTCTGTCACTGATTCAAGAAAGTTATTATATTTTAATTAATGGTAAATGTGAGAATACCATTCATGCATATGCAAATGCAAAAATAATTATCAAGCAAAGAATCATAAGAGACACCAAGAACATCAATAGTATGAATATTCAATTGGTAAATACACATATCATCTTCAAGAGAAACAAAGGATGTTCTGTTATCCATAACCTATGCATGTTTATTGACTTTTTGAGAAAGTGATGAAATAGAATCAGAAGTAAATTTAGCAAGAAATCTTAAATCCAAATCATGATATTGGGTTAACTTATCAGTTTTAGCTTTATAGGTTCCATAATTTATTGTATAATTAATTGTTAATCACCAAAGATCTTAATGTGTTAATATATCCAAGGTCCTAGATTACTAAGAGGAGGATGTGAATCAATAATATCCAACTTTAACAAACCCAAACTCAAACCACAACTTATAAAAGTTGATTAACCAAAACTAAACTTATCATCAATTCATTCATCCATCCATGTATGTTAACTTGTGAAAAAGAATCATAAAGTAACACATAAAATTATCCACAAAAGTAAAACCATAACAAAAAAATTTTTTTTATCATGGAAACCCTTGGTCAAAGGGAAAAACAATGATGAGAATTAATACAAACAAGTATTATTTACTCTTCTTAAATGTGCTTGGTTAAAGAGCCTAGCCATGTTAGGAGCTTAAAATAATGTCTAGTTAAAAACATGCCTTGTTAGGAGTCATCTAGCTAAGACATTTGCATCTAGCCCTATTATGAGATTTTCCCTTTTAAGAGTAACCTCATTGGAGGGTTTCTAACTCAAATTTTGATGAGCCACCTGATTAAAGGAATCAACTTTAGATCTTGCTTGCCTTGTTAAAAGTGATCTTGTTCGAGGCTTTTAACTTGTCAACCTATTAGGAATAACCAAGTGAAATGATCTAGGAATATCACTCCAAGTTTTATTATACAAATCCTTTTAAATTTTTCATCTGCTTCCCCTTTTAGTTGTTTAGCTATCAACCTGATTGCACAACCCTTGTCAATCACTTCTCCTTCAACTAATAACTCTTCTTCCACACACACTTGCAAATAGCTCTCTACTTTGCATCATTAGGTAACACTAACCATAAACATGTTACCCATGCAAATCCAACAATATTTGAGAAAAAAATGTAACACAACCCTAATCCATGATTATCTATCACCACACAATCAAAATCTTCCATCATGTATCAATCTAACATTACACATCTTTCCTTTTCACTTTTTCTATTGAACAAATAGGGTTCCAAGAAAATTCATCGCAGTCTTCAATTTATAACCAATCATTCAAATTTCTTTGACTCCATATCATTTCCATATCATCATCCATCTTAGCAATTTGAAAGATTAACCAAAAATGGCCTACATTTTATGGTTCATGGTCAAACTTAAACATCCAACTTGTTCTTCATTTTCCTTCCTAAACTTTGTTCAATCCATTCAAAGCATGACTTAAAGTAAACCAATCAACCATAATCTAACATTGATACAAAAATATATTAACCTTAATAGATCTTGAGTTTCATTACTTGAAACAACACAAATTTGATAAACCAATCAAAACATTCACTAATTGTCATTAATTGACCAACCCAATAAGATTATTTCACTTCAATAATTCATAACTCACTCAATACTCATGTACATGAAATGAAATTACAAACATAAAAACTAGAGACATCTAGTCTCTCATACCAGTTGTGCACACCAATTCATCATGCAAATCAACCACACACTTGATTTGTCACTTGTACAATAACTTAATCTCTTCCTAATAAATAGTTCAACGCATATTGACAAGTTGACATCAATAAAAACATAGTAAATAATTAAATCATCATTAAATATTTCCTTCAAGACATTATACACTCTCTTATCAACTCTTGAAGGCATTTTCATCAGTTATGCCAACAATCTCCCCCATTGGCATTGATGGAAACACTAAGCAATACTAACAACAATAACTGATACAAAGTTGATTGAATGTTCCTTGTCACATTTTTCTATGTGCTTCTTGACATTTCTCCCCCTAGGAATATAATCTCCTTGATCATCAATTCTTCTTCCTTTGTCCATCTATGCAATTTTTCTTATCTTCTCTAGTTCTTTTCTTCTCGCCCTTATTGTTGTTGTCTTATTATTTTATGTACTTCTTCCACTTTTTGTTGATCATTGTTGTATTTTTATATTCTCCTCTTATCCTTTTTGTTGTTATTTATTTATTATAATCTTCTCCCCCTTTGACAATAATGCCAAAGGTGCTTAACTCACTTTTGAGTCCACCTTCATACTTTGAATCTATAACAACGTTTGGACAAACCAACCAACTATTGAACCACTTAACTTCTTACTCTTACTTAAGAAGTAGTCTTATTACACCAATCCATAGAAAGATAATCATTATGTCTATGATATTGATGCATCCATTGCATCTTAGTTATGACCTGAAAAGGGAATGACCCCTAACCAACCTCTCTAATACTCAAAAGCATCTTTAGGTAATGCTTTGGTAAATATATTTGTCTCTTACTCCTTTGATGTAACATAATACACTCTCACTTCCTTCTCCTATACATTTTCCCTTAGAAAATGATATTTAATTATAGCATGCTTTGTCTTGGGATGTTGTACCAGATTGTTAGATATATTAATTATACTTGCATTATCACACAAGATAGTAGCTAGTCAAGCAACAATTATTTGAGGCAAGAACATACTCATATTCAGTTGTCGATTAAGATATATACCTCTTCTTACTAATCCAACAAACTAATCTTCCTCTAAGAAGAATTGTTCCACTACTTGTAAACTTCATGTCATCAACATTTCCTACCCAATTTGTATCAGTGAACACCATCAACACAAATTCAACATTGTTAGAGTAACAAAGATCATAATCAACCTCCCCTCTAAGATATTTTAATATTTTCTTCACTGTCACCATATTTTCTTCCTTGGGGTTGGACTGAAATCTTGCAACTACGCCAACTACATGATTAGTATCCAATCTTATATGAACAATATAATGCAACTTCCCAATCATGGATATGTAAAGAAACTCATTAATTGAACTTGAAGTGTCTTCCATAGATAATTTAGAATGTGTCACCATAGGTATACCTATTGGTTTTGAATCTTCTATAGCAAGAGTCTTCAATACCTTTAACATATTTTGAACTACATATGAAAATTACACCTACTTGCATAAATTGTAGTCAATAAAGAATTTTGTGTTGCCAATCATGGACATCTCAAAATCTTTGTTCATCTTTTCAACAAATTTCATACTCATGTTATCATCACATCCAAGGAAAATGCCATCCACAAATACTTCAACAATTAACAATCTATCATTTTCTAACTTTGGATACACATTAGTATCTTCACTTGTCTCTTGAATCCAATATTCACTAAGTACAAATATGACCTTTCTCACCATGCTCTCAGAGCTTACTTCAAACCATATTAAAAATAAATAAATCAACTTGCAAACCATGTCTTGATTCTTTAATAGAGTAAACCCATTTGATTTCTCTATGTATATTTCTTCCAATACACCATTCAAAAATGCATATGCAAGTAACATTCTTACTCCTTCAAGTCTAGCTATTGGTGCAAAATTTTCACCATAATCCAAGCCTTCTTTTTGTGCATAACCTTTACACACCAATCTTTCTTTGTTCCCGATAACATCTCCATCCTCATTCGATTTGTTTCTGAAGACCCATTTTGTTCCAATTACATTGGTCTAGGCACCAAACTCCAAGCATCATTCTTGTTGATCTCATCAAGTTCCTCTTCCATGGCTTTAACCCAGTCACCACTCTTCAAGCCTTCATTAATTGTCCTTGATTCTATCTTAGAAATTAAGCATGTACTTTCTCTAAAAAAAAATCTTGTTTGCATATCTTGGCAATGTGGGTTAAGGTATTTGTTCATCTTCTTCATTCACTAGTTGCACCTCTTCATTTCTTCATTTTTTCTGCACAACAATTTTGTGCATTTCCTATTGGATAAGCATGCATCATGGTTTGACCTATCTTTGTCTCCAGTTTGTTTAAAACATCATTCACTTCAAATGTATCTGAATATTCATCAATCTTTGTATTGACACTTTCAATTATCTTGTTAGTTCTCTTGTTCTAACTTTTATATTCCTTGCTCTTGGTAGAGTAGCCTAGAAAAATTCCTTTGTCATTTTTCCCACCAAACCTTCTAGGAAAATCATATCTCTTGATGTAACATCAAATACCAAAGAATTTAAAAAATTCACTCTTGGAGTGTGACTATACCACAACTCAAAATTTGTCTTACCGGTACCATTTTTTACTTGTACATAATTCAGTGTATAGATTATAGTATTTAGAGATTCTCTCCAAAATTTCTTTGTAACATTTCCTTACAACAACATTCCTCTTGAAACATCAATAATGGTTCTATTTCTTCTTTCTACTATATGTAAGGGTTGGGCATATCATAGCATAATATGACATGGAAAGCCTATAAGGATATAGGCTCATGTCTATAATAGAATAAAATGAATCATGCGAAATAGAATAGAATGAATCATGCCACTAGTTAACCCATTCTGTCGGGGAGTCCTCAAAGCTAAAATCTATTTCTTGATTTCATTCCTCACAATAGTGAACAAATTCCCCAGAAGTGTAATCACCACCTTTGTCATATCTTCAGCATTTCATGTTCTTTCCACTTTCCTTTTCAACTAAATCTTTAAGGATTTTGAACATTAAAATCTTCTAACTTTTTTTCTTTAAGAAAGGAATCTACATCATTCTAGAGTAGTCATTAACAAAGAGCATGAAATAGTTATCACCATAGTTGACTTCTAGTTCTCATTGGCCCACAAAGATCAGTATGTACAAAATCTAAAATGTTCTCAAATGAAAAAGATTTTATACTAAAGTAGTAGTTTCCAACTTGCCCAATTGGTAATATTTGCACATAACAGTTTCTAGTTCTACTAAAGTAGGTAACCCTCTAACTGCATTAGTCTAAGTTATCTTAACCAAAGTGTTAAATGTCACATGGCAACACCTTCTGTGTAATAACCAACTATTCTCAACTTTTAAAACCAAAAAACTATTAATAGTAGTACTCAAGTGGAATAAGTCACCTCTCTTTGTCTCCCAATATTAATCAAATCTCTTGAGCTTTCTAGAATCATGTGCATACCTCCTTTAAACTCTAATCTATATCTTTTTTCATTCACTTGACTAATGCTGAGAAAATTATGCTTGAGACCTTCAAAAAATTAGATATCATCAACATTACTCTTTCCATTCAAAGAAGTAGAACCTTTACCTTTGACCACGTAGGGAGTATTGTTGTCAAATCTCACAAAACTGCCATGAAATTCTTCAAGCTCAATGAACTTTATTTTACCACTAATCATGCGATGAGACAACCATTGTCAATCACCCATTCTTGGCTAGGTTCTACATGAGAAACAAGATCTTCTCACCATCAATAGTGTCTTCCTTTACTACAAGAAAGACTACTCCACCACCATTCTCATTAGATTCATCATCTTCAACTTCTTCCTCGCCAACTGCAACATGGCACTTTTTTTTTCCCTTTTCTTTGAATCTACTTTTATTTTCTTTCCAATTTGCATCAAAATTAGGAATCTTCTTACATGATAAACAAATCAATGACAAATTCCCTTTATATTTACCGATACCTGTAGGTAATCTCTTAGAAAGCTTTTAGACTCATCTCGTTTCCTTTCTTCATCAAAGAATGATTCTAAATCATTAAGACTAGATTGTGTAGCAAATTCATTACCTTTACTTCCTAGATTCAATGATAAACAGGCTCTAAAAGAAGCTTCAACCTTAGGGATACTATTTTCATAGTTATTCATTTCAAAAGTTGCAAGCTTTACCTACTAACCCATCAATAGATACTTTCTCAAAAGTTCTCAATTCATGAATTGCAAAAAAATTACTGTATAAACCAGTAAAAAGGTTCTCAACATTTTACTTATCACTTCATAATCTTCAACCACACAATCGACATGTTTGATTGCAATATCTACCTCTTTCTATTTGTGACCATACTAAGTAGCATTTTCACCTTCTACAATCTTTATGTCATCATACTTTCCTTTCAAACTTTAAACTTGAGAGCCTTTTGAACATGAACATCTCCACCATAAACTAAGTTAATTCCAAACATAATGAGCATTATTAAGTCTATAGATATCAACAAAGTTTGCATCAGATAGAGTACTTACAATTAGATTCAAGGTTTGTATGTTTTTTGTCTCTACTTTCAACTCATCTGCACTTAAAGGATCATTTGGCCTAGTATACTTGTGTTCCGCCATAAACTAACTTTGGTTATTCCAAACATCTTGAACATTATAAAGTCTACGAATATCAAAAAAATCTATATCATATAGAGTACTTACACTTGCATTCAAAGTATGTATACTTTTTGTCTCTGCATTCACCCTTAATACAACCATAATATTTGAAACCCAAGGAGAATTATTTATAAGTTGAATAAAACAACATCTATAAGCTTTTCTATCTCAACCCTAACCAAGAGAAAAATGCTAGGGTTCATTTTGTGTATCTTATGTTTAATATGATCAACTTTAGGAACAAGAATGATGTTATGAGTGACAATCTTAGGTTCAATATCTAGCATGATAGAATAAGTCCAAGCAAAGATATCAAGAAATTGAAGAAGTGAAGTGAGTTGCACACGCTCTTCCTCATTTGAACATGTACCAATCTTGATAACCTTTTGGGGTCACTAGGATCCATTTGCACATCAATGGTGTTAGTAATCAAAAGATTACTTCTTGGAGATGCATTCACAAGAAAAGGAAAATTAGGTTGATAATCAACACTGATGCCACTCCCAGAATATGCTTTAGTATTAAGGAAATAAAGCTTCCTCTTATTGTGGTGAAAAGAGGGGAGATTGTCACAAACCCCCAAGAAATTAGCTAAAGCATCATCAAAAGTAAAGGTGACAAAAGAGGTTTTTTCATTATGATCAATTAAATGAGGATTCATTACTCTAAGGGTCCAATAAAAAGATGTTTAACATACAAAGTAACTTGATTAGAGTCCTTATAAGAATTAAATCCCAATCCATAAGTACATTCATATTCATGATTTTCCAATGGAACTTGAATTCCTTGTTCATACTTTCCACATCCACTACCATTAAATTCCTATTCCATAAGCATGTGACAACCATGACCATAGTGAGAAGCCATATTCAAAAGAGCTCATGGGGCTTCATAGGTCACTCTGTCATAACAATTAGGCTTAATAGCTTCTATAGTTTCTATGGATGAAGCAACATCAAAGTTATTACTTAATTTACTAGAAAGAGCAATATGAGCATTTGGTTCCTCCTTATCCTTAGTTTGAGATTTTATGAATGAAAGTGTTTAGACTTTATATTTATCAATAAATATAAAATTCAAAGCTCCCTAATCATCATCTTGAAGAACAGATGAAGAAGAAGAATCTTGCACATAATTGTTTGTTGGTTTTGATTCATGGTATTTTTTTTCGTCAATAGACTCAAAGGTCTTGGTTGATTCACTGTTTAAACAATTATTAGGCCCATCATCTGCATGAAGAGTAAAACATTTCATTATTGTAGATGAGTTTGACCATACGACAAGGAGTAGAGGGAATAATATGCATGTTATGTAACTATGGTCTTCCCAAGAGATTAAAATTAAGAGGTTCAAACATCACATGAATAGGAGTGTCTGGAATAATAGGACCAACCTTAATAAACAAAGTTATGTCACCCAATGTCTTTTTAGCAATGTTATCAAATCTACGAATATGAATGTTAGTAGGTCGAAGAGTTGTCATATCAATTTTGATAGCTTTCAACATGTCAAGACTACATGCATTCAACCCATATCTATTATCAATCAAGGTTCTATGAAAAAGATTTCCATTAATGAGAACTACAAACATAAGAGCATCTGTTTGGTTTAAACTTCCTTAGAAGGCAAATCATCTTTAGTAAAAATAATTCCCTAAGTAGGAGACGCAATATACATACATTCCAAGAAAGAAATGAGAATGTCTTGATTATGGAGGGGAGTTGGAAGGGTTCTTGAAGATTTTTAAAAGGCTTGATAATAAGTTGGAGATGTTAAGAAGTTTGTATTAAAAAATCTCAGTGGGAGTAGCACATAACTGATCAATCAAGTCGAGAGTGAATTAACTAAGGAAATTGATCTGAGGATTTTTTAAATGAAGGCTCCCGCTCCTGTGAAGGCTCTTGCTCTGGCTCCTGCACCTGCTAAAGCCCACGCTGCTCACACTAGGGTTCAACATGCAGTCTCTTTTGCCCATCATCTTCTGACTGCTGTCGAGGATTCCCATCTTCCTCTAGTTGCAGTTGTGGAGGCTTTATGCCCTCCTGTTGTGGCTCAGGTCGTTGTTGTAGGTCCTGCTCCCATTGCTCATTCTATGGATGCTCTTCATTCTCCTAATGCATCTCGGGTTGCTATGGGGAGATCTGCAATTTATTATGTAGATGTGGTTGCTTTTGAGGTAGGTATTAGGGCTCTTGTTCTAAAGAAAGGGATCTGTTTGGTTGTGCCTTTTGTTAGTCATTCAATTGTGCTTGTTTCTATAAGTAACCTGGTTGTGCTTCATCTAGATTTAGAAATTGTTGGTGAGATTTCCACATATGTGGAGGATTACTCTTCTACTACAATTATTTTTTGTTTTAGGGGTTTTTGGCCCTCTCTTTCAGATTTGCATGCTTGGATTTCCAAATATTGGGAACCAATCATTTCGGATTTAGTTCAGATTAACCCTATGGCAAGGGGTTTTTTTATTGTGAAATTTGCAAATGTCAATGTCAGAAATTACATCTTGTGTCATGCTTTCTCTTAGGAGGAAAGGTTCCCCTTGATGGCCAAACCTTAGTATCAGGATTTTGATCCAACTATTGTTCCTCTTTGGGTAAGGTTGTCGAATCTTCCCCTTCACTTTTGGTTGGATTCAGTCTTGGAGGCTATGGGGGATACCCTTGGGGATTTCTTGTTGGCTGATTTGGTTTCCCCTAATATCTATAAGACGTCGTATGCTTGCATCCTTCTGTAGATGGATGTCTCCAAGGGGCTCCCTAAAAATATTAAGTTGGCTTCTCCAAATGATTCTTGGATCTAGCTTCTTGATTATGAGGGTATTCCCTTCATATGCAGGAAATGTCATAAGATCGGCCATCTTGTTCTGTGATGCTCCTCTGACAAGGTTAGATCGAACAAATCACCTTCTTGGTGGTTGGGGGTTTCGGATGTTCACTATATGGTTTAGAAAGTATCCATGGATGTGGATGGGTTGGATAGCTCTTCTCATATTGATCTCTCTTTAGCTGAGGATTCTATTGATGTCCCTGATGATTTGAATGTTGTCCCTATAACAATTTTGACTCATAATGTTGTTGTTGACCCTTCTCCTACTGTTGATTTTGATGATTCAGTTGTTGTCCCTTTGGTGGCTTTGATTTAGAATGTTGTTGTTGTCCCTTATTCTATTGTTGACTCTGTCCAAAACACTATTGTTGGCACTTCTCCTACTGCAAGGGTTTTGGGGGTTAGTGGGGATTGGCAGAAGGTTGTTGGGAAGGTGGAGGATGGTTGGTCATCAATTAAAGGAAAAAAAAGGCAAACCTCCAAACTTTCATTTAATATGTCTTTATGTTCTCAAAAGACTGGACCAAAATGTAAATCTTGATGGTATGTAGCTTCTTGGGTTATTTGCCCTCTTGTTGGGAACTTTGGTGTGTCCCTCTAGTTTGTTGAGTGGTTTTCCATAGTTGTCTTAGATCCTCATTGTTATATATTTCTTGTCCCTTTGTACAAGGTTTCGAGTCCTTTCAAAACCTGTTTTTACTTAATCAAAACTTATCAATCAAGTCATGTTCTTTACCAAGATTAGGAGGCAAACGAGGTCTGAAAGGAAACATTAGTTGAAAATTTGATAAATTTGTAAGAGGAACAAAATTAGAAGGTTGAGGATTATTTCAAATATGATAGGCATGGGCCACCAAACTAATATCATTAAAAAAATCCAAAGGATCTAGAGGCTTTCTTTTGATAGTTATTTGAGGACTACCTTTAAGAGTGATAGGGGTTAGCATGCACAACCACTTTAAATCTTCCAATGTTATACATAAAGTTTCTTAAAGGAATCTAAAAAATAATCATATCTAAATGTTTGGCGGAAGAAGTGTAGAGCATGATGACGTAGACATGTAATCATGAGGGATCTCATCTGGCATTCCATTGTCACTACTAGACACCTCTTTAAGGTTCTTATCACAATGCACATGTAATAAGAAGCATCAAAGTACTCATAACATAAATCATACATGGTAAAATGTAAGAAACAAGCACAATGCAAAACAAAAATTAATTATAATGGAAATGCAAGGAAAATATAGCAATTTTGTGAATTTTATAGTTTAATATTGAAAAACAAGTGAAAGGAAGCATGCAATGCAAGCTAACCAAGAATAAAATATAAATCTAAGCCTTAAATGTAAAGTTTTTTGGTATGTTTTGATAAATGTCAAATGAATGCAAGATCCAAATAACAGTTCAAAATGCACTAAATGCATGAAAGGTATAGGTTCACCAAAATGTGATAGTGAAAATGGGGCACATCTCCACTGTGACATCTAGAAGCCAAGAGGAAGAAACCAAACCAACAAAGTAGATTCAACAAGAGCCACTAACATCAAAGGGCAAAAGGACGAGACCTCAACCTTGCAAGTTTAGAATCTTTCTTGGCATTAACTTCTAAAAATAAGGACAAGTAAGATAATGTACACAAGATCTTATCTAAGAATTGAATAAGAATGCATGCACCTTTGAGATCAATGAGCTAAAATAGTCAAATAACTAATTTGTCGTTGATTGGAAGTTCAAAAATGTTGATGTTTAGCATCAAGAGAACTAAATCTGAATCTTCCATGATGTTATTATTTGTAACTATATTTCAGAGATATAAGCAATTTGTGTTCTAACTCTGATATCTATCTTATATTGCAGAGAAGTATCTATGCATCACTCTCTAATATACATGACAGAGACCTATATATACGTACATGTATTCATACTGATGTATGCATACATGTACATATACATACATCCCTCTTATGTACATATATTGTGACAGTATTTATATGCATTATCGACCAACTTAAGTGGTCAAGATTCACATTACTCTTGACAGACCTTGTTGTTGAACTTTGCATTTAAATCACGATAGATATCACTGTCGAACTATGTATTATTCATGATTGATGATTATCACTGGGTGTATTGCTATCCTCGACGAATGTATAGTCGGGATGCTAGAACCCACGTAATATATATATTGCATCTTGTGTCGGGTTTACAACATGACTTGACACTCTTAATGATATCAAGATTATGACTTGTGTTATCGAGCAACAAAATAATAAACATAGAACAATTATACCAAACATGACTTCGAAGGGCCATGTCCCTACGTGGCCCTTGGGCCACGTAGAGGCATGACTCTTTAGAGTCATGGCTGTTCGGGTGCATATATATTTGAGTTCCTTCAACTGAAGTGAACATATTACAAAAAAGGCAATACAAGTACCTGCATTATAATATTCACATTAGAATATCAATTGCTATTATTATTTCATTTGTCTTACAGAGACTCAGTAAAAGCAATCAGAGCTGAAGAAGGAAGAACTCTAGAACCTACTGCAAAACAATGAAGATAAGTAATATCATTCTACCTATTTGATTCAGAATTAATAAACAAATATTTGTAATTGTTTATCTATCAGAGATCCTTTACTTTTAACATGGAATCAGAGCTGCACTGATCAGAAAACCATTGCAAATATTAAATTCTGAGTCTAATTTAAGGGAAAAAGAAAAGTTTTAAAAGGCATTAAGATGGTGAACCATGTAAGAATTGAGGATAGATTAGATGGAGCTTCTAATTTTTCATCTTGGAAAACCACGCTATTAATAATTCTAAGAGAAATGGAATTAAAAAATCACATTGAAACTAATTTACCTGTGCCTGAAAATGAATCTGAGAAAGCAGTAGGAAAAGGCACAATAATAAGGCAATGAAAATAATCATAGATTCAGTTAAACATCATATACTTTCTTCTATAGAAAATCTCAAAACTACATTTGATATGTTTTCTACAATTCAAAGTACATTTGAAATTAATAATACAAGTAGATTGCTTACTTTGAAACAAAATCTACTTTACATAAAGATGAAAAATGGAGAATCAATTACAACTTACTTCCTTAGAATTACTGAATTAAAGGATCAATTGGCTACTATGCAAAATCAAATAGATAATAAGGAATTAAGTATGATTGCACTTAGAGGACTTCCACTATCATGGAAAACTTTCATAAGAGGTTTGAGTTCTCGTCCCGAACTTCCAAAGTTTGATCAACTGAAGAATGAATGCACTCAAAAAGAGTCCAGATTAGCATCCAGAGGTTTAATTTCAAATCAAGACGGTGACATCCAAGCTTTGTATTCCAAATCAAATAAGAAAAGGAAGTTCAAACATAACAAGAAGGAAAATAATAAAAGTCACAAATCCCACAAACATAGAGATTGGTCCAAAGTAAGATGCTTCAAATGTGATAAGCTTGGTCATTCCTACTATGTGTTTCCCGAAAAATAGAAAATTCAAGCAGCATTGGCAGAAGTTAAAGAAGAGAATAATGAAAAGATAGGCAAAGAGAATTATGCATTTATAGTAGCTCTCTCAAGTGAGTTAAATTCTAATCACAACACCTAGATTCTAGACACTGGAGTTTCTCGCCATATCTCTGGATTTAAAGACAAGTTTGAGACTCTTAAATTATGAATCAGAATAAGTTACTATTGGAGACAAGTCCTCTCATCCAATTAAAGGCATTGGTACATGTTCTATTCAACTGAATTTTGATATCACTCTACAACTAAAGAACATCCTTTATGTGCCAGGAATCAAAAGAAATCTTGTCTTCATCTCTAGACTTATTGATCAAGGGTACCACATCGCATTTCAAGGAGATAAAGTTCTATCCTGGACTAAGAACTCATCTATCAAGAAAGCTATAACCATAGGGGTTAGGGATGGAAGTCTTTATAAACTATTTAATTTTCAAAACCCAGAGTTAACTCTTAGTGGAAATAAGACTAACTCCATTGAAATTTGGCATAGAAGATTAGGTCATCTTAATTTTTGAGCTTTAGCATCTATAAGTAAAATTGTAAAAGGTCTTCCAAATCTAAATTCAAATCACTCAAGTATTTGTAAAGGTGTGTCTTAGGGAAAAACACAAAACACTCATTTCCCAATAATGTTCATAGATATAAAAACATACTTGAGTTGATTCATACAAATCTTTGTGGTCCTATGTCAGTTCCCTCTCTAAATGGATGTCAATTTTATGTAATTTTCATTGATGACTACTCTAAGAGAACTTGGATTTATTTTCTGAAACAAAAGGAGTCTCTGAAGTCTTATCCAAGTTTAAAGAGTTTAAAGCCCTAGTTGAAAATCAATCAGGACAAAAGATCAAAAACCTTAGGTTTGATATGGGGGTGAATTCACTTCTAATATTTTCAAAAACTTTTGTATTTCTATTGGGATTAAGAGGGAGTATTCCGTACCTTATAATCCTCAACAGAATGAAATAGCTGAAAGAAAAATAGATCCATTGTTGAGTCAGCCAAGGCCATGTTACATTATCAAAACCTCCATTACTCCTTTTGGGCTGAAGCCTCCAATACAGCCATTTACATTCAAAATCGTTATCCTCACTCTATATTGGAAAACATCACTCCTGAAGAAGCATTTACTGGAGTTAAACCAGATTTAAGTCATCTAAGAATTTTCGGATGTCCAATCTACATTCACATTTCAAAAGAAAAGAGAACCAAATTAGAGCCTTCTGGGAAGAAGGGGATATTCATTGGTTATAGTGAAACTTCAAAAGGGTACAAAATCTACATTCCTAGTCAAAGAACTATTGAGATTAGTAGAGATGTCATATTTGAAGAAGACACCGCCTTCAAGACTTCTAATAATGATGAATATATTTCAGAAGAAGATCAAGATATAGAAATTGAGAGGGAGGAAAATGCTGACATCTCTTCCATGTCAAATCACACTAAATCTGAAAACATCAACCTTAACAATAAGAAGAGACCCCTCTGGGCTAGAAATATGTTAGCTGAAAATCAAGTTGAACTAGATGATGTAATTCAGGAAAGCAAAAGGACTAGAAACCAATCCTGCTATGTTGCTCTATTATCTGAACTCATAAAATTTGAACCTGCCAATGTTAAAGAAGCACTTTCACATCAATCTTGGAAGGAAGCATGATTGAATAATATAATTCAATATTGAAAAATGATGTTTGGGATATAGTACGAAGACCTAAAAAAAAAATTATTGTTTGTTCTAAATGGTTGTTCAAAATTAAACATGTTGCAAATGGCAGTATTGAAAAATACAAGGCAAGATTCGTAGCCCGAGGATTCTCTCAAAAGGAAGGCATCGATTATGATGAGACTTTTGCCCCTGTTGCCAAATATACCTCAATTAGAACAATTCTAGCTATTGCTACTTCTAAAGGATGGAAAGTTCATCAAATGGATGTCAAAACAGTTTTTCTCAATGGTAAGATTGAAGAAGAAGTTTATGTTGAACAACCAGAAGGGTTCAGTATATTTGATCACCAAATTCATGTTTGTAAATTGAAGAAGGCACTTTATGGTCTTAAACAGGCTCCTAGAGCCTGGTATGAAAGAATAGATAATTATCTGTTGAAATTGGGATTTGTGAAAAATGAAGCTGATCCAAATTTATACTTCAAAACTGAAGGTGATGATATGGTTATCTTTGTATTATACGTTGATGATTTACTTATTACAGGTGATGAACATCTTATAGAAAAGTAAAGAAGATCTCTCTGCTGAATTTGAAATGAAGGATCTAGGGTTACTTCACTATTTCTTGGGGTTAGAAATTTGGCAATTGGACAACTACATTATACTAAATCAAGGAAAATATACAGTTGACATATTAACCAAGTTTGATATGATGGAATGCAAACCAGCTGCTACACCTATGGAGATAAACTTACACAAACTAATAGATGACATGAATGAATATGAAAATGTGGATCCTACTTATTATAGATAGATTATTGGATCCTTAATGTACCTTGTTAATACTCGTCCTAACATTTGTTATGCAACTCATACCTTAAGTCAGTTCATATGCTCACCTAAGAAGATACACTTGCAGGCAGCTAAATACATAATGAGGTATCTAAAGGGTACTATTGGAATGGGAATCAAATATGACAAAGTTAATCTTGAGCTAACTGGATACTCTGATTCTAATTAGGTTGGAAGTTCTATTGAGCGCAAGAGTACTTCGAGATACTATTTTAGTCTTGGATCTGATATGATCTCTTGGACTAGTCGAAAACAAACTTCTGTAGCCTTGAGCTCTACTGAAGCTGAGTATATTGTATCCTCCCTATGTGCCAGAGAAGTAGTATGGCTCCAAAAGTTGCTTTTAGATATCTTCAAAAGACCATTGAAGCCTACTGTGATTTATTGGGATAATCAAAGTTGTATCAAGCTTTCCTCTAATCCTGTGTTTCACAATCGCTCTAAACATATTGAAATTCCATTTCATTACATTAGGGATATGGTTAATCGAGGAGTTATTCAATTGGAATATATATGTACTAATGATCAATCAGATGATATTCTTACCAAACCTTTTGCTAAAGTGAAACTGAAATATTTTAGGGAAAGGCTTGGTATGATTATTTGTAATGGAATTTTTTTGAAATAAAAGAGTTGTTTGTTTCTTCTATTTTATATGTTATGAAAGGTGACTATCTTTCATGAACATATTCAATAATCTTTAATTATTTACAAGGTGATGATCGTGTAAGTAGAGATTATTTTTGAGCTTCTCTAGACATTTCTTAAGTGCAAGTAGAAATTATTCTTGGGCTTCTCTAGACATTTGCTTAAGTGCAAGTAGAGATTATTTTTGGGCTTCTCTAGACATTGCTTAAGTGCAAGTAGAGATTATTTTTGGGCTTCTCTAGAAATTGCTTAAGTGCAAGTAGAGATTTTTTTTTAGCCTCTCTAGACATTGCTTAAGTGCAAGTAGAGATTATTTTAAGCTCCTCTAGACATTGCTTAAGTGCAAGTAGAGATCAATTACTGCTCTTACAATATTGCTTATTAGATGACTCTGATCAAGTTTTCCTTCTCCCTAGCTAAAGAGGGAGTGTAAATGTTTAGCGTCAGGAGAAGTAAATCTGAATCTTCCATGATGTTATTATTTGTAACTATATTTCAGAGATATAAGCAATTTGTATTCTAACTCTGATATCTGTCTTATATTGCAGAGAAGTATCTATGCATCACTCTCTAATATACATGACAGAGACCTATATATACGTACATGTATTCATACTGATGTATGCATACATGTACATATACATACATCCCTCTTATGTACATATATTGTGACAGTGTTTATATGCATTATCGACCAACTTAAGTGGTCAAGATTCACATTACTCTTGACAGACCTTGCTGTTGAACTTTGCATTTAAATCACGACAGATATCACTGTCGAACTATGTATTATTCATGATTGATGATTATTGTTGGGCATATTGCTATCCTCGACGAATGTATAGTCGAGATGCTAGAACCCACATAATATATAATTGCATCTTGTGTCAGGTTTACAACCTGTGACTTGGCACTATTAATGATATCGAGATTATGCCTTGTGTTATTGGGCAACAAAATAATAAACACAGAATAGTTATACCAAACATGACTTCGAAGGTCCATGTCCCTACATGGCCCTTGGGCCACGTAGAGGCATGACTGTTCGAAGTCATGGCTGTTCGAGTGCATATATATTTGAGTTCTTTCAACTATAGTGAACATATTACAATTAAGGCAATACAAGTACCTACAGTATAATATTCACATTAGAATATCAATTGCTATTATTATTTCATTCGTCTTACAAAGATCCAGTAAAAGCAATCAAAGCTGAAGAATGAAGAACTCTAGAACCTACTGCAAAACAGTGAAGATAAGTAATATCATTCTACCTATTTGATTCAGAATTAATAAACAAATATTTGTAATTGTTTATCTATCAGAGATCCTTTACTTTTAACAAGAAAGACCTCATTTATATTTTGAGCTGCCAAAAATTTGCAAATTCTGAACTGGGCTTGGGCCTGATTCTATTTAGGTTAGGGACAACCTCGTCCCTTACCTGAGCAAGAAAATATGGTTTGAAGTCCCAAATCTACTCTCAAGACTAATGAGATTGCAATTGTTATATGTCTAAGAGATAATGGATCAAGGACAACCTTAGCCCTTAACCCAAAATGTCAGATCACGAAAATGAATGTGAATCTAGAAAGAGCTCAAAATGTGATCCTTGGATCTAAGATTAAACTTGTGCTTGAAATCTTGCAAATCTGGAAAAAAAAGTGTGTAGGTGGCTGTATAGGGGTTTGTTTTGGTCAACCCTCCATTTTGGAGATTCCCACCTCCATGAATAGTTGTTAAGTGTAATGTATGTAGTGCTCGTAAATCTAGAGTATGGATCTAAAATGCAAAGAGCTATGTAATGTAATGTGAGAATGCCAAGATCTAACTTCCTAGAGTGAAACCCTATCATGAAAATTCAATCAATATTATGTGCTTGAGTGCATGATAATGGATAAATATGAAGAGAAAGCCTAGATATGAAAATAACATAGAAATCGTATCAAGCCCCGAAAGCTAAAGTACTCTTATCATCTTCACAATCCGTTTACAACTCCATGATATCTCAAATGCTTGTTTGAGTGTTGTTTTAATCATTGGTCTCCACCTTGTAATTGCTCTAGCTCATGCGTAATGTCATCATGCTTCTCTTTTTTTGCCAAATGAAGCCAAAGAGATTGTTTTATAGTGAATTAGAGACAATGTCATGTGTGCGCCGACAAAATTGAGTGGGAAAACCCACCCATTTGAAATACGCTCGAGGAGAGCCAATCTAGGGCCTAGGATATGGGATGACCTCATCCCTTACCCTAGGTGGTTTTTGGGATGCGAGCCCCTTGAGATCCCAAATGTATAATTTTCATTAAGTTTTATGAAGCAGATAAGTTTGAAATAGTGATTTAGTCACTGAAATAAGGTTAAAATGAGAGAGTGGAGGCAGACCCATAGAGGTTAGCTCCTGCCTCAATTTTTACACAAGGAAGAAAGGGAATCAAGGAGGATGTGTTAGATCCTATCGCATATTCACCTAGAAAATAAAAATAAAAAAAGTTGACAAGTGCATAAAAAATGCAAGTATATAATGCAAACATACTAAATAGGAGCTAAACAATCACTAAATTGAATACTTCCAATTTAGGATGGTACACATGAGCCCACAAAGATTAAAGTGTATTAGATCCAAAATCCCTTTGGACCTAGTATCAGTGCTTGAAAAACTAATCTTGGCATACTTCCCCAGTGTGCAACCCTTATACACCTCATGCTTCTCGAACTTTATCTTAGGCAACTCCATGACAATTTCTCTAGGACAATTAAGTGTTTTGTGGTAAAGATAAGTCATCCTCTTGTACCACAATTCCCCTAGCCTTCTTTTGTTTCTTACCAATGCATGCACTAGCTCAAATTGTAACTAAAACTAGTTGTCATGTCTGGCAACAAACACTTTTTCTACCTTGAAATCCATGGGACAAATGAGACTTTGCCACCATCAAATGTCACTACGTAAGCCCTGTCCTCCAAAGTGGATACAAATATCAAATTATTTGTCATATCAAGGACATACAACACATCCTTCACCACTAGCGATTTATCAAACTCGCCTTGAAACCTAATTGTGCCAACACCAACTGCATGATACTTAGCATTATCTCCAAGCTCAATATATAAATCCAACTCCTCCATCTTGGTGAAACTCTCATAAATTTTGTCATGTGGCGAGAAGCCCCACTATCAATACACCACACATTTTTGCAATTGATGCACCCTTAACACCTATCCTCATATCAAATATTGGTTGCCATTATAAAATGAAACCCTCAAAGAAACTAAAATCTAATTTTATTTTTCTTGAAATCTATGTCACAAAATTTGGCTTTGTATTTTGAGTTCAAAGCTCTGATACCATATTAATAACCCAACTACAAAATAATTATTCTACAAATCTCAAATAATAGAAATACGAAGAATAATTTTTTTTATCTTATTTATGACAATCAATATTCTAGGTAAATTAACAACGATAAGCAACAAACACAAACTATTATGAAACCAAGAATGAATAACACAAAACTACCCAAGAAAATCAAGGTGGGAAAACTTGCAACTACACATTTATTCAGCTACAAGAGCAAGAATTCATACAACAATACAAGATTGGGACACCAATTATACAAAGATAATTTTAACCTCGTGGTCTTCTTTCTTTGTCCAAACACGCAGTCTCACAAAATCACCAACTTGTATTAATCCAAATGTTTTTATAATATTCTAAATATTTACAATAGAAAATATAACAATTTCTATCTACAAGAATAATTGCCTCCACTTCCCCTATTGAAATTTTTCCTACAAACATCTGAAAGAGCATTTTTCCACTAAAATTAACAAGACATGTTTTTCAAGAAGCACGTAGCAGGAGCAGGCAATGGATTGGGACCACATGCAAACACATCAAACAGTGAAACGACGCTCTAGCAACGAGAAATATCCTTTGTTTCAAGAAGCACACAACAGGAGAAGGCAGTGAGTCGGGACCACAGGCAAACACATCAAACAGTGAAACAACACTCTAGCAATGGTAAACCGGCGGGAAGAAGCAGGCAATGGGAGCAGGTAGTGGTTGAAGGAAGGTCAGGCCCACAGGGAAAAAAAAACATACAAGACCCAACATTCGAACGCAAACATCATCGGGTGTGTCTACTTTATTTACTTGTCTACTTTCACTTAATATATTGTATGTATCGTATTGAAGCAATATTAAATCAAAACTGGTAGACACACAAACTGCACCAATTCAATATCCTAAATCTTTCCAAGTTGGAAGTGCGCCTAGCATTATCTTCACATGGGGATCAGTCAATTGGAGTCAGAGGGAAAGTTAGCAATGATTTGTCATGGGTCAAACATAGACACTTCTCAAAGGGCAGTAGGGAATAAATTGTTTATCCAAGCAAACCTAATGGATGATGCCAGTTTCAACAACAATTTTCAACTACTGGATCCAATGCTCAATGCCCTATATCAGGAGGGTTGTAATCAATTTCTGAGAGAGCAAACAACCAGTCACACAAAACCACTATCTATGGTTAACAAAAATGATTTAACAAGTGTGTGGGACACTGTCATGCTAGACTTTCTGCAAAAAAAGACAAGTAATGTGAACAAAGGGTCGATCCTAGTAAATGCAAAACAATACAAAAGAATTTTAAGATGCAGGCAAATCCGGAAGTTCAAGCAGTTGCATAAGAGATGTCTTGTAATGATTTTGCCACATGTGAATGGCGTCTCTGACGATATTGGACAAATCAATGTGGAACAAACAGGGCTAGAAGAGACAGAGGACAGGGGGAATCAATGGCAAGCAATAGCAAGCGATAAATCTGAATCACTTACACACCAAGGAGAGGCAAGCACAGAAGGTAAAGTGCTCAACTTTCCAAAAACACAAGAAGATCAAATATATTATAGCCCAACCAAAACACCATTAACGTGGTGCCTATAACTATATGTACAGGAGCTCATGGACTTGAAAAAGAGGCTTGAGGTTGTGGAACGAGAAATTGGGAAGAAGAAAACAAAATGTATGAGGCAATAGAGTACACAAGTAAGATAGAGCTAGAAAACAAAGATTTAAAGGAACAAATCTTAGGCATGTAGGAGAAAGTGGAGATAGGACAAGAAGAGCTAGAAACCATAAAGCAAGAATTGGAGCAATGGAGATCAATTGGAAACAAAAGAATTTGTCTAACAAATGGAGCTGACATAACACAAATAAAGGAAATTCAAACAGCCATGATGGATATGGAAGTCAGAGAATCTTAATTGAAAGCACAAATAGAAGAAGCAAGATCTTGGTCTCGAGTAGTTAGTAAAACAGTGGACAAAAACAAAAGGAGATTATTGAACGACAAGTCAAAATACAAATGAAAGAAGAGCAAGACAAACGAGACAAAGTGGCTAATATCATAGTCAAAGGAGTGAAAGATTTTGGAGTAAATGAGAAAATGGACACACTAATGAGAGATTTTCTTAAAGATCAACTAAAGTGGGCTGGTAGCATTCAACAAGCAAACAAAATTAGTAAATGGGTAGACAAAGGGAGGGATAGGCATATACCGGTCACCTTGAAAAATATAGAAGATAAGAACAACATTCTTAGGAATAGAGGGCTGCTCTGAGGCACACTTTTTTATTTGGATGAAGATCTTACCTTTCCCAACAAGAAGATCAAAGAAGGGAATAGGAAAAGGTGAAAACAGCAAGAAGTCAAAGGAAATGGGCCTCATTGAAGAAGATCTCAAGAGAGAAATAGCAATTAGGGACCCCACATTGTAATTTGGAACTGCAGAGGTTATCCATGGAGAAGAGGTTTTGGAGTGGGGTCCATAGTGGAAGAGAGGAATATAATCATCCTTGTAGAAATGCATGAGCATGATGGTTGCAAAGTACTGGATTTTGAAGGATACAAAAAAATAATTGTTTAAAATAAAGGGAATGAGACAGGTAAAGGACATGGGGGATTACGGTGTTGATTCAAGACGAGTGGTGTGGCATTGTGAAATTGGAAAAGGAGGATCCAAATAAACAGTATATTTCGCTACAAATATCAAGGAACACAATAAATTTCAAGTTGGTTGCATGTTACTTTGCTCCACAAAACTCTAAATTTTACAAAAGGAAACTAGACAGCGAAGATCCTTATGCATCACTGAAATAAGACATTTTAAAGTTCAGCAACACCGAAGACATAATGTTAGTGGGTGACTTCAATGCTAGGACAACTTCCAATCAATCCTTCCAACTAATCGACCATGACAAAGAGGCAAACAATCCTATATGACTAGAAGAAGACAATGATCAACTTTGGAAGAGAGCCTCCAAGGATGGCGAGGGAGGTGTCTCACACTTTGGAGTTGAATTACTGGGGTTGTGTAGTGTGTTTGATATGGTGATTTGCAATGGGTTGAAGAGTTGGCCAAAATCAGGATGTATCACGTGTAAAATAGATAATGGCCAAAGTGTAGTTGACTATGTAATCTGTTCGCAAAATCTTATAGCTAAAGTGCTTGATTTTAAAAGTCGGCGTTTGCCCTAGTTGAACTCAGATCGCATGCCTCTTTTTGTTAAGATGGACTTTGCCTCAAACAACCCACAATATAAACATGACTCTCATGCACAAAAGACAACAATCAACAAAGGCAAAGGCAATATCATTTTAGATCAAGAGAACTAAATTATTTTCAAGATAGTGTTGGAGTAGCAACTTCATGAAAGTAATAATCTTTTGGTGGACAACAATTTCAATGAGAAATGTGAACCGATTCATAGCAGCGTGTTGACCTCTAGTATACATAAGGCTCTAGACACATGTAAAAGATCAAAAAACAAAAAGAGGGCTACTAATGCTTTTTCGGCTAACCCAAGGTATGATGACGAATGTAAAGCAACAAAGAGATCTATGAAAGGGAACAAAACAAACAAAGAACTCAAGAAATGGTATAAAAAATTGGTTTATACAAAAAAGAAGAGTATGTCACCACTAGAAGGCAAAAGCTAATATCCCTCGAAAAACATGACCACAAGAAGTTATGGAGAGAGCTACAACAAGCAAACAAATAAATAAATAATGATATTATGGATGCTCAATGGCTTGATTATGTTGAGCAACTTTATGAGTGCCCACAAGAGGAGAACGCATGTCTGTTTGTGAATACAATGAAGGAAATCTTCACGGTTGAGGATATCAATATAGGGATAAAGACTATAGCAAATGGTAAAGCTAGGGACATTGATGAGTTGCAAGCTGAATTTTTAAAATGGGGAGTGGAAATCCTTGTGCCTCATATAAAGGATATCTTCAATCATGTTGCTTATTAGGGTTTCCCATCAGACTAGACAAATAGTGTGGTTATCCCCCTCTTTAAGAGTGGAGATGTCAACAATCTATCAAAATACCGCACTATTATGGTTAACCCACTTTTGGGCAAACTTTTTGGGAGCATGAGAGAACGTCGGATTACCAAATGGGCAAAAAAGGAAGGTAATTAGAGAGCAAGAGGGCAAGCCAATTTCTAATCCAAACACTCCACAATTGATCATTGCATCACTCTTCGGCAAATAATAGAGGAAGTGTGGGACAAATAAGGAGAAGAAGCCTATTGTTTTTTTGTAGACTTCAAGAAAGCTTTTGACACGGTGCCTAGAGACAAGTTATGGAATAGAATGAAAGATTTGAGGATTTCGGATGAGTATAGAGCAGTAATGCATAGATTATATAATAGAGTTAGAGTCAAGATCAGAACTAGTGGCAAAATGTTGGAATGTTTTGGGAGTGACATAGGCGTTAAACAAGGATGTCTTTTATCTCCTACCTTGTTTGGGTTGTACATCGATAATCTAGAAGCCTAGTGAGATAAAACCGAAGGGGAGGGTGTTCACATGGCAAGGTACGTGGTGAAGCTTCTTTTGTATGCTAATGATCTTATTTTGATATCAAAAATGGCACATGGGCTAAGAGATCATTTAGGGGCCTTCAAGCAATTCTATCAAGAAGTTGGTGTGCACGTCAATATTACTAAAACCAGAGTAATGATTTTTTCTTTAAGGAAATAAGAAAAACATATCACATTCCTATTTGAAGGCAAATAGCTGAAAATTGTGAAAGAATACAAATATCTTGGGATTGACTTCCATTATAAACTCAGATGGGAAACTTGTAGAGCAAAAAGGATTCAAGGGCGCTGGAAAGCTTCATTTTTACTCCACAATAGATGCAGGACAACAGAACAATGAGACTAGAAAACCAAGAAGACTCTTTGGTTTGTTGGTCACACCGATGGTTCTTTATGGCTGCAAGGTGGGCAGCATGTTAAAATAAGGGTGGAGACAAATAGAGAGAATTTGGAAACAATTACTCACAGCAATCTCAAAGTGTGCCTTATGAAATTCTTATCGCTGAGACCAAGGTTTTTCCGTTAGAGGCTTCAGCAATAATCCAATTACTTAGTTAAAGAAGATTGAAAACATGCAAGATTATCGTTGGCCGAAAACTGTGAAAGGAGAGGCTCTTAACCAAAGGAAGAAAACATGGATGAAGCAAAACATTAAATGGTTGGCTAAATGGATCAAGTTACAAGATTGCCCAAACACAAATGCTGACATAAGAAAGTTTGTCAAAGGGAAGTTTCACAATGCCATGTGGATCAATAATCAGAGTAGAAAAAAAGCCTATTATATTAAAGAATTTAATCCAAGCAGGGAACTTGGCGAAAAAGCATACCTTGGGGCTGCTATTAAAGGAAAGGTAAGGTTATTAGTGGCACAACTAAGGGCGGGATCTCATCACCTCAGGTGTGAGACGAGAAGATGGAAGAGGCCCAAAGAGACTTGGGAGCAAAGAATTTGCATATTTCGTAGGTCTAGAACAGTTGAAATGGAATGGCATTTTCTCTCAGAATGCACGACATACAACATCTGATCTCTCTATGATGTCATCTTGAGGGCAAACAACATGCATAGTTTATTTGAAGGGGATAAGATAGAGCAGATTGCTGATTTTTTGGTTAAGATACATACCAAAAGATTAGAAATGGAAAGGAATTCGGAAATTATCTAATGCAGTTGATCTTCGATACCTTAGATTGCTTTGGTCTTGTGGACATCATTAAAAAAGCATTCATTCCTCATTTTTTCTTTGAAATTCTCTTCCTCTCAATATATCCAACTCTTCCTCCACACTCTAATTTATAGCTTGTTACTCCATAAACACACTCCTATATGTTAATTGATTTTCTATATTTAAACATCATCAATTAACAATTAATTATGCCTACCACAAAAAACTACTTCTTAAAATTAGGGACAAATATACTAAGTTTTGAATTCTTCATGGACACTAGAAATAGAACTCAGCACCTACAAAGAACTCGACTTACAAGTAACATGCAGACACCTTTCAAGCTACAAAAATCAACAACAATCCAACTAGTCCCTATGGCCCAAATTCTCATAAACACAAGCATGAAAAGGTGGTAACTTTGTATTAAGATTCTGAAAAATCTGTCAAATATGACTGAACCAGATACTTATGCAAAACTTATGAATAGCCAAATTTGGCGGATGGAAATGTCAAATACAGACAAATGAGAACATTAGTATTTAACGGTTCCTCGAAATATGCTTTAAGCAAATGTTTTAACTTTTTCCCATTATAAGGTCTGGTCTAATAAGCTTGGATGCCTAATCATATACAATTCTAAAAACTCCAATGGACAACATCATTCAGTGATTTCAAGGAAAAAAAATTATTTCCCCTTCAGAACACCTATAACAAGTGACATGGGAACTTGTCATGGCCCATGATTACAGTATTATACAGATACATACAGTATCCCCGTTAATCCAAACTTTGCATAAGAAGGAAGATGACATCCACATCTCTGCTGAAAACAAGAGACAACATATGTGCTGTTCTTGCAGAAGTTTGAACCTCTGACAACTCCTAAAAATAAATATGTTTGTACACATCCTATAATTTTCTTGCTTTTTAAAAATATTTTTAGCAAATGCATGGGGTATATTTTTTAATGTTGCTTTCCCAGGATATTGCTCAAACCTCTTTAAGAGGCAACTTTAGAAGTTCGTGATTAACACTCAAATCAATTTTATAGTGACAGACTCTTAAGACAACTTTGGAAAATCATATTGAATAATGAAATCAATGGTCCACACATGGCCATATTTGAACTTTTAGTTAAGCATATCCCTTTCTTTGTACACACGTTAGCAACTCTTTGTGCAAAAATATCATAGATTTGATAAAAGGAGAGAGACATCCAAATGCAAATACAACCATCAAAGAAACTGAGTAGCATAACTAATCGTGCTCCATCCAATTTTAGTAGTATACCTCTGCATCTTACAATTAACCACAACCATCACATAGCCTTTGTCAATGTTAAAGACTCTACATAGAATTCGTATTTATTTGCATGATATCATTTACTTCTGGTTGAGACATGAAAAGAAATTATTACTCTCTAAAATTAGCTAACATGAATTAGCTAACCAAAAAAAGGTCATGAATTTTGTTTATGTTTTAAATATAAATGGGCAAATATTATGCCTGTTGCAACACCCAACCCAAAAAGACCCAATGCAGTGCCTTGTGAAGCACGCCCATGTTTCTCATTTAGACACATTTTAATGTAAGAAACATCATGTTCTATACGTTGTAGCATGGCATTCATCTTCTCTAAATGAGTGTGATATGCTTCACCTGCTATCTGTAACTTATTCAGGTCTCTCAAAACTGATCTTATAAACCATGTTTGAAGAGTTACTTCAGGCTCCATGTCTCTACCATTTTCACAAAACAGACTGGCAAGGAAATTTCTACTTTGGGACAATGCCCTTCTTGACTCATCAATTCCATCAAAGGAACTAGGTCTTTCTATATCTTCGGCATCAAAGTACTCATCTATCTCCAGCTCTGGTAATCCCTCAGAGGATAGATTCAATTGCTCTCTGCAGAAGTTTGATGCCATCTTCATCCAGGTAACAAAGGACCTGCGGGCTATAGCTTCCATGTAGGCCTCCATGGAACCTAATAAATGGAAATTTGATTTCAGAAAAATATAGACAATGTGAATGTAGTGGAAAAAGACCACAGACAACATTGATCAGTAACATTTGAAAGTTTTAGGGTGCCACTACAAGACAAAGATAGAACATTTCTGCTTGCATTCTTTAAGCTAATGTTTGCAACATTTGTTAAGTATGATCCATACATGTTGGTATATCCAAAATTCCAAAAACATGTTTTAGGTGGGAAAAGGAACATTTTCTGAAGTAAATTCTACAAAGATTCTCGTTAAACTTTGACCAGACTAATTACAGACACATGCTCTACATTTGTTGCATCTACATCAATTAAGGCTTGTGAAAACTAATTACATGTGAAGGCTTTGCATTTATTCCATCTTTGGTACCCTTAAGCTTTGGGAAACTAGCTCTTAGCAGGCGTTACATGTGTTACATTATTATTCTTGATGGCATATACATAAATTCATTGGATCCTTTTGTAGGAAACGAAAACATTAAACTATGCTGTTGTCCATGATGATAAAATTTTAAACCAACAGACCCCAAAATTGTGCATCAGACAAGCCCAGAAAGAAATCAATTTCTTAATGGAATTAAGTAGCAAGTTACCTATATCAGTTAGCAAAGGTTACCACAGTTATAGATCTGATTTATGAAAATTCAAGATGCCAACGCTAAGGCAGGCATGACTAGTGGAAGCACCATTGTTACAATTGTCAGCTTTTTAAACTGTTAAGAAACATGGATCGTTTCTGCAAATGTAATTATGTTGCCATTGTTCTAGATATATTCCAAATGCAGATCCCAATCTCTTATAAATACAAAAGTAGGAGACATGTCTCTTCTATGATTAATCATTATTAGTTAATATATATTAACAATATAAATCACAATATAACATATGTATAATGTATTTTATATATATATATCAACATTGCATCTTAAGATTAAATCAATCCAACTGTAGCTATAATCTTAACACTCCCTCTTAGTTAGGGAGGATTTGTTATGGAACACAATATGCTCTCAAGCGTATGGAGATATCAATGTGATATGATTCAATTCACTATGAGGCTAAATGTCTCAACACTCCCTCTTTAATAAAGAGAGAATTAAAGCAATTATATTACAAGATTTGAATACCACCTTAACTGTGGTCTAAGATAGATTTAAGTTATAGTGTCCGACAAGATCCGGCTCGAAGAACCATAACAAATTGATTTTCAAGGTGTCCGGCAAAATCCGGCTTGAAGAACCATGATGAGTCGATTATCAATGTGTCTGGCAAAATCTGGCCCAAAGAACCATGATATATTGGTTATCAAGGTGTCCGGCAAAATCTGGCCTGAAAAACCATGATAACACTTGCTCCAACACATTTTGGTGTTAGGAGATAGATCAACTATTGATAAAGTCGTCACTTTACAATACTTATCTTTTGTTCATTATCATGACTTCCAACACTCTGGGACAACAACTTAATGAAGTTTGTCATGATAAAAGGTCTACCATTTATAAGATTGTCACCTTACAATGGTTACCTTCTGTTGGTGCAAAGGGTTTCACATCAATTCTATCTCATAGTGAAGAATACATTACAATAAACTTTACTTAGTACTTGTCCTCATAGAGAAATCATTTACAAAGGATTGCACCTCAAAATTCTCCCTCTGAACATCGATCTTGGGAAGTTAGGTCCTCTAGTTACTTCCTCAAAAACTCTCTTCACCCAAGGATGCTTGTCGAACTCTCTCTAAATCTGATATCAATTTTTTGATTTTCTAGTGATAAGTCAATATTTCCTCATGATACACTCAAGAGTAGGCCCATCAAAATCATGCAATCACGCACATGTATTTCTAGACTCCCTTTGAGTATCAATCCTTTAAGTTCTTGTGTTGCCTTCGAAGAAGTATCATACTCCCTCTTAATGTAGAAGAATCTCATAATCTTAATCATCAAGGATGTTTGCTTCAAGAGCCTCGTTTTATTCATCTTGATCATCAGATGACTAATGAATTTTAGAATCTGCACAATATTTTGTTACCATGTGTATAGTACCAGCCTTCTTTCCCTGCAAGAACATCCTCAAATAGAAAGGAAAAGATCAACCAAATAACTCTTCTAGTATGTATAGCATTACAAATAATAGAAAGAATGCAGTGAGTAGATAACTGTAATACTCAAAGACGAGAAATATTTATCTACACATAAACGGAACATCTCCTCTTTAAAGATGATTATATGTGGAATGGAACATTGTTTATCATTCCCCCCCACAATGTGTAAGTTCCCAGTCTTTTATCATCGAGCAATTTTTTATCGCTTCAAATATGGAAAACCTCATCCTAATGATATCCTTTATGATATGAGTCCTTATATGTATGTGAGAGTTTGATTTGTAGTTTCTTCTAGCATCTCAATACAAATTGTAGTTGGGATTTGTAATGATATGAAATTCACACAACTTTACCTTCTTGGGATTCCCAAACAAATAAGTGTCGCAATCTCAAGGATGCCCCTATAACTCCTCATTAACTAATGACTCTTGTCAATAATCGATTTATGCTTAACATAATATAGTACCAACAGACAATATTTGAATAGATGTATTTCCTTACTTGTCTAACAAAATAATTGTTATATTCAGGTCTCTCTGTAGAACTCCAGGATAGGATGGTCTTATTTAGACTCTTAACTCTACTAAAAACACCCAATAAGGATTTGGTTCTACTCAAACAATTTTGTGAAACTATAGGTGTGACCATTATATATTTAAATTGTACCATATCAGCCTCTCAAGTAGAGTGAGTGATTATAATTATACTCATTTACTAATAACTTAAAGTCAATGGCTCCCACCACATTTATATTAAATGACAACCATCCTTCTTGAAGGAATTATTTCTCCTTCAATATTAAATCTCATCTCAACTCAATGTTATAGAATCATGCATAGTTGGCATAATCGGCGAGTTTCTACTAATCGCCAAGTTTTTGGGACTGGCGAGTTTTTCCCAAATTTAATTGCAAGAAAAAATCGCCGAATTTTTGCAAAAAATCGGCGCGTTTTTCAGAAAAACTCTTTTTTTAATTTTTTTTTTTTTTTAATTTTAAAAAAAAAAAAAAAATTGTTATAAACAAAAGGCAAAAAGCCTATATATATTATGTAAGATAGAGAGTTACAATATGCTAGTAGAGCTAAGAAGAGGAAAATGTGATTGTAATGATGTTTTTACTTCTAGTTTGACACAAATTATTTACTATTATGCTTCCTGCCATCAGCATTCAGCATGAGAATGTGATTTTGTACCCGCTATGCATTTATATATATCTAAACTCCTACTTCTTTCTTTTGTGTTCTCTATAATGAACTCATTAGATGCATCTTCTCATTGAAATTTGCAAAAAAATGTATTTTGAATTAAATTTTAGCGGTTTTTTTAGGTTCCCGAGTTTTTTTTTTTAAATAGCCGAGTTTTTCCCGATTAAACTTTTGGGGGGCTCAGCAAGTTTTTGGATTTGGCGAGTTTTCCAACTATGGAATCATGTATTTAATTCCACAACATAAGTAGAACTTAATATATATTTTCATTTGTTTTTAAGAATGTAAAGGACATTTAGATATACATTACCTTAGTTTACCTTATTATGTATGGGCCCCAATATGTGATATCCAGACATTTTCCCACGTTCAACATCCAAGACTAAGTCTAGAGTGACATCTTTATATAAAGATCGCATGTACCTTATACTTAATGAATTGGTACTTTCCCAACTTTGAACCCTTTTATGCCACAGATGTGATGTCATGTGGCTTGAAGGATAGTTTAGCTTAACTCACATTTGAGTACGAAGCTTCTCCTTATTAATTTGGAAGATCTTGACTTACCTTTCCTTTGTAAGTAATTGCTTTTGGACACACTCATTCACTGCCCAAGTCACCTTGTTGAGTGTCAAATGAACCTGTCTCTCTCCTCTTGTCCTTTGTTACTAATTTGCTTCCTCTATTAAATTAATGGTGGGTCCATTTCGTGAGCCAACGATCTCAACTCAGATTCCACGCTATTTTTGGGCTTATGATGGATTTTATTTATGTTGGATGCCTTGAATATGGGTTCTTGGGAATATAACCTCACTTTTGTGGGTGAGACTTTGACTGCCATACTTATGTTATAATATTGCTCCTTCCACCATTTTATCGGTGTTGTTTGTGCATTGCTGCGTCACTTAGACGGCTTACACAATTTATGTACCATTGGGTTATGTAGGGTCAAACGTATGGGAGAATATGTATGAGGTTACAATATTAGGATATGTGACCCATCAGTTTAAGAACTATATCAATGCCCTTTACTAAGTTGGCACCCATATCACCTTTGCTGGTGGTGTTGTCTTGGTCGACAGTTAGTAATGGTCTCACTGTTTGTACTGCCGATCTGGTGGAATCCTACATGGAATATATTTTGCAAGGTAAGATGAAGTAAATCATCATTTCCAAATTCAGGCATTGTCATAATGTGGGATCGATGCATGACTGCCCTTTTGTACCATATTTTCCTTTATCATTGGTTCACCAATTGATGATGGTATTCTTAATGCTCCATTTTTCCATATAATTGACTGCCTAAAATTGGACATGGTCGATGTTCCATCCTCTTGACTACCGTAATGATATTGTTCCCTTGCTGTTAGGATTGACAGGACCTCAAATTCTTCCGCTAATGCCTCATACACAGCAAAATGGTGATATAATGGTCTCAAGGTATTACAGTGATAATTTCCCTCAACTCTAGAGCTAAGTTTGTATGTCCTTGTTTTACCAAGATGAGACTTCCTTGATATCTGTTATGCCTTCTCCCATGCTCTCGACAATCCCTCTTTCTGATCTAGTCTATGTGCTAATTTCTTCCTGCATATAGTTGACTTAATCCAATGGATTGATTGACAATTTTTGTTCCAGGGATCTCTTCTATTTGCCGCTCGGGTGCTCTATGACTGCCAAACTTTCCCTCTTGGTGCCTCAGATCGTAGACTAAACAACAAGCTTCTGATTTTCCCTATCACTATCAAGAATGGAATTTTAGGCCCTCAGATTTTCTTGAACAGATGCACCTTCTCCTATGTTGGGCCTTTTCAATGTACTGCTCCCCAAAGACATTTCAAATAGAAAAGAATCATCAGCCTTGGAATTTGCCTGTGCTTGTAGAACCTTTTTCTTGCTTCATCACTTTCTTACATGTGTTGTCTAGCTCTGATGCCATGTTAAATAACATGGATCGTTTCTGCAAATGTAATTATATTGCCATTGTTATAGATCTATTCCAAATGCAGATCCCAATCTCTTATAAATATAAGAGTAGGAGACATGTCTCTATGATAATCAATATTAGTTAATATATATTAACAATATAAATCACAATATAACATATGTATTATATATAATATACATTTATAATATTATATATATATATATATATATATCAACATTGCATCTTAAGATTAAATCAATCTGACCGTAGCTATAATCTTAACATAAACAACTAACATTATTTTCAGCTAGATATTTGGTCAGTCTTTTAAAGAGGTATGAGATGTAATTCTCTGGTTATAAAAATTGAAACATGTGGTCTAAGGTTGTGCCACAATGACTGGAATCCCCCATCAAAAACAAAACTAGAGGAGATTATCCAATGTTCCATCCAAAAGCTACCGCTAAATATTAGAAAGAAATTGAAAAAAATTAAAACTGCAACGAAAGATCAGCCCAAGTCACTTCCCATGGTAGACATAAAAAAAAATTATCAGATTGAATGCCAATCAGTACTCCGAACAACCAAGGTCATCTCCTAACGTCCAAAATTGAGATTTAAAATATAGAATGTTGAGTTCCTAGAACTAGAAAAATTGATGTAGCCAGAACCAGTGGCAGGTAAAGAAATCTAGATGGAGATCCTACATTCCAAGGTAAAGGAAAATCCTCAGAAACTCTTAAGAATTTTCAGGCCTGCAGAAGAATGAACATATGAATGAAAGAAAAGAAATGAAGGATGATCTCTTATGGTTGATACATCTCGCTCATTGTCATTAATTTAAAGAGAAAAGTGGCATATGTTTATTAAAAAGACAAAAGCTCTAAAACAACATTGAAAATTGTTACACTCCTCTTTTGCCATGTTGTCTTGTTATGTTATTTCACATTGTCAGATGCAAAATAAGTACATATGCAATGCTTCTAATGTTTTGGATTTGCAATGATGAACAAGTGGTTCAATTATGATATACCACATTACTGTGGAATAATGAATTTGATATTGGCAAGATGAACAGGATTCAGGACTCATACAAGTTTTAATAAGCAAATGTGCATTTTATAATTTTGAACATGTGTATGCTTATGATCCAAGGTTGTAAGGTGTTGGCTGACTACACTTTTTAGTGTGCAAGTGGATGTAGGAGCCATTGTCCTCCAAGAAGGGAAGGGAAGCATTGCAGGTTTGAAAGGTAAACAGAGGATGGGCCGCAAAGCTATCTGAGTTCTTAAATTTGTGAGTATTGCCTAAGTCATGGTTGACATCAAGCCTAGAAATGTGAGTCATGTATTAGGTTCCTTCTTTGGTTAACCCTAGACAGTGAGATGAGTTGATAGGGTTTCTTCCTATTAAGAGCTGAAGACGTTGACCAAAGCCTTTGTTCAACATAGCTCAAATTATGAATTGAATTAATAATCAGTCCAAATTTAATCTTAATTTTTTATTCAATAAACTCATTTTGCTTACCAAAGTGAATGTGTGTGTCATATACATTGAATGTATATACACATATATGTATATATGTGCATGTGTGTGCATTGTTTACAGTACAGGGTAAAAGGATACTTATCGCATGTAGTATAGCAAGATATAACACAGAACAAATTCTTTATTCACATACACAATATGCACTCCAATGCTTACAATATTATTATCATGATTACAATGATGATTCAAAATCCCTTCCGGACGGTCTACATATACTTTCTAGAAGGGGTAACTCAACAGTCACGCACCCTTTCGGATACAATTCTACCTGTCGGCTACAATATAGAATTTACCAACAACATCATCCCCCCCAAAAAGTAAGGTTGTCTTCGGACGACAATACAACAAAACTCAAAATAAACAACTAATTACATCAGTATATAGATGCTAAGCAAAGGGATGGGTCCCTGGCGTAGTGGTCGTTCGCGCCCTCAGTTCGTTCGTCTCTGCTCGTAGCTTGTACACTTGCTCCTTTCGAACTTTTAAATCCGCTTCTGCCTCCATCTGAAGCTCCAAAGCTAACTGCAACATCCCAGCTCTTTCTCCTTCTCATCTGCTACTCGTTCCGTCTCTGCTGCTAATTGTTCCTTCTCCGCTACCAATTTTTGTAGTTGACTCTATCTGGCTAACAAGGCTGCCCTCTCGGATTCCCAAGCTGCCCTCTCCATGTCTATCCTGGCAGTTGACTCCTCCCGAACCCTCTCAGCTGCTACCTGATCTTCCTGACTCCTCCAAAGGGTGTAATATGCCACCTTATGTATCTCCACTATTTCCTGAGTCAAAGTCTCTACTCGGCTCTCCATACTAAGATCTCTCGTCTTGGCCCAATCTTGTCGCATCTCTGTAGTCTCCACACTAGGCCATCCCCGTTCCTCAAAATAGACTATAAAGGCAGCTGAGCATCCTAATTTCATGAAGGATTCTACTCTCTCCAGCTCCTTTACTATTGAGTCCAATGCTTGTATCTCTACAGAGGCCACTACTTGGTGAGCCCGAGTCACTAAAGCTGCTATATCAGCGAAGAATGCCTCTCTCATACTGCTTCTAGTGCTATTGGATGCTCCTGTTGCATACCCATAGCCCTCTCTACTACTTCCACCATCAGCTCAACAGCCCTATGTGGTAATCCCACATCTTGTATCAGCTCATCTACCTGTGCCTGCAAAGGGTCTTCCTCCGAAATTACTTCTTGCGTAGGTGTCTACAGGTACGCCACTCGAGGTACTAGGGTACGGTGGAATCGTGTACTCAGGTACATGCTCAACTTTTGGGTTTTTCTCTCTCTGTCTCGCTCAAGTGATGCTAACAATGTTGTATCCACAATAACCACTACATCTGAACCTAATACATCCAATTGGACACCTGGCGCCCTCAAACCCTTGCCTGACGGTATCTCCATTACTCCTACCTCAGTGTCCATCTCTGTATCAGGTACAAGTACCTCAGCCCCAGCCTCTAGTAAAGTCTCACGAGCAGGCTCCATCGTTACCTTCGGAGCGGCCGTCTCCGATGGTGGCGAATGTGCCTCTACTGGTGTCTTAGGAATAGCTCGTGTCTCTGCGGCAAGCTAAATCACAATTGAAGCTTGTGTCATCACTACCGGTTGACCAAACCTCGGAATACGATGAATACCTACATGAGCCAAATGTGTCGTTGCTAAAAGTGCAGGCCGTGAGAATCTCAACAGTGTAGCTGTAATTACTTCTACCTCCTCATCTTCTTCCTCCTTGCCATCGGTCCCACTTTCCTCAAAAGAAGTCTCCTCTCGACCACTGTCAATATTCCCACCGTCTGATCTCAGTCGTTTCTATCCCACCGTGGTCTTGGTGCCAAGTGTATCAAGATGCCTCCACTGCATGATCGAGGGTTCACTTGGCGCGAGTGGTCCCAGTTTGGCCTCCAGTGCATCGTTGGGGATCATTCGTGTTGTTGCTCCAAGAATAGGCCAATGGCATAATGCAGCATGTAGAATTTCTTGTGTTGTAATGTCATGAATTCGTACATCCATTCGGCCAATAACACAGCCTAGTCATACACCCCACCATGCGAAATCCCATTCATCATCGCCACCTATGGGAAGGAAATGTCTGAAGCGTAGCTAGAGCCTGTGAGGCGACTCTTCACAACGTCCATCAAATAGTGCCAATGACCTTCGTGCACATTGGATTTCTTCAACCCTCTACCCCTTGATGTGTCTGTGAGAGCTTCTTGTTCTGCTTGCGCCAGATCCCCACATGAGTTGTATCAACTATGTTTTTACTTCTCGGCTCAATTTTTTAGGTTTGTTATCTATTTTCCTTCCCCCTTGCGCATGACCAGGTATCCCGAATACCCGTGTGAAATCGACCGATTTGAATGATACCACCAAGTTGCATCCAAGGTAAGAAAATGTACTGGTTCGAAGGTAAGAAAATGTACTGGTTCGAGAGAACCTGTCATACGTTTCTATCATGATGCGTAGAAACCCTTCATAATCTCTGATGCCAAATACAAGCATTTGTATCACTCATTCAACCTGTGCCTTTCGAATTCTGGCCTTTACCGAATGGTTATCAAGTGCCTCCTGCCACCACTTCTAGCATTCTGCTCCATTCAATCCTTCAAATGCAACATTTTGTGCTGTGGGAAAATCTGTTGCAATCAACTGTGTTGGTGGCTTCACTTTCTTTTTGCTTGGTCCTATACTAGTTCCTCCTGCTACACGGACTCCAGATGGCAAGGTCTTCACAATCCTGTTCATGGCTGCAGTTGTTGTTGAATCCTCATCCAATTTCTTTTTCCAGGCTCTCTTGCCGGCTGAATGCATAACTATCACCTTGTTGTTTTGCTCGAAACAAAATCCATTAGGTCAGTTACCTTCTTCCATACAATTTTATCTCCAAAGTTCCTTTTACTTCAGATGGCATTCGTACAAATCCGTACGGCCCTCAATCTAATGCTTTGTGTACAGCTTCTTTCCCCAAATCTATCTGTTGTACGGCTGTAATATTCCCTCCTAGGATTGTACGGCTCTTGCTTCTTGAAGAGTATGGCTCCTTCCCCCTAAATGCTCTGGTACGACCTCCGAATGGTGAATTTATTACTATACCTTGTAATGCGGCTTCTATGAATTAGCGGATGGCTTTCATATGTATCGTACGGACTATTTATATCACAAACTTACTTCGTACAACATACGGCTACATGATGCAATGCCTCTGTAGCAATTTCTTTGTCCATACTATACAATGTTTAGGCGATATTTTGTCTTTATAACTACTTGTTGTACGGCCGTACAGTATCCCAAGTGGGCCACACAATGTTCTCCAAGGTTGTCGTACAGACCACCGTACGGTGCTTATGCCCTTCTCCTTATACTATACTGCAATTGTTCTTCTGCTTTTCTGGATGGCCCAAACCGTACTTGATCTCCTACTACCTTTTGAGGGTCGTGCGATTAAAGTGTCATACGGCATAAATGTCCTCTCTTCTTAGTCTTTTGTATAGACCGTATGCCACACTTATGTGCCCCCAAATTGTTGTGCAGTGTTTATCTTCTTGATGTCCTCAGTCGCCTCTGTACGGTTTTCCCCAGTCATCCACTTTCCTTTGAATACTGTATGGTTTTTCCCAATCATCCATTTTCCTTTGAATACCGTACGATATGTTTGAATGTCCCACTGTATTCCTTAAGTTCATACGGTGCACGTGCTTGTGTTTCACTTATTCGTACAATTGTACAGTTCCATTCTCCTGTGTGGTGATTGCATTTCTTGATTGTTATCCTTCTCATTCTTCGTTCAACGACACTTTTTTTTTTTAAACCTCCTCCCTTATGGCCATACAGTATCTACCATAGGGTGATGGCTTTTTCTTTGGTTACTGTACCATACAGTAATGCTTGCCCCACTGCCATATTTCTTATTACATACTCTAGTATTTACCTCTTTTCTTCAACTTACTCTACAAAAAAATTTATATTCTATTTTAAACTTATTTTTACATATATACATCAATATTTATTATTTATACTGTCTTCAATTGCTCATTCCCAGAGGTGCGTTATTTCTTTCATGGTAGATTTTCAGTTTCGATCCATTCACTACATCGGGTACTTCCTGTCTAGCGTTCATAATTTGATTGCCCCATTATCGTCGACTTCGCAAATTTTTTTCGGTCCTCCCCACTTCACTTTAAACTTTCCTAGTTTGATCTCGTTCCACCCATTATACTTCAAAACTAACTGGCCTGGTTGAAATTTATTTAGTTTCAAATGCTTGTCATGCCATACCTTACGCCTGTTTTGTGTGACCTTTGTGGCCTATTGTGCCTACAATCATCGCTCATCCAGTTTATTCAAGTTATACAATCTCTCCCTCAAGCTTTCCATGTAGCCTAGTTTGTTCTCAATGGCTATCCTTAAACTCAGTACCATGAATTCCATCGATACTGCGGCCTCTTGTCCATACATCAGCTAAAACAGAGTGTCCAGTTGTTACCTTATATGAAGTGCAATATGCCCATTTACTTCCCAATCTTCTCTCCCTCAACTGCACAGGATTTATAAATCACTCCAACCGAGATCTTATTCGTGGCCTCAGCTTGTCCGTTGGCTCTCGGGTAGTACGGGTTTAATAGTGAATGATAAATTTTGAACTCGGTAGTGAGCAGTCGGATGACATAATTGACAAAGTGTCCTCCTCAGTTGCTTGTCAACTACAGTGGAATCCCGTACCTGGCGATGATTTTCTCATAGATAAATCTTGTTGTGCTCACCGCAGAGTTGTCCAGTAGTGCGCATTTCTCCACCCACTTGGTCAAGTACTCCATTGCCGCCACGATGTACCTACACCTTCTAGTTTTGCCTACCTTCAGGGGTCCGACAAAGTCCAATCCCCATCTTCCAAAAAGCTCCTGCGAATGCGAAGGATTCAAAAGCATCAAGTCCCTCTTCAATGGTTTTCCAACTCGCTGACTTGTGTCACATGCAACAACCCACTCTCTGGCGTCGTTGTGCACGGTTGGCCACCATAACCCTGCCAGAAGTATCTTCCGCACAGTTGTGTCTAGCCCCATGTGTCCTCTTGTTGGTCCCTCGTGTGCTTCCTTCAATACCTTCGAGATTTCCTCTTCCAGAATGCATCACCTTAGAATCTAATCAGGTCCCATTTTGTACAATAGCCCATTGATCAATTGAAATCTCTAACTTGTTAGCACCGATTTCCTTCTCTCATTCGGCAGCATCTCGCTAGGAAACTATCCCGTCGATAGATACTCCTCGATACGTGCATACCAGGATGGTAGTACTGCAACGTGAAATAGCTGCACGTTAGGAAAATCATCATTGACTCCCTTCGGTGGCTCTCTAGATTTTATCCTTGACAAGTAGTCTGAGCTTACATGACTTTTCCCTGGCCGCACCATAATCTTTAATGTGAACTCTTCCAATAATAATAACCATCGACTTATTCTTCCTTGAATAATCGGCTTATTTACCAAATATAGCAGTGCCTAATGATCTACATAAATACAAATGGCGTTGCCAACAAAAAATGTTTGAATTTTTGTACTGCGTACACCATCCCTAGTGCCTCTCGCTCCATCGTACTATAGTTTTTCTCCACCTTAGCTAATAATCTACTTGCAAAATACACTAGATGGTCCAATCCGTGGTCACCTTTCTGCGCCAGTGTTGGTCCAATCGCATAAATTTGATGCATCCACATGAACATGAAATTCCTTAATCCAGTTCGAATAGGCTAGGATTGGTGTTGTGGCCAACCTTGTTTTCAATCCATCAAAAGCTTCATTTTGCTCCGCTTCCCATTTATAAGGTTCGCCCTTGCAGGTGAGTTTGTCCAACGGGTAGGAAATCTTTGCTAAGTTCTTGATAAACCTTTGGTAGTATCCTGTGTCCAAGGAATGATTTTACTTCAGATACATCCATCGACGATGGCATATCCAAAATTACGCGAACCTTGTTCGGATTCGTCCTCAACCCTGCTTTGTACACTATGTCCTAGCAACTTCCCTTGTGGTACCATGAACTTGAACTTCTTCGAATTTAGTGCTAATTGCGCTCGTCTGCACCTCTCCATGCATTCTCCAAGTGTTGTTATATGTTTATCCTCTGCGCTAAAAATTGACCAATCATCCAGAAATGCTTTAAAATTTCCGACAAACATTTTATCAAATGTGTGTAGGATAATTCTCTAGAATGTTGCCAAAGCATTACACAATCCAAACGACATCCTATTGTAGGCATATACTCCATCTTCCAAGATGAATGTTGTTTTTAATCTGTCCTCTTCAGCGATGGATATCTGGTTGTACCTCGAGAACCCATCCATGAATGAATAAATCTCATGCCCCACAACTTACTCTAGAATGCTATCCATGAATAGTATCGAAAATGGATCTTTGATTGCTACCACGTTTAGGCATCAGAAGTCTACACATATGCTTATTTGTGTGGTTTCCTTTTTCAGAAATATCACAATCGGTGATACCCACTCACTCGTCTGTACTCTAAAAATAATTCCTACTTCCAACATCCGATCAATCTCCTCCGTGACTCATGTGACATAATTTTTGTTCATCTCGTACGGCCGCTTCTGTACGGGTACTGCACTTTCTATCAACGGTATCCGGTGGACACAACTCTAGTGGCACTCCTTTTAACTCTTTATACGTCCAACGAAGACGTCCTTGTACTCCATAAATATTTTGAACATTGTTGCCTTTAGCACTGAATTCCAATCATCTCCTACAAGAATATTTTTCAGATTAGCCTCATTTCCCAAGTTCATTGTTTTCACAGTAGGCTCTTCATACTTTATAGGTTTGTCCTCACTAAACGTGTGGGTTGGAGTCTCATCCACATGCGCTTCTCCCTCTTTTATTTTGCTATACTCCTTCAAAAACTCGTTCCCTTCTTTTTCCTCCTTGACACGCAACATGTTACAGCTCGGGAAGAACTCATAATCCTCCATCTGCCAGCAGAGTAGGCCGTTTACCGAGTCTAGGACATCATTCAACCCTCCTAATCTCAATACTCCTTCATTTGGTTCCATTCTCTTCTTTCCTTCATCGTCACCTTCACCTTCACCTTCAAAATTTGACGACATTGCCATCTATGTGTGCAAGTTGATTATAAATCTTCGGCCTCCACGTTCCATGGACAGGGTATTCTGTTTCCAGTCATGTTTCACTTTTGCTTGCACCAACCCACCTCATCCAAGGATAGCATCATACCCTTTTCTTTTTAGCAGAATGACCACGAAATCTAACAGAAATGGTTGTGTTCTGATAGTTACTGTCTGCGCAATCAGGGTTCCCAATGGCTTGATTCCATGCTGATCCGCCGTGAGTAACTGAAATGTAGGTGGCCACAATGTAGGTTGCCCCAACTTTTTCTATATATCCTTTGGTAACACGTTCACGACTGACCCTCCATCCATAATTGTGTCTGTGAGTACTGTTCCTAGGATATCCATCTCAACTTTTGTCGGATGCCTCCCCGTCATAAGTGCCAATAGCATTGGGTCTGCTGCAGTCGTTCCACTGCTATCCTTTCCTGTTTCCTCCATTGCTTTCGGAAATGGTGTCATGTTTAGTATCGCCATCCCCAACTGAGGCATTGTAAGGAGGTCATTTAATTTTATAGGAACTTTTGTTTGCATTACCTGCCTTATCATGTTTTGTTCGACCAGGTTCCTCTTCGAGGTATCGGCAATGTGTTTTACTTGCAACTTTCCTATTTTCATCTGTCTTTCCAACTTTGTGCAGTGTACTTTGCCTTCTTGGCTTGGTCACGTGCAATGGCTAGTATCTTATCATCACATGCTTTGATGCTTAACAAATTTACCCCCTGCTTCAGGCATTTTGAATCTTCGTGGTCTCCCGAACCACACCATCTGCATAACAGCTGTGGCGTCTCCTTCGTGGTACAATCTCTGGCGAAGTGCCCCCAAAGGTTGCACACATGGCACTGTATCATCGGTCGTCCACTCAAGTTATACTGTATCTGACTCTGGCCTCCATTGTTATTATTGTTATTATTATTACCACTCCTTCCGCGCCGGTGATTGTTGCACTATCCTCCTGAGGATGCATTGTTGTTCGTGTTTGTTCTAGCAAACACTCCCTGCGTCAATAACACGTGCTGGTGTACTTTTGACTTCATATTAAACAAGCATTCCTTTATGGAATGTCCCGCAACCTGGCAGACATCACAAAATTGTTTTTTCAGGCAGGAGCCTTTTGTGTGGCCTTCCTCCTTACAGTTCGTACACCACAATTCCCCCTTTACAGTTAAGACTTTCAAATTTTTAAATTATTTCATCATCCGTAGCATATCCTTCTCCAACGTGTTGAGCTGTCATTTTCCACAATGCTTAACGGCAGGAATCCTTTCGAACTCCTCTCTAAGATCAACTCCAAGGTTTCGGGCAATCTTGTGACCTACTGGAATCCGCTCAGTTGAAGATAAATGTATTTGTCTACAGGGAGGCCTTTGCTGGTTCTAAACAATTCGGATAAGATTTTGAATTTGCTTCTTGTCTCAAAAGAATAACCACACAAAAAAAAGAAACATATTTTTGTATTTTTTCATTTTTATGATGAATGCAATCTAACAATGCAACTATATGAAATCCTAATTTAACCAAGGGGTTAGTAAAGCAAATAACGAAGATAGGGAAACAAGAAATTTAAGCAAATAACATGAAAAGTAAAATCCTAACGGACATAAGGCACGAAAACAACACGTCTGCGATTTAAGCTTTTGAAAAGATCAATAGGTAACCAATGAAAATAGGAGCAGCGCTTCCTTAATTCCACTGATGCAATCGTTGATGGGAATTCGGTAACCGTAATATTTCACTTTTCATCAAATCGCAAGGCCAAGCAAAGTGTGCTCATACGAGACAAAAAGCTATGCAAGAACAATATGATGATCTCTTCTCGAACTAAGTACGTCTCAATGGATTTTGTAGACCCGTAGCAAACACCAAAATTAAAAAATACACAACCAGAACAACGTAATAAAACTATTGGCTCAATTACATTCCATGAACATACATTCACAAAATATAACAAACTTAGGCAAGAATCACTACACTCCAAATGCGAGCACCAAAAGCATATATTACTGCATCAAAATAAAGGCGGCTTGCAATACAAATTACATTCCTGAATTTCCAAGAAATCTTCTCAATTTGTGTTGAGAGTGAGAGATATCTTTATGCAATCATATGCTTCTAAACTAATAAAACAAATCATTTACATACAAACTAACTCTCTAACTGGTGCTTAGTAGGACTCCATCTATATTTATATTATTAAAAGGGTGCATGAGCCTTTACATGTCGTAAAACAAAGAAAGACTGAGAAAATAAGAAGAAAGCTTTTAGATGATGTGGGAGTCTCTGGAGGTGCCAAAGATAGAAGCTCCATCTTCACTGGATGTCTGTGGGAGTTAAACTGCTATCAAAATGTGTTTCTAATGCATGGAAAGCTCTAGATTTAGAACTAGCAGTTAACTCTCGGCGCACCTCTGGGTTCTTCAAAATCTTCCAGAACACCACTTTAAAGGCGCACCTGTGCACCTCGGAAGCAGGTTCCAAAAATACAAAATTTACCAAGCATCAAAACTGAAATTTTGGCTTCTGGGTTTTGTTCCTCTTTTTACCAAAGCTATGTCTAGGTATTTGCCCTTGAATTTCTCAATGATCTCAGTGACTAGAGCTGCATCTGACAAATCTAAGGCCTCATACTTGTCCTTCACTTTCTGCCTGTAGTTGCCCACCTCGATGTGAGTCTCTGCAAAATCTCTGAGTTCTACATCTAAATCTAATAATGTTTCTTCCATTCTGAATGCTTGCCTGATGTTATCATCATTAGAAGCTTCTTCAAAGGTCTTCCAAAATTGCTCAACTACTACCTCTACCTTTATCAATTTATCCCTTGCATCATCCTCAAAAATGTCTAAACACACATCACTATAATGTTTCTCTGCCTCCAAAATCTGCTATTGGGTTTGATCCTTGAGCTTATGAATCTCTACATGTAATGTCTCCATTACTTTGTTGCCATCCATAATCTTCTCTATTCAATCATCAATCTTATCTAACTCTTCTGGTGTATATACTTCCATTAACATCTGATACCCTTGGCCTTTAATCAATTGCAGTGCTTGTAAGTCCTTGCCCCAGGGATGTACATCCATCAAACCAAAATCTTGATTCAAAATGGCCACTAGCCTATCTGTATTATCCTGCATATGGTGTAGCAGCTTCAAATTTCCCTGTATAATTTGTACACCTTTTTCTTCAAAACTCTCTCTCCATTGCTGACAAGCTCTAAAAAATGGATCTAATTGGGTTGTCTCCTTATCCCTTTTCTCCAATACCGCATTCAAAGTTTCCTTGAGATGTTCAGGATCTAGGGGACCAACAACTTCACTTAGATATCCTTTTAGGATATCATTCTATCTCCAACGTGTTATCAATTCTGCCCCATCTTGTTCTAAGTGCTTAAACACTTCCTTAATTCCCATTGTCACTATCAACTTAGCCATGTCCAACGTAGGTTTCCCAAGCATGACCTCCTTGATCTGATAATCTCTAGGAGTCAATTCTTCAACATCTGCATTGATCTGATTTTTAGGATCTAGACAATTATATGCTATGTGCAATTGGATAGAGGTGTACAAATACTTAATGTATAAACTATAACTGAAAAGACATTAAATATTAAAATAACATGATCAATAGAAAGAGAGTTATATCACCAAAGATAGAGAAGAGAGAGAGGAGAGAAGAGAACCAATTTGATTATGGAGTTCATCTAATCTAAGTAGACTACGTCTCCGGGTCGAGCTCAACTGAGTGACCGATGTATTATTGATGCTCCCAAAGTTGATTTACAATATACTATAGTCCATCCACAAAGTCATTATACAAATCTTGACTCGAACCACCTTGCATACAAGCCCTCAAAGGCGCAAGACTGATTTCTAAAGAGCAAGAAAGACTTTGCTTAAAAGGCTTTACTACAGAGACAGATCACCATTATATCAGCTCCTCCTTCAAGAATTCTTCTTGATTAGAGAAACTCTCACATTCCCCTCGGCATCAACTGAATCAAATGCAAATGCATTCGGAAATGCCTTACATAAGCCTCCTAGCCCCCCTTTTATACATAAAATTATGCTATAATGGGATTTAACCATTATAACCACAAAATAACCCTTTTATGGAAAATATAATTTCGTTTACAAGCACCCTACAAATTACTTTGCTTGGCACCACTCATTATTTAGTCATTAGTTTGATGATACTCCTTATTTTAATAAGGTTGGGCAGATACATACCGGTTAATGAAAACATTATGCACTATTAGTTCAAACACTATAAATGGTGTAACGGTGGCCAAAGCTTTTGGTGGTGCAAAGGTTGGAGGATCAAATTCCACCGGCTTCATTCCTTCTTTGGATGGGTTGATTTATAAAAAATTCGCTCCCCATAACCGGTTCAACTTTCTTATACCCAAGTTACTATGTGGCATCCCATGGTGGTGCCATGTGGAATTTTTATTCATTCTTCCAATGCCACGTGTCCAAGTTTGATTGGACAAAACTGACCAATGTGCCAAATCTTCAACATGGCACATGTCAAACACTGATTGGTGGATAAGCCATGTCATTTTCTGCCATGTCGACATGATGATGCCATGCTGACATCATCAAAACAATGTTTTTCGCCTTAACTTCGAATTGCCATAACTTCTACATCCCATCTTCATTTTTGATGAAACAAAAGCAGTCGGAAAGCTCTCGACGAGCTCTTCAATTTGAAATCCATTGTTGACCACTTTTGAGATGGTCAAATTTTCACCTTTTTGATGGCCTCTGTATGAGGTTTGACCAAACTTTGACTGGCCATAACTTGAGCAAACGAACTCCTTTCAAGCCCGTTCAAGTTCCATCAAGTTCAACTTGACGAGTTCTTTAATCTAGCACTACTTTTGAGAGACTTCGGAACACTTTAATTTTTAGTGGTAGAGCCACCTGGATCAAACCTCCCCACTAAAAAAAGGCTTTTGGTCCTCCAAAAGCGTATGTAGTAGAACCTTTATCTCTCGTCGTAGATCTCAACTCTATTGCCACTTGTGAAGCTTCACTACAATTCTGACTGCTTTCTTCACTTTTGACAATTGCATCAAACTCTGGTCTTGGTTGAATTCACCTATCCCTCGATATCGTCCATTCTGCCTTCTCAAGGTCTTACATTTTGACAATATCATGAAAGCATTCAATGTCATATTTTTCCTCAAGGGGACTCATACTTGGGTCACACTAGGACTTCTACAGAAGAGGGATGTAGTTCAAACAAAACTTGAAAAACCGTAAGGAAAGAAGAAAAATTGAGCATGATAAACCTATCACTCAGTGCTTCTTACGATGGTAGTTCACGTTTGCATTCTAGCCTAGTAACTTTTGATGCTCCTTCTTTCTTGCAAATTGCACGAGCGATGGTAACAAAGCCTCAGCTTTAAACATTCCTTCACCTTTGTACTTCAGAAGGGCTGACTAAAGGCATCACCAGAAAGCTCCAAATATTTGCATATGCACCAAGGTCATGACAAAGACCTATAGGAACATCGGTCATCAACTGACCATTTTTGACCAAGTCATAAAGCGAAGAACTTTAAGGCATTAGCTAGCCATTCTCTGCAACTCTGAATCACACTAGCTATAACAGGTGTTTCTTCTAGAAAGCCTCGCACCAAACAAAGTCTATAATAAGTTCAAAGTATTCTCCTTTTTGGATTATAAGAGATATGGCTTTACATAGCCATACAAACATCTCAACCATAGGATTATACAACTTTATTACAAACAAATTTATTTAGAGTCATCTACTCATAAACACACTAGCTTACTATCAACAATTACCCTACTCTAAAAAAAGGTAATACACACAAAGTTGATATTGCTAGTTAGCTGAAAATTGTCCCCAACTCTTACGAAATTGTTCAAAGGAACCTCCTTTCTTGGGTTTCTCACTGCTCTGTTGCGCTTCCACTAGGACTGCCTCAAGAGTGGTGGAAACTAATGGCACTGCTTGTGCCTTGGTCTCTTGCATGGTGGTATCAGCTACCACCTCAACTCCTACCTTGTCAGCTTTAGGCTAACTAGATTCTACAATGAACCTAGGAGAGTGTCGAAGTTCTGGGCGCAACTTCCAACACTTCTCTCTCCAAAGACCACTTATTTGACAGTGGTTGCAGAAGTTTTGGATTCGTTCATGCATCTTGACCTTCTTCATGGAAGACTTAGCTTCAACACCCTCGGCATTGTCCAGAGAATTTTACTTCAACAAGGCCTCAAAGTTCTTATCGATTCCTCTATATCCCAATCCTTGCTTTCGAGGTCTCTGATTTGCCTCAATAGGATGGGTCATGCCTTGCTCATGGATACCCAAGCCTTTGCCACTATATCCCATTTTGGACATCAGTTTCTTACCGATGCCCTTGGTATGCTTCTCAAAAGTCCCAATAGAGTGTTGTTCAAGTTCCTGCTTCTATTCTGATGCAGAAGATACCTCCACCCAAACACTTTGGTTGGTAGGGGCTTGAAAGTTGAAACTGTCTCAGGTACTCCATATGTTCGCAAAAAGCACAATGGCTTGCATTCTCATTTGAGCCATAATTAGCCCACTTGCCATGACCACATGGGAATCCTTGCTTGGGTAAGGACTTCACAGCTGACAATGCATCCATACTCCCATGTGGGGTGAGCGAAGAGTACAAAGAAGTTCCTTCTGATCATGGGCTCAACGCACACATGCCAACACTCTCCGAATGAAGAGGACTTCTTCCAATATGCTCCCTTTGGAACATCTCATGCAAGCTTTGCTTCTCCATATTGGCCTCTTCCAGAAGCCTTCAGAGATTTGCATTCTCTAATTGAAGCCACTCATTAGCTTCTTCCAACTTCTGGAATCTCTCATCCTCTTCCTGGTAGTCTTGAAAGAGTAGTACCACTTTCTCTTTGATAGAGTGGATGCTTGCCAACATAGATGGAGTCAATTCCATCTTGGATGATTCCCCCTTTTCCTGATGCAATTGTGGAAAGTACACCTACAATCACTTCTTGCAAAACGTGCAAAACTAGGCTCCGATACCACTTGATCTAATTTTTAGGATCTAGACAATTATATGCTGAGTGCGATTGCATAAAGGTGTACAAATACTTAATGTCTAAACTATAACTGAAAAGACATTAAATATTAAAATAACATGATCAATAGAAAGAGTTATATCACCAGAGATAGAGAAGAGGGAGGGAGGGAGAGAGAGAGAGAGAGAGAGAGAGAGAGAGAGAGAGAGAGAAGAGAACCAATGTGATTACGGAGTTCATCTGATCTAAGCAGACTACATCTCTAGGTCTAGCTCAACTAAGTGACCGATGTATTATTGATGCTCCCAAAGTTGATTTACAACATATTGTAGTCTATCCACAAAGTCATTCTACAAATCTTGTCCCGAACCACCTTGCATACAAGCCCTCAAAAGGCGCAAGACTAGTTTTTGAAGAGCAAGAAAGACTTTGCATAAAAGGCTTTACTACAGAGACAGATCACCATTACATCATCTCCTCCTTCAAGAATTCTTCTTGATTAGAGAAAATCTCACATCCCTCTTAGCATCAACTGAATCAAATGCAAATGCATTCGGAATGCCTTACATAAGCCTCCTAACCCCCCCTTTATACATAAAATTATGCTATAATGGGATTTAACCATTATAACCACAAAATAACCCTTTTATGGAAAATATAATTTCGTTTACAACCACCCTACAAATTACTTTGCTTGGCACCACTCATCATTTAGTCATTAGTTTAATGATACTCCTTATTTTAATAAGGTTGGGCGGATACATACCGGTTAAGGATAACATTATCCAAAATTAGTTCAAACACTATAAATGGTGTAACGGTGGCCAAACCTTTTGGTGGTGCGGTGGTTGGAGGATCAAATCCCACCAGCTTCATTCCTTCTTTCGACGGGTTGATTTATAAAAAAATCGCTCCCAATAATAGTAAAGGTGGATGATTGGCTTAGCGGAAAAGGTGGTTGCTAGTGGTCAAGACTTCATGGGTTTGAATCCCACAATAGCCGTTTTGTTACAACCGGTTCAACTTTCCTATACTCGAGTTGCTATGTGGCACATCACATGGTGGTGCCAAGTGGCACTCTTATTCATTCTTCCAATGCCACGTGTCCAAGTTTGCTTGGACAAAACTACCAACGTGCCAAATCTTCAACATGCCACATGTCAAACACTGGTGGATAAGCCATGTCATTTTCTGCCATGTCACCATGATGATGTCATGTTGACATCATCAAAATAATGTTTTTCGCCTTAACTTTGAATTGCCATAATTTCTACATCCCATCTCCATTTTTGATGGAACAAATGCCGTCGAAAAGCTCTCAATGAGCTCTTCAATTTGAAATCCATTGTTGACCACTTTTGAGATGGTCAAATTTTCACCTTTTTGATGGCCTCTGTATGAGGTTTGACCAAAACTTTGATTGTCATAACTTGAGCAAACAAACTCCTTTTGAGCCCGTTCAAGTTCCATCAGGTTCAATTTGACGAGTTCTTCAATCTGGCACTACTTTTGAGAGACTTCGGAACACTTTAATTTTAAGTGGTAGATCCACCTGGATCATGCATGAGGAGGGATAGCCACGTGAGCAAATAAGTCTTGGTTCTCATATGAAGGTTAATGCCCATGCATCCTTTGGTGGTGACTCATGTCTCCTAAGAACTTCAATCAATTCCATCCTATCTTCTTCCTCAGTAGTGAATTGCTACCTTTTTTTTCTAATCACTTCTTTCCTTAGCCATCTTGGAACATGTTCTATCGGAGATTTACCTTTTGAAGATGAAGGAGTTTTCTCTGCTATGCTCTTCCCCTTATCACTCCTCTCTGAAGTCTTCTCCTTTAGTTAGAGATCCGCACAGCGAGTCTTTGTATCCATGGAGTCCACAGTTCTCACCACTGTGTCTCGAGAAGTTTGCTGAGGATACTCACTTATTTGTCCTTCCTCCGACACTTCATTGGCAAATACTTGTTGCGACTCTTCCTCTTGTTCTGCTTGAACCTGTTCTTCTTCATTGTTTGGAGGAAGTGGAGTGGCTGATCCTTCATCTACACAAAATGTAACTCGATTTGGTGATGGTGGAGCTATTTCAGGTCCTTGTATCTGAGGTGGCAACTAATTTGAATCCTCCTGTTGAGGTTGAAGTATCTCTTATTTTGTCTCCCACCAATTCAGTGCCAATGGGCATAAAATCAAAATCTGACATCTTGAAACACCAGTCCCCTCAACATCCAGCTCATCTATCCATTGTTGCATTTCATCCTCAGAGGTTGTAGGCTGAATAGGTTGCTCAGGAATGAATGGCGGTGTAATTGTGGAGCTTCTTCTCCGTTTCAATTTCGTGGCTCCAGCAAGACGGGTCCTCTGATTCAAAGGAAGGTTATCCTCTTCATCCTCATCATCCTCTTCTTCTTCCTCTTCTGGGATAACTTCCAGAACTGATGGGAAAGGAATCATTCTCCTAATTACCTTTTCTCTCCTCTTGATTGGAGTCTTGATCTTTCTTTTCTTAGTAGCAGATGGGGAGGCTTGTACCTCTTGTTGTGGTGGAGACACCTCTTGCACTTCAGTTTCAACTCCTCCTTGCCCTTGTTCAGTTGGTGGCACTTGAGGACTATCCTGGGCTTGCGTAGCTTCAATATTCTCCGACCCTTGTGTATTTTCTGCCCCTAGCTGTGGAGGTATATGAGTTGCTTCCTCTTCTGGCTCGGCTTGTTTGGGAGAAGTTCTCTTTCTCTTCCCTTTACCTTTTTGAGCCCTATAATACCCAACTTCTCTGTCAAGTTGGTGCACTATTTCTGGTCTTACTGGGGATTGAGCTATAAATGTAGGCACTGTAACCTTAGCTCCTCGACCTCTTGCTGGGCGGGCTTAAGCGTGGAAGACTACCGTTTGAGGAATTGGATTCAACTTCAAAGGTCTTTTGATCTAATCCTTTGTCAATTTGATGACATGCCTAGCCCTGTGATTGATATCTGAGTTTTCTTCCTTATCAACCTCAGCATTCATAATAGGTCGATCACCAATCTTGTCCCTATTGAACAATGGATCAAGGACATCTTTAGTATCCTATTGCACAACCTTTAAAGGAACCTTAATCTTCAAAGCATTGGTTGCCAAATAGAGTCATCCTCTAATAATCCCTTATTCGAACATCGTACTTGTCCACCGCGTTCATCCAATGGTCCTCAATTGCATCTTCATGCTGAAATGTCTAACCAGCCAGATACTACACCCTTCCAATGTTATCAAAATAGGGCCGAGGAGAATTATATTCATCCAAAGGACATCGATCCCACTCAAACTCAAAAGATGGAATATCTTGTTTCTGGACCACACTGAATGGTCCTATAGTAACAGGCCACACCCAGGTTATTTTTTGCTGCTTTCGTACTCTGTCATATGCAAACAAGAGTTGTCGAGTGATCTCCAGCAATATAAGTCGGTCACTTGGATACCTAGGGAGCTTCTTGGGATTGAGAGGGGTACCCGTACCCTTAAATAAGTGAATGTTTGATACTAGATGTAATAAGCTCCAACTTCTAAAATCTTGGTCGCTGCCTCCTCTAACATCCTCTTCGCATAATCCCCTTCAATGAACCGGATTATTGTGAATATAGATGCATCATTTACTATCCTGTATTCTTGCTATGCTTTGGAAGCCTTTTTTTCACCAACTAGGGAAATACTATATATGGCCATGCATTTGCATCTTGCATATTTCCCTTCTTGAACAATCCCGGATAATCCGTCACTCTTGCAACTAACAAGTATACAAAATATGATGTCATATAGAACTTTCGGTTATTCTTAACCACCACCAGCTACTCACCCAAGTTCTCACTAAGAATGGAAGCCCAATCAATTGGCATCTCCATTGTTTTGTTAGTTTCAATAAAATGCACCATCCATATATTTAGGTGTCCCGATGCTGGCAACTCCATGACTCTACTCAAGAGTATGATAGAATATCCAATAACTCCCTTCGTGTATCCTCTCGTCATGTCCACTTTGCTTGCTTTACGCCCTAGAGGAGTCTTCTCAATAAGGTATGAGGACTGATGATTTCAGAAGCTTCCTTTACATGTTCCCTATACCATCTCTCCGCTTGGTGATAGGTCAATCTAATGAACTGATCTGCTCTTGGAAGATGGAACACCTTCTCTATGTTCTTAGGTCAAAGATCTAGGACGATCTCTCCAGTTATGCTCTTTATGACCCTTTCTTGAGAACATAGTTTTCTGCTAGTGTCATGATTAACTCTAAGGACTATACCGATGTTGGGTGTGATGTTGCACTGACAAGTCCTGATAAGATCAAAGCAGATATCATCGAGGATCTTTCGGTGGGTTTGTTGCACAATACCAAGAATGCACTCAAATCAGTATGACCCAATTCGGTGTCCCGAATCTCTGAATAATCGTCTTGAAAGGGTGATTTGGTCAGAACACCGCAAGTTTTGGGACCATCTTTTCAAAAAGAGAGGCTGATGAAGAAGCCATTGAATCTACACAAAAACAATTATTAGTCCGGAGTCAAAGAAAAAAATCAATTAAAACTAACCCTAATATTGACATGAAAACCCAAAAACCTTAAGCAACAAAATCACCTAAAAACCTAACTTTTTAATCCCTTATGTGCAAAAAAGGGCTCACCTGGCGCACGCTACCTCCAAGGTGCGCTAGGTGCACCTTTTTTCCCTTGGAAAACCTTTTAAATATTAAGTGCGCAGTAGCGCACCTCATGGGGTGTGCTATTGCGCACCTCATGTACACTTAGCACAAACAGGTTTGCATTTAACACACCTCATGGGATGCGCTAAATGCACACCTTTTTCCTTCTAAGGGATCCTTATGAGTTTAAAGGTGCGTAGCTACGCACCTTTAGTTAGGATTGCTTATTTTTAAGTTTTTTAGGTTTAAGGTTTTAATGTTATTTGAAGTTTTTCGCAAAAAAAGAAGTGCGCACCTGGGTAGGTGCGCAATTGCACACCCTTTTTGATGTTTTAGAGTTGTTATGTTTTGTGAGTGCAGGTGAAGGCAAGGCGGGGAGGCTCACCTCAGGAGGTGCGGTGCTGCGGAACACTGGTGTTAGAATGAGCAAATGAAGTGAAGGGGGTAGAGGGTCCCAGGTTTTATAGACCCAGGGACCTAGCGCACCCTTGGTGTTGCACAACAGCGCATCACCAAGGGGTGAGTCCTTCTCTATGTGCTTTGGCACACCAGCGCACCTAGGGAGGTGCATTGGTGCGCCATTTTTCTACAAAAAATGACCTCCCCAAGATGATAATATTGAGATCTAGGTTTTCAAATCAAGACCCAAATCTGACCAAAGACACTGGGCAAAACCCTAGAAAAGAGTCGGACCTCAAACTAGGGTTCCAAAAAGCCAAAAAATAAAGTAGAGGGTCCCCATTTCTAGGCAAAATAGGCAAAATGGGGCGTGCGTTGTGAAACAGCAACACAACGCCCGAACTTTCTTGCTTGATTCTTCGTCACTGCTACTACTTTCGAACGATGAATTGTCTGAGTCCGGCGATTTGTGCTTTTTCTTGCTTGTTTTCTATTCACTCTCCAGATCCATCAATTATACGCATTCGCGTACAATGTTGGAGGTACAATCTTCATTTTCTTCTTCAGAGTCGGCCATAGCCCCTCAACAAACCATCATTTCTTTAATTCGTCACCCAATTGGCTCTCCATCTTCCCCACCAACTCTTTTAGCCTTCTTGCATAGGCACAGATCGTTTCGTTCTTTCCTTGCTCTGCGTTGTATATTTTTGCTACAGTTTCATTATCGTCCCTTAGCAGTCAGAACTCTACTATGAACTCCTTCTTGACATCTGCCCATGTAGTCAATTTCTAAGGATCGGCATCCGCAAACCAATCAATTGCCACACCCTGCAAGGTCACTAGAAACTGCCAGACCCAATCATCCTCATCTGTTACACCATTTGCCGTCCATATTGTTTCACACGTCTTGCAGTGTCTGATCAAGTCTTTCATCCCGTCACCATTAAACTTCAGCAATTTCTCCTTTGGTCCTTCCATTGCTACTTTCTTTTGACTCTGTGGTACCGGTTGTGTACCTGCATTATTCTGAGCACCCGCATTGTTCTGAGTACCTGCATTGTTTTGCACAACCACGCTGCTTCGAACAACCGTCCTACTTCCAACAACCACATTACCTAGTGAGAAAAGATCTTCCTCAAGCAAAGTTGTTTGATTCTCCGCTTGTATCCCTTTGTTGAGTGTATTGGGAACGAAGAGTTCACTCCACGCTCGTGCTCCTTCGGCACTTTGAGCCGTGCGAGTTACTTCCCTTCCATTCAAATTCTCTACCTTCAGCATATACGAGTCGAGGAACTCCTCCCTTTTCTCTTCCACCAAATTCAATCGCCGTCGAGTCTCTTCTAACAATTCCTCGACACTCCTTGGTCTACTAGGTGAATTCCCTCCCTCTATCTGTGCTCCTTCACCCCCTCGGTGTCTGTCGGCAATCTGCTGAAGCTTCTGTCTGCACTCCGCCTATTGTGCTAAAACTAAAACTTCTTGTGCTGTGCATATTTCATCCTTATCTTTTATCTTATTCCTATCCTTGCTAAGCAGATTCAGCATGAATCTTCATAACACTTCATTCCAAGTTCAACTGGCAATGGCACCAAATGTTTAACGTACAGGGTAAAAGGATACTTATCGCATGTAGTATAGCAAAATATAACATAGAACAGATACTTTATTCATATACGCAATATGCACTCCAATGCTTATAATATTATTATGATGATTCAAAGTCCCTTCCGAACGGTGTACATATAATTTCCCAAAGGGGTGACTCAACTGTCATGCACCCTTTCGGATATATATTCTACCTATTGGCTGCAATATAGAATTTACCAATAACATGCATTATAATAAATATAACCACAAATATGTACATACATATACAGGTATATATATGTTAACTAAGTGTAGAACACAATTATAAACATATTATCACTAAATAATACTTTGGAATAAAGCGTATCATATCTTATTTTTGAATGACATAACATAATGGCCAAGGCCATAATTGAACTGCAAGATTGCCCACATAAGTTACCAGCCACATGAGAGTGCTGATTAAAGATATTTGACCACCTCATAAGTTTGAAACAAGGGAGGATATTCGTCTTTCCCATTACACAATGGAAAGAAAAGAAGTGGATCAAATCCTATTTTAGAGGAAAGGATAATGAAAATGAAAGAACAATTTTTCATTTGAGAAAACAGAAATGGAAATTAAATAAAATGCAAATAAAAAGAAGTTACATGAAATGGAATTTGGGAAACAGTTTATTAGAAGTTCATCAACATGTTTATTAGTTATGATCAAAAGAAAAAGAAAGGAGGAACGGAATAATAGAAGAGATGAAGAGGAAATAGAAAATTGAGGAGGGAAAGCTACCGCTGTGCAAGCCACAAAAACCTTCCAGCATACTTATTCAGGCATACATGGGACTTTCACCCCTTGTGATCTCTTTCCAATGATTAAGACAATGAGCATTGACTTAAATTGTAGGGTCTGAAAAGAAATGTAGAAGTGAGTTAATTCTGTATAAATGCATGGGCTTCCTTGGAGGCATTTTTTGTAACGAAATGTGTGTGGTTTCTTTAAGTTGAAATCTCATACTGGAAGTAGAACAGTAGTGTGACTTGTCAATTTAGAGTGCATAAGGGTCAATTTCAAAGCTTATATTGCTGTTACACAAGGAATTTGTAATGAACTTCTTGCTCAAGTCTGAAAGCTAGAGTTTTAATAGAATACTCACTCAGGAAAAACAACCACTAGAAGGTTATGAGCTTACTTCCTTAGTTATTAGTATGAATGGTAATAGGACATAATACCATCTTGATTGAACTGCTGAACTTTTAAAATAAACAAGTGAGACCTATTTATTCCAAACTACTTATAGATTAAGACGATTTGAAGCTCTCAAAGATTACTTCTGATTATTATGAATACACCTATCTCTGTGTTACCAAGATTACCCTGAAACCTTGATTACACCTAAGAATAAAATAAAAATCAGAGCTAAATATACACTTGGTTTCGTAAGCTTAAATTGAATTCAGAATACAGCTGGTAGAAAGCATAGTATTCTGTTGTAAACATGATATCAAGAAAGCAATAGAAAGCTCAGAAAAAATGGAAATGAATTGTACACAGCTAGAGCTTATATATGAATGGAAAGAATACAATTGAAATAACTTATCGACCAAATTATAGGAAGATGATTTCTCAAGAGATTTTTAAAATTCTACTTTGAAAGTAGCTCAAATTACACTAAAACCTTTGTCTACAACATGGACGTTAAAGGTTAACATTTAAGTTGCCATAACCTAGTAAAGATTATGTCTAGACCAGTAGGGTCATATGGAAGTTACAAACTTGAATGAGGTAGTGAACCAGGACTACACGTACAACGTGCCTGCTAAAGAATCCTTGGCCAAGGTGACGCATTGCTTAGCAAGCGTCAATCTGTTCATAAGGCCCAGTTACACATTTGAGTCAAAACGGTCATACTAGATAGGGGTTTATGCTAAAGTGTGATCAACTAGAGAAGTGTAGGGCCTAAAAACCAGAGCTTGTATAGCATTTGATCCATCCGAAGTTACTCCATCAAGCAGGGCAGGGCCATTCTCCAATTGGAGGGTGTGTGGGGAACCATTTGGTTCATGGTTGGGGGCAAAGCACCCTGATGATGCTTCCCCTCTCTGGCAGATAGAAGTACTCGGAAACACTTCAACATGATTCAAAATTGGGTCAGTTTCCTATCTTTACTTCAATACTCGTTACAGTTCTTAATTTGCTTTCAACTATCAGTACCAAAGCAGATAAAAATATATTTTAGTTTAAAATTTCATTTGAGTTGCTGCAGTTATGAAATATTGCCTATTAATTATTGATCAGCACTTGCACTTACTTTCTTTTCAACAAAAAATAGATATTGTTATCTGTGTAAATTTTATTAGATCGAGATATGATGAGTTTCATTTATTGCATAGTAAATGCATGTTACAAAAATGTTGTACAATGCTATCATGCTGAAATGTTACAATAGTCAAGTAGCACTTTCTGGTTCTTAAAGATATCTTTAGGAAATTTCAAGACAATAAAAATAATTAATTGGACACATATCTTACTACCTTGAGAAGGTCCCTAAGCAGCTAGAGTTTTCTACTGACAGCTGTGGTGGTTATGGGAGAAATATTACAAGAAAATAATTAAGTTCTAAATTAGTATGAACGGAAAATATACTTTGTAACAGTAGCAGAGATGCAATCAAGATATTAGAAAACTGCACCTATACTTAATCACTTGTATTTACTAAAATCCTAATTTATAAAGTGGATCAATACCTTGCAGACCCCAAACGTTGCTTTTGAATTCCAAAGTAATGTTGATTGTAAGAACACATCCTTGATCTTTTTCCCCGGGAGATAATATCAATTCTCCCCTTGTAACAAACCGCTCCCCACCTGGAATATCTATAATGGGATTGGATATGATTGTGAAGCAATTCCCACATCTTGTGTATTGTTGTTTTTCTCTAACCTTTAGTTTATCAGTACCTAGAAGAGATCCAAAACATAAATAGGTTTATATACAATCAGCACAATATGTTTATTTATCTACTTCGATACATTATTTCAAACACGAAACTCTTTTCAAATTTTGGCATTTAAAAGAAAAAACTAACACAATAATCTATCTAGTAAAAGATTTCAATCTAGATCCTCGTAGCATTTCAAATACCGAACAAGCAGATCAAAAAATGCCAAATATATTCTAATTAAAGAAAATATTTGTCTGACCCATAAGTAGCCAGACACATGAAAAAGGGAAAAAATACATTATGCAACTCACTGACCAATTGAAACCACAGAAAATAGAATTAAAAGCAGCGTCCAAGGGTTGTAAGTAGTAGCAAAGATTCATGTGGCATCCAGCATCTAGAAAATTCCTATGACTGCATCAGAATTGAAGCAAATTACCAATCAACACATGAACTACAACATACATCTATTGATGAGATTTGAGGTTCAGATAAACAATTAAAATATTAAGATAAAAATTAAAACAAGTACTTATCATTTGAAATTAATTGATGCAATCTTCCACACAATGAAAGGATTGTTGAGAAGGTACACAGGAAAGGCTTATTACTTAACTAAATTCCTAGTGGAAATGAGATATTGATGGAGTCAGATGCTAATCAAAGGATTGCAGGAGCTGGTAGTGTGATGTAAAAATCCACAAAGGCAACTTATGCTTTCATTAACTGATAAATGTGGAACCCAGTCTAACAAGGTTTCCAAATCTATCTTCATTAAAAGGGTTTTACAGATAGGAAAAGAAGCTGGAGTTGAATTAGTTTGCATTAAAACATGCTCACAAATCCTCGTCAATTATCCCCACAATGGTAACATCATCCAAACTGGTGATTAGAGACTAGAAAAGCTAATTATCAGAAACCATCAACTAATTCATAACTTGAAAAAGGGAATGATGCTCCATAATTAAGTGGAATAGTACCTTCTATTGCTAAAGCTGGTACAGCTCTACAACCTAATTTTACTGATAACTACTAAAGATCTCTTAAGTGGCAACCTCGATATAACTATCTTGGTATTCTTAAAAATAATAGGTTAAAATCTCAGAAAAAGCCACCTATATGGGAGAAACACCTAGAGAACATCATTACTAATGAGAAAAGGCTGGGATGAAAAAGGTGCTGAATTTACCTGGTACAAGGATCAGCTTCAGGAACTTAGCCACCTAACCAATGAATTTTCAGTTCTAGTTATATTGAATTTCCTATGGGACTCTATTTTATTAATATTTATCATCTCTAACTTATTTTTACATTGCTTCTGCAGAACAATGTAAATTTTCATAGCATATAATGTTGTCCCTGAGATCCAACTCAACAAACCTCTCTCTTCAACTGCCAACATTGTCATGTCTTCTTTTAAGGTATGTCTTTCATTTTATATTCAATTATTGTCATGCAGGACATCAACAAATATTCTCTTTTCTTTTCAAGTTGCAAGAAGAGTCTTTGGTTTCTTTGTTGTCCTTTTAACAATCTCTTCTATTGGATTTTCCTTCTAGTAAGTCCTCAGATCCATTCACTACTCAATATGGAGATCAAATACATTCTGCTGCTACAATCCAGCTCAAAATTCATAAATCCCAACATATTTTGGGTTCCTCTTCTTGCTCTTTTTTCAAGTTTGCAAAATCTTCATCTCAACAAAGAGACCTCTATCAAGTTATCAACTTCCTGTAAATGCTCCTATTTTGCCTCTTCAAACCAAGGTGGCAACGGGTCAGGTATCTCACTAGGTGAATGTGGACAGATGCTCAACATACTCATAACAATTCAAGTTGTCAGTAACCTTGGCAAGGGGAGTTTGTGTACTTTCAAAGCCTATGAGAGTAACAAGACATTCATCATGGGTTGACAGCTTTATTGAAATATACTTTGCTCAGATTAAATTGAACTTACTATATACTCACAGCAATAAGGTTTTACTTCATTGCAACCAAATTGAAAACCAGAAAGACAAGGAAAATAGAGATACTGACGATCAATTGCAGAATATCCTTGATTGAAATTGTAAGTCCAGTTGACAGAGTTACAAATAATTATTACCCAAAGCTGAAATCATTTGCCACTGACCTGATAGTCTGATGTACAAGATTGGCTGGATAAGTTACAGACCTGCGATTCACTTGTTTATGGCAAAGAGCTGTGAGTTCTTCCGGGTATTTTGCCTTTTGGAGGCACCTTAATTTCTGTAGCTTTTCAACTGATTTCTGCCCAGAAGAGGGTTACAGCATAAGAATACTTCTAGCTGTAAACCACAACTTGGAAGCTGAAGATTCTGAGACGATTCTTCCAGGGTTTCATCCAGCAGAGGGTTTCTACAGGGACTGTGTCCTGTAGAAGCAGAGATGTTTCTTGCAGATAGGAAAATATAAAACACCAAGATGAATAATAATATTCATAATCCCATATGCTCTCTTATAAAGCTTCTCCATCGAAAAAAACCGCAAACACATCCAAAATCCTAGATTTCAGGTGATTTTCCTTGAGCCTGAAGTTTATCAATAATAATAAAGTGGCCACCTCCTCAAAGACTGAAAAATAGGAACTTAAAACAAGTTGTCCCCTCTTTATAAATTCATTGGCTAAGTTATTATTAAAGAAGACTTAGCAAATTACTTATTTAGTAATAAAGATAATTAGAAAAGGGGGGACATTGCATTGATCATTCATGTGGACCTCATCTATGATAAATTTTTATGGCTCTAGGAAATTTGATCTTGAAATAGCTTCCATGTTGTGACTCCCAGTATCATATCTATCCCCATCAATTATACCATCAAGATGAGGTATGTATATCTTCTCCAACCTTAAAGGAGGTTAGGAATCATGACAATCAGGGACTAGCATTAATGATCTCCAATACCACATCTTTTTCCATAATATGAATGGAAGTAATATTGTACTATGGTTAACGTAAGAATCTGTATATACTTTCTTAATATATATTTGGTTAATGTAAGAACTTGTCTAAGGGACTGTAGATTTTCTTTGGTTAGAGCAGTCTTGTAGATCTCTAGATACCAGATTCCCTTTCCATGTCAATGCGAAGATGACTATTATCCATATCAAAAATCATGATAAGTAGTCATATTCAAAGATTACAAGCCATTCCAAGTTTATTTATGTGCATTCCAATATATTCTTTCAACTTAATACATCGAAATTGAAATTGGATTCTCTTTATGATCCATGCCCTTCTATGGAACAAATAAATATCATTCGCCATAGTTGAATTCCCAGTTATAGTGGAGTCGAAATTAAACTCGAGGAGCCTTTGATATATTAAAATCTAGTAACCAAATGGGAATTTTCATCTTAATGCATCAACAGCCTGCATCTATTTTGCCTGTTTGTCGGACAGTTGTTTTGTCAACTAAAACAAAATATACGTGATCCATATTCATGCTCACTATGTTCATGATGGACTACTGCCTTGAAAATTTCAGGCTAAAAAATCCTTTCCTACCTTGAAAATATAAGCTCACTTTATTACTTGTTCTCACTATTTAATACTAATGGTATTTAATTAATATTGGCGATTTGTTCAAAAGACAATCTCGGAAGTATTGCCATCTTGTTAGATTAAAAAGTTGCAACATGATAATATGGGAAGCAAAACCTTGCTCAATGTTCATTTCTGCATGTTCCTGACTAGAATGAAAATCGAAAGAATAAAACATATACACCATGACAATATGCACAGCAAACCACACATCTGATATTAGCGGCAGCAAATCAGTTAAATTACAAGTAAGTCCATACTCGATTTTACATTAAAAAGTAAAGAGCAATAGTCACCATGATTCCATAATAACTAAGCACATCCAACAGTAATTCTCCCTGCCTTAACATTTATTGGAAGCAAATCCAACAAGGCTGTTACAAAGTCCACACGAATCACTTGTATATTTTCATGATGTTCGTGATGACAAACTCAATGACATCAACACAAAGGCAAAACAAAAAAAAGTCCCATAAAATTGACTAAAATAGGTTATTTCTATTAAAATAATATTTCCTAAGATAGTTTCTATTTGTAATGGTCACTTCTAGATATTGTAAATATCTTGTATAATAGCAAGGTTGCACAATGACAGGGGTACTTGGGGTACAAGTATGACTATTTTTATAAATAGGGGACAGGGGCACTTGGGCGCGTCAATTTTTTTAATATAATTTAATATTTATTGAAATCTAAAAATACGAGTCATGACAATGGTTTTTCAAAACAAAAACCCTCACAAAATTTGCAGATGTAACGTATTGTTATTAGTTTCAGATTTGCAATATGCCAATATGTTTGTAATAATAATATATGCTAAACGTTTTGATGCATAATAGAGGAGGCAGATTTTAAATATGAACAAGAAGATCATAAATCTATAACAATGACATATTGCAAATGATAAACTTCTGACTTGAAACAGTGATAAAGTTCACAGTTGATCAGTACTGTGTCAAAGTTTCAAACTAATTACATATTGAATTAGGCTTGATAAACAAGCTGATACGCAAACAAAAACCGAAATAAAACTCAAATGAGAAATCTTAATCAAGGTCCTTAGCTATGATGCTTTCCACTAAGTACCCAATACATGGATACGTGTATACGGTACTTGGGTACGTGGGTACACATCCCTGGGGTGTGGGTACTGATAATAAAATCTTTCTATTATTTGCATGTTTTTTTTAAGAAGCATCTCTTTTGTAAACTCTATAAGAACAATTCGTTCTTACAAAATAACTATCCAACTATCTACCAATTACCTTTTGTAATGTGGTATTAAACAGCTAAGTTGTATTTTTCCAAAAACAAATCACAATTTCCTTCAGAAATTATTTGGTTTAATTTATTGTTGTTTTTTGCAACCCGTATAGACTTCTTGCAATTTTCTTGAACCGGTGATAATATTCCTTTCAAGGTTTCCATCCCATTTTTGCCCTCTACTCTCGACGTCATTTTTGGCACTTGTTTTATTGCCCTACCTGCGAGGCCTGCACAATCATTTCTGCACACTTTTTGTTATGGACGAGATCTAACTCTAAGAAATGATGTTCTTCTGCAAAACACGACTATATTTTCCACTATCTCTACTCGACAACTCTTTCTACTTCTGCTAGAATTTTTTGTAGTCTATGAATAAACTTCTTTTTGCACCCAAATCAAGCCACAACCATCATATCTCACACATACAACTAGGGTTTTGTTGAAAAATGCAGCCTGCGTCTATGTTCTTCCACCGTTTTTTACAACAATCTGCCATTTTTGGAGTTCCTCAAAACACCTTCAATTTTTTTACTACGCTAAGAGATAATCGTCTATTATTAGTTAATGTTGTCGGTAGATTCTATATAGTAGCCAACAAGTAGAATTGTATCCAAACAGGCACGTGACAATTGAGTCCCCCCTTCGGGAAGGTATATGTACACCGTCTGGAATGGACTTGGAGGCATCATCATTGTAATGAATCATATCGAATATTGTAGTATCTTCTGTATACATGCGAATAACAAAAGGAATATGTCTGTGTTACATGTTCTTGTTTATTGTCTAAATGCATTAATAAACCGTTTACCCTGTAGGGTAAACATTTGGTGTCATTGTCTATAAGGACCAGGTGCTATGAATGCCAAACACATTGAATAACGATAGAAATAAGAATCCAGAAGATGACGGCATAAGTGTGGCACAGGAAGTATTAAACCATACACAACAAAGCGACCGGAGGCACAAACTCCAACAACTCGCTGAAGGGTACGACAGTGGTGGCACAGGAGGTGACCATGGTACCATGAGAGCATTGACGAATGAAGTGCAGTCACCAAGTCGACCAAGAGAGAGGTTGATAGAAGAAGCCCGAGAAAGTCGAAGGGTGATCGAGGGAACAAAAGAAGAATTGGCAAACTGGTATACATCAAGGGGGAATCTGGACAGAAGGGAAAGGACTAGCGCGGCTCAGAGTGTCGAAGGAACACGAGTGTGGGGTGAACTCTTCATCCCTGATACACCTGACGAGAAAATACAGTTTGGTTGAAACAACCAAGTCCTTGAGGAAACCTTCACGCCACTCAAGAACGTAGGTGTCCGTAACACAGGTGTTCAAAGCGGTATGAAAATACAGAACAACGTGGGTACTGACAACAGTGCACAACAAAAGAAAGAGAGGGAACTGATGGTCGATCCAAAGGAAAAGTTACCAAAGTGTGACGAGGATGGCACGACTGACCCAATCAAACATTGCAAAACTTGCGAGACGATTTGGACAGCGAATAGAGAAAACAACCAGGACGAATGGGCAAGGCTATTTCCAGCTACCTTACAAGGTGTAGCAATCGATTGGTTTTCGAACACCGATCCGAGAAAGCTAACCACATGGGAAAACATAAAGAAGGAATTTATTACAGAGTTTCAACTGCTACGAGACGACAATGAGATAGTAGTAGAAATATACACCACAAAACAAGGAAAAAATGAAACAGTCTGTGTATATGCTAGAAAGTTAAAAGAATTAGTAAATAAAATGGAAAGTAAGCCAGTAGACGGGCTGAAAAAGAGATGGTTCATAAAAGGACTACGCACAGAGTTACAAAGGAAAATGAAGATTGTACCGCCATCATCGTACACTAAAGCATACAATCGAGTGATGGACTTAGAGAGTGAACAGAAAACAAAAAACAAAAAAAGCAGATCATCCGACTCGGATGAATCCTCTTCTAAAGATAGCAGTGGTGATGAAAAGGGCAGTAAGAAGGTTCAAGCCCTCCAGAAGGATAAGATTGGGATGATGAAGGAATTTAAGAATATGCAGAAAGGGAATAGTTAGACCAAAGAAAACGAGCTATGGTGCACAAAATGCAAGACGAAAGGTCACACTAAGGGATCCTGTCTGAAGAATCAGTTCCATGATATCTGCCAAATTGCGATTCCCGTTCAATATGAAAACAAGAGGGCATCAACAAGTGCTCTTGACACAAGAAGCATCTACGTCAGGAGGGAGTGAAAACCCAAAAAATGACAGTGCCACCTCAAGTGGGTATAGAAACAATAGAAGGGGAGAAAACAACAATAATAACGGGGGCTGCAGTCAGATTCAATATGATGTGAATAGTCGACCGATGGTCCAATGTTGAGCATGCAACTTGTGGGGCCACTTTGCACGGAACTGTACAACGACGAACACACTAAAGTTATGCAAATGGTGTGGTCCTGGAGACCATGAAGATGCCAAGTGCCCGAAATCAAAATCAGGAATGAATTTGATCAACATCAAATCAAGAACGGACAAAGAGGAAGTCTTGGCAATTACAAGTAAACAAGCAAAGCTATACCTAGATCCGACGAAAGAAAAGAAGAGACTCAAAGAAGCATGGGCAGAATTTGAAAAAGGGATGTAGACAAAGAAATCACAAATGGAGAAGGGCGACACTGTGGGTACCTCAAAGAGGAACTGTTCAGAATAGATCATAAGGCGGATATTACAAACTGAAGTACTAGTAAAATTAAATGATCTAATCCTCACAATGCCCCAACTACAAACGACACTCACAAACATGGCTTCGGCTGCTAAACTACCAAAAGAATTTATGAAAGAGAAGGAAAACAAAACAAGCGCAACAGACCCAATGCTGCTAGCCCTCACATCAGGAAGGCATCTGGCGGTCGTAGAAATGGGTATATTGGGAACAATCCTCTCAGACACAATTGTGGATAGAGGTTCGGGGGTAAATGTCCTACCAAAAGATACCTGGAAGAAGTTGGGACAGCCAACGTTGTGGCCACCCACGTTTCAATTGCTAACCACAAACCAACATGGCATTAAGCCTCTAGGGATCCTGATGGCACAACCAGTAACTATTGGAACACAGTTGTTCCTACTCGACTTTGTAGTCATCCCGCTAAAAAAAAGGGGATATGACGCCATTCTAGGACGAGGATGGCTCGTACAAGCAAAGGTTAAACATGATTGGAAGAAAAATACATTATCAATGGAGAGTAGAAGACAGAGATTCACTATTGATTTACACACACAAATGGTGAGAGAAGAAGTCGAATCGTCCGATTTAGAAGGAGAGGACGAAGGGAAGAAGCAAATGGAACTAAATGAGGAAGGAGTCCTACAGTTGGAAGGTGGATTGAAGGACGATGATCTAGATTTGGTGAACGGACTATTTCACTGGCAAATGGAGGATTATGAACTCTTCCAAAGTTGCAACATATTAACAATAGAGGAAGAACGCAACAGAGACGGATTTCCAAAAGAATTTAGGGAAATAAAATATGGGAACGCACAGCTGGATGAAACACCTGCACATGTATTCATTAAGGGAAAGCCAATAAAATATGAAGAGGCCACAGTACAAACCATGAATCTAGGAGATGATACCGAACCAAAGAACATACTGGTGGGAGATAACTGGAATCCAGTATTAAAAATAGATACATTTAAAATAGTACGGCCTTTTAGGAGAGCAAAGCAAGTACACCGTACAAACAAGCGTCAAAAGAAGTTCTGGCCATACAGGCATGTGTGGAGGAGAGTAGAAGGGAGTACGTTCACCATAAAACAGGGTCGTACGACCTATCAGGAGCGTAAGCAAGAAAGGAAGGCAGTAAAGAAAAACAAAACACTGTACAACCTAGGAAGGACGTCGTACAGCCAGGAAAAAGACGTCAAGAAATCATAGGTGATCCACTGTACAGCTAGACACGAGAAGATATTGTACATGACACACTTTACGGCTCAAGAGGGGAATAAGGATCACCATACAAGTAATAAACAGCTAGTGAATTGGACTGTCCGGACTCAAGGAGAACACAAGTTAATGCCCCATACGGCCTTAAGGAAATCACAAAGACCGTACGGCAATTTGCATGTTCAGGAAAGATTGTACCAAAATCCAAAGAGAGCTTTGACCCATGCGGAGAAGAGAAGAATACACCATACGGCTGGAAATTTGCAGGAAGAGACTTGGAGGTGCACCATACGGCAAGCATAGGGCAAGGGAAAAATACCGTACGGACTGGAGGCACCATACAAACAAGGAGCAACCACTGTACAGCCAAGCAGATGCCTACCGTACGGACATGAGAAGTATTGTACGGCCAAAGAGTACCGTACGAACATCAAGTAACACTGTATAGACAACAAATAAGACCGTACAGTCTAGGACATCAAGTAATACCGTACAACCAGACAAAGGAGTACAATTCGAGCTAAGACACCGTACGACAGAAGAGAGTAATACAATTGTTGTACGGAAGTCCGTACAACCTGGGAAGAACATAGTACAACCAACTATAAAAGACAAACATTGCCATACAACCTTGATTAGCATACTTTGTGGTGATTGTACGAACTACTTGCAGAGGCAGTACATTGTGTAGCTGTACACCGTACGGTATTAGTAGCGAGATTATAACACAACACAGAAGTCTGAGATCACTGTACAGACCCTCTTGAAGGGAAGGAGATTGCAATACACCAGTAGACACAGAAGAAGGGTGATATGAGCTTCTCTGCCCTAGGACCCCGCAGGGGCGTTGCCCCTCGACCCCGAGTTAGTGCAGTTATCAATCGTAGGAAGTGTGACTAGTTGATGAGACCTGGAGCCACTGCCAGAAGTGGAGATAGCATTGGAGCAAGCCTTTCGAGAAGGGTCCTATGCTTTGAGGCACTCAAAATAGGTGTTGGACATGAGGCTGTCTTGGTGGATGCATAGAGAGCTTGGGAGGAGCTGATCATCCAGTTGGAGGCAGTCGAGCGACATTTGGCTCAGCGTGCTCAAGAGTGGAAGTAGAGAAGGCGGCACAGGTGGCTATCAAGGTCAAATTGGCTAAGGTGATAGTATTATGTTTGCGGAGGCTACAGATGCAACATGTTTTGGAGACCAGTTTGGTGCAGGCACAGGAAGAATGTGAAAGTGGTGTAACAGAAAAAGATCTATCTTGTTATAGTTAGTCACAGTTAGTGTACTCTATTTTGTTAATTTGTCTCAAATATTTTGTTGATGTTGTCGGTAAATTCTATATTGTAGCTGATGGTAGAATTGTATACGAACGGGCGCGTGACGGTTGAGTCATCCCTTCAGGAAGGTATATGTACACCATCCGAAATGGATTTGGAGGCATCATCATTGTAATGAATCATATCGAATATTGTAGTATCTTTTGTATACATGCGAATAATAAAAGGAATACTTCTATGTTACATGTTCTTGTCTATTGTCTGAATGCATTAATAAACTGTTTACCCTATACGGTAAAATAGTTAATGGTAATCTATTGTATATATTTAGTTAGCTTTAGTTAGCTGTAGCTTTTTTAGCTATCTTTCAGCTATAATAGAATGTTTCTATTCTTTATGATCATTTCCCAAGGAAACATTGTTCCATTCTTTTCTATATAATGACCTCTTGGTCTCTATTAATAACAAGCAAATATTCTCCAATTACTTCGTAATAATTTTTGTCGGATTCAAATTTTGATTTTAGATTCTTGGTGGGTTTTTCAAACCGTCACCTTAGTTGCCTTCAAATTTTTTTGGGTGTCTTGTTTTTCATGCCTTGAATTCTGTGTCAACTAAATTTTTATTTTGTTTATAGATTCTTGATGGGTTTTCCAAGATCTCAACTAAGTTATATTCGGATTTTTTTGGGTGCCTAACTTCCATACCTCGAATTTTGTGCTAGCCGATTCACATTGAATTCCATAGTAACACGGAGACGTGTCCCCCCTTTTTGCCCCACGTCTCGGAGATAGGGATGCACCAAGGGCTAGGGACTCCGTCATCCCCCAACAACACCACCAAATTCCACCACCTCCGCCGAGATAGGAGCGCATCCTAATTTTGACTATTTGTAGTATATAGTATATACAACCCCCCATACCCTCCATCGTCCCCCCGCTGTCCCCAAATTAAGGCCCCTCTATCCCCCCGTCCCGAAAATTGGTCCCCCTATTTCGTCGTCCCCCCATCCCCCAAGGTGGTGTAATTATGTTGAAATCAATGCATGTACCTACCTATGTTATCAACACATTCAAATTTGTGCATTCAGCCATCTTGGTTTCTCGATTTTTTTACCTCGAAAAATGTGCAATGGCATCTTTGACCAATTTTTTGTTGGAAGGCAATAAAAAATTCAATGACAAAAATTACAACACATGGAAGGAGCGCATGATGACGATCTTTAAATACAAGTGTCTTGACAAAGTTATTTTGGGCACAACTAATCCTATAGATGAAGGCAAAGAGCGGGATAAATTTGATGGGCAAAATCATCAAGTTGTAATGCTCGTCAAACTTTTTGCCACTGATGATCAGCTCCTGCTGGTCCCTTGTAGTAAAACAACCGCAGAAATTTGGAGTCATCTAAAAGGTTCGCATAAAACCTTGAACAAGAGTCATGCCTTCTTTCTGAAGAACATGCTCTTCTTGATCATGATGGATGATTAGGTATACCTATAGGATCATCTCAATAAAATCAAAGATATTTGTGACCAAATGGAAGTCATTGGATGCAAAATGGAGGAAGAAATAACGGTGATCATCCTAAAGAGTCTCTCATCTTCTTATGAGCACTTTGTTGAAACTCTCAACATTGCTTCCACTCATTCTAATGTTTCATTTCCAATCTCTATAAAATGCTTCTATAGCAAGATTGCTAGAAACAACAATTCGACAATGGTACTAGCTCATCTCCAAACACTCAAACCTTCTCAACTAAATCCACAGGAAACTATCAATTCTCCCAATCTTCTCAGCAATGTTTCATTTCCAATCTCTTTAGAATGATGATCATCCTAAAGAGTCTCTCGTCTTCCTACAAATACTTTGTTGAAATTCTCAACATTGCTTCCACTCATTCTAATGTTTTATTTCCAATCTCTGTATAATGCTTCTACAACGAGATTGCTAGAAACAACAATTCAACAATGGTACTAGCTCATCTCCAAACACTCAAACCTTCTCAGCTAAATCCACAGGCAACTATCAATTCTCTCAATCTTCTTAGCAAAATCATTTTGTTCACTTGTCAGAAGTCACGTGCAACTATTGCCATAAGTTTGGTCATATGAAGTTGAAGTGCGCAAAATGCTCTCAGCTGTTCACACCAAGCAATCTAGTTCACAACCTCAAGTGCATGCTACGAAACACACTAAACTAGGTGAATCTTCTTTTTATGCTTTCATGGCTAAAAGACTTGTAGATCATGTAAAATCATTTGCCTAGTATATTGAATCAAGTGTCTCCTTTCACTTGACTCATCATCGGGATTGATTCACAAATTCCCAACCATTCTCATATTCAACTATTTTTGAAAAAGAGTGCATTGTTGTTCAAAGATGCAATAAACAAATTCAGTCTGTAGAGGAAGGAAATTGATTTTCCTTGATGTGTACTATGTTCTAGGCATGGAACTCAATCTTCTCCCCGTCAATCAAATTCCAAGACATTCTCCTCGACTTGATATGACCTCTAGTTCACATTAGTGCAATATCATTGATTGGGAAACGCAATCTGCAGTTGCCATCGGTGTTGAAGATCATGGTCTTTTCATAATTGACATTGGGGATATTTTGAAAAAGCTTTCTATGGCAGCCCATTGCTCCTCTATTTCTACAAAGTGGCATTAGTAGTATGGACACTTGAATGTGCACTATCTTTCTCAGCTTGTTCAAAAAGCTCTTGTCATTGGACTGTTGGAGATTCAGACACAAAATCTTGGAGTTTGCCGAGCATGTCAGGCTAGAAAGCAACATTGCAATCCTTTTTCAGATGGCGACTCCTAGAGAGCTTCTATGGTATTACAACTAGTCCATGTTGATGTTCTATGTTCTAGGCATGGAACTCAATCTTCTCCCCGTCAATCAAATTCCAAGACATTCTCCTCAGCTTGATATGACCTCTAGTTCACATTAGTGCAATATCATTGATTGGGAAACGCAATCCGCAGTTGCCATCGGTGTTGAAGATCATGGTCTTTTCATAATTGACATTGGGGATATTTTGAAAAAGCTTTCTATGGCAGCCCATTGCTCCTCTATTTCTACAAAGTGGCATTAGTAGTATGGACACTTGAATGTGCACTATCTTTCTCAACTTGTTCAAAAAGCTCTTGTCATTGGACTGTTGGAGATTCAGACACAAAATCTTGGAGTTTGCAAAGCATGTCAGTCTAGAAAGCAACATTGCAATCTTTTTTCAAATGGCGACTCCTAGAGAGCTTCTATGGTATTACAACTAGTCCATGTTGATGTTTGTGAACCTATTGGCTACTACCTCAGCTATTGGGTGTAGGAATTTTTTATTTTTTGTTGATGATTTCAGTAGTAAAATATGTGTATTTCCTTTGTCAAAAATCATTATTTGTAGAAAGAGTCTGGTCAACATATTATAATTCTTAGAACTAACAATGGAGGAGAGTTTTGTTCCTTTGCCTTCTCCCATTTATGTGATCAACATGGCAAAAAGCGTCAATTAACAATACCCTACGCCACTGAGAAAAATGGTGTCATTGAGCGTCAAAGTTGCACAATCAAAAAAATGAAATGTTTTATGCTTGAAAATAAGCATAGGGTGCACCAAAAGATCTTCAGAGACTACAAAAGAGAGGCACCAAGAAATCTACATTGCATCATGAAGAACATCCACTTCTTGTGGCAAATAAGGTGGTGGTTTGCAAGCCTCAACTAGAAGAACAAGGGGAAAGGGTGGAGAAGGCCAAGCGAATCAAGCGGTGAAAGGACTTGCATTCCTCATCAAACCATTAATTCATGGTGCAAGTGCACCTGTGCTTGGGGCTACGGAAAGGGGAGGAGGTGCGGTAGGAGGAGGTGAGGTGGAGAATAGAGAGGAGGGCAAACTCCCACAACGCGGTCATGAGCGAATTAAGCATGGAGGTAGCATCACCAAGGTCGGTGAAGAAATCCTGGGGGAGGAGCCATCTGAAGTGGTGGACGAAGAGATCACAGTCACTCTTAGTAAAGCAAAAGGAGGTGCACATAGGGGGGGTTGCCTCAGGAGGGGCTAAGGGGGTAAAGGGGTGAGGGGAGTGAGGGGGTGAGTGGGAGAGGGGAGAACTTGAGGGTAACGCTAAGGATGGTGTGATCGTCCAAGGGAAAGCAAGAGACAATGAAGTGATTGTTGGAGGAGATGAAGGAAGCATAAGAGAGAGCATAGTCAACAACCTTGCACCACTACAATGTGGCCAGCAAGTGAAAAGAGCAAAACCAGGAAAACATGGAAGCATGTTTAGGATCACCAAGTCAAAGGACTCACATAATTGTAGTAGATAGTGACCCAATAGAAATGAAGGATCCACCACTGTCCTCTAAGAAGCACTGCAGGCTCAAGGCGCTCAAATCCGATTCAGCCATACAATTTGAATCCACGATCATTAGGGGAAATCTAAAGGTCTTTGGTTTGTTCACTAAAGTCTCCCAAAATGATGATGTTACCCATGGCCAAAAGCCCAGTAATGTACTCATGCAAGTCCCTAAAAGGGTCACCATTATCCATGCTAAGGACTGCATAGTACGAGAAGGCAAGCGGAAAGTAATGGACTGTGATGAAGATGTCCCTATGATGTGACATCATCCGTCCAATGCAAAACGACATGAATCTAGCTGAATCGTCAGAGTGAGCCACAAAAGTCATGCAGAAAAGGCAATCCCTAACCAAATAGGCCACCACACCAGACCCCCTGACCCCACTCAAGTACCTAGCCTCATTCCTACAAGTGGACAACCACTGGCAGTGGGAAATGCCAGGAAGAGGGTGGATGGGGCTCTAATGAGTCTCCATAACAAGGAGAATACCTACAGAACCGAGACCATCTTGAAAAAGACCCGACAAGGACCATAAAGAACCATTACCGTTCCAGATGCGACATGCAGGGAACCACTGTGAGGATCTGCCATGCCCAACTGTTTTCGCAACCGTCGTTTGACCTTGGCAGTCAACCTCAACTCCCATCTAGACGGAGGAGAATCCCGAATAACAGCTAAGGTTCATGTTGACAGCCCACTTCCCATTGCGCCTTGCCTCTACAATAAGTCCCCTGGGATGCTTCAATTTTGCCACTCGTGATTTAATGAGATCCTTGTCAAGCTAGATCTTAGTGGGAAGAGGAAAGAGATTCCTCCTCGCCCTAAGACTCGACAAACAATCAGCAAGTGTGAGAAACGTGAGCAAGAGGGTGTCATCATGCCCAATCCATGCCTTGTCAAGTGTGACATCTATGAGACCCAGTTGATCAGTGAGAAAGGAATACCCCTTTAAGTAGAGGATAGAGGGGTGTGGAGGAAGGTCGCGAACTAGCAAATTAAGTTCTCGAACCAGCCTAACGCACTCGTCAACCAACTTGGCTTTGACAAGCACCTCAACACCCACAACAAGAGAAGGGGGATCCATTGTTGCTTTTATTTCATATTGAAGCCCATGACTCTAATTTCTTTTTCGTTTGAGCAAGAAGGTTATCATGGGAGGATAACAACACCATTTGTTTGGCCTTAATTTCTAAGATGATTGATTCCTTGGAGTTGTGTGATGAGTAATTGTTGAGTGGGAGGCGAAGTTCAATATTCTCACTGACTAGATTAGAAACTATGGCAAACAACTCTGCAATAGACACATGCAAATTGGTATTGTCATTCTCGATCTTCACCACTTGTTCCAATAGCTCGTGTGTGGTGTCAATTTTGATCTATGATTTGTAAGCAAAGGGGCAGGAACTCCAAGAAGAGAAGTTGAATCAATACATTTGAGTCAAACTGTTACCATACCATTGAGAGGAGAGCCATGTAGTCTCACGACAAACCAAACATCATAAAACGTTGCCTGCGAGTAGAAGGAAGAACGTCACCCACACTAGCAAACAACAGCTAGGCGTTGGGGACCCGAGCACCACACCAAGGGCACAAGAGAGAAAATACAAACAAACAACAGCAAGAAGGAAACACCAAACCAAGAGCAACTCATGACTACAACCAAGACACCAAGATGAACACTAAATCACGACCAACCCACAAGAAAGGGACCACGGGAAGCCATGATCAAGCATGGAAGTCACAAACACACAGAAACTCGAGAAAAGACAACCCATGAGCCACACGACCAAGCAGGAACTCGCAAGGAACACTGACGACAGAGAACAAATAGGTAGGAGGCCAAGTGAAGCACAATCACAGGAAGCTAGGTAAAGAGCCACGACAAGCAAAGTCGAGCAAATGTAGAGAAAGACCAAGGCCACAATAGCAACATGACAGGAAGAAAATGCAGACAATTGGCGAGAAAGAATGACAAAAACACCTGACAACAGGCTTGTGGCACACGCAAAACCCAAGAAACGCAAGGAGAACTTGTTACTTAGCCTGCACGAGGAGCACACGAGCAGAGGTGATAATGGTGAACGCACGCTGGAGAGGAAGCGTGGAGTTCTCATCAAGAGGTTAAAGAGAATTTAAAATATTAAGATCCTCATAAGTTATTTCAAATCCTAAAATTTCACAAACTGAGAAGAAGCCACACCCTTCGTAGCCTATTTCAGATTTCAACCCTGACTCCATCAATGGAGATTTCAAAATTCTTCAAAATGCACAGGCAAAGTCAAATGATCATTAAAAAAAATTTAATTTAAAAAATCACAAGCAACTCATGCTAACTAGCTGTAATGATAAACACAAAGCCTACCACCTGCTTGCCATCGAGACTAATCATCTCATCTTCAATTGTGATGTGGTCTTTGATGAGGAATGAGGATCATTTCAACTCTCACTTCCAGTTATGAATTCAAGGGATCAGTCTCTCCAAGCTCAAGACTTGGATATCTGTCTCCCATTAGGTCCACCAGATGGGAGTGCTTCAGCTAAGAAGGCTCCAATTGTTCATATTCCTATCTCTCCACCATTTAGGCAATCTCCATGATGATGGGCTCATTAAGAGTAGAACTACTTGGAAGAAGAGAAAACCTTCAGATTCCAGAAATTTTACCCTCATGGCCAACATTTAGTGTGTATGAAACTCAAACATACACAAAGGCATAAGGGATACCCGAGTAGGAATGAGCTATGTTGACTAAGCATCATAGCCTATTGTAAAATAACACAATTATGCTAGATCTTTCCTTTAGGAAGAAACCCATCAGCTACAAATACGTCCAAAAAGTCAAATAAAAAGATGATGGTACTTTAGATAAGTACAAGGCTTGTCTTGTTGCCAAAGGCTTCTCTTAGTGGGAAGGAATTGATTATGCAAAGATCTTTGCTCCTACTGCAAAGATGAGCACCATCAAATTAAACCTCTCCATGGTGGCTTAGTGTAGTTGGGAGGTCCACCAAATGGATGTAAAGAGTGCCTTCTTGAATAGTGAGTTATAGGAAGAACAGTACATGATGCAACCTCCTGGATTCATAGTTGTCAATAAAGAAAACCGATTGCTCAAACTGGTAAAAGCACTCTATGTCCTCAAACGGGCCTCAGGCATGGTACATGAAAATTGATAAGTATCTCATAGATCCAGGTTTTCAAAAGAGTACTTCTGACTCAAATCTATACTTTATCAAGACTAATGGAAATGATGCCACCATTCTGGTTATATAAGTTGATGATTTGATTATTCTTGGCAATTTTGAATCACTGATTCAGGAAATCAAACAGAATCTTTGTCAATCCTTTGACATGACTAACCTTGGACTTTTCCACTACTACCTAGGTGCTTAGGTTTGGCAGCAATCACATGACATCTTCATCTCCCAGTCTAAGTATGCAAGGGCTCTACTGGACAATTTCAGAATGTGGGACTGTAAACCTACATCAACGCAATGGAATTTGATCTACAGCTATCAGCGAAATCTGGTTCTCCTGTTGAGAATGAATCCACATTCAAACAATTAGTGGCAGTTTGATATATCTCATTGCCACTAGACGTAGTCTTAACTTTGCAATGAGTGACATATCTCACTTCATGACAGCTCCCACTTTAGATCATTGGGTTGCAGCAAAGCATATCTTGTATAATAGATTTTTTCTATTATTTGTATGTTTCTTTGTGGAACATCTCTTTTGTAAACTCCATAAGTACAATTTGTTCTTAGTAAATAACTATCCAATTATTTACCAATTGCCTCTTATAACAATTTCTTTTTTGAGAAATATAAAGTTGTGGCATTGGAAAATGGAAGACAATTGGAGGCACCCTAATGGAATCCTCAATGGAAAGATCATAACATTTATGAAAGAAATAAACTCCACTAATACATGACAAGTCCTTTGTTCCAACCACAAAAGTGTCATGCATCACGTTGTAGGCTTGTGTCTAGAGTCTTGTAATAGGAATGTTGAAATACACGATGATACCAGCATTCCTAAAGGTGTCTAGATAGATTAACAAATTAGTATTGAGAGCATGTTCCTCTAATGCTAATGCTAGAAAGCTTTGCAAAGCATGGATCGCAAGAGCTTGGCACATCAGGGTCCATCATGATCTGAAAACATAGCATCACTTGTATGTTAGCACTATGCCAAATAATTAAGAAACAAATGAGTTGAATTAAGGGTAAATAAAGTCACTAAAGTGTAGAAGTTGTAAAGGTTGTGGGCATTTCCACCAAACTTGATGTGAGGCTTGAGATTGATGGGAAATGACCAAAGCATGCTACCATTTTCTACCTCCTTGGTGCAATAGGTGATAGTGAAGGGGTTGCCCACTACTAAGAACACCTCCAAAAAATCTTCTATCACTCGTTTCATCATCAATGGACCTTGAGACATTTTTTGACATTGCTACTTTGCTCTCTCTTTTCTTTTCGCTATGAAGGTACAATTGCAATGTCCCCTCTTAAAAATCATACACTAAACCCTACCAATCAATTTGGTAATTATATTTTGGGATTGCAATCAGGCTTAATTGAATTCCATTTGAAGATTAATTAATTCAATTGTCTTTTAATATCTTTGGGGCAAAGGCCAAAGGTGAAATCAGTAATTGAAAATCACAGAGGACAAAAAAGAATTGAGCAAGATTAGTTGCAACATTCAAGGGATTTGTCACCACATTAGATCAAGTATACCTATCCATTGATATTATGACTTCACGAAATAGAAGTAAACACAGAAATTAGCTATTTTACCCCGAGTTTTTGGGACAGGGGGATAGGGGGACAAGGAAACAGGTTTCCGAGACGATTTTTTTTTTTGGCTGAAATAGGGGATGGCTATATAGATATATATAGATATATAGATATATATATATATATATATATATATATTCATGAATTTCAGAATTACATTGTCGCATTCATCATAGCAACATAGTTTAAAATTATCAATTTAATTCATCAAATGAGCATAGAGCATAGCATCAAATCGAATCATCGTCTAAGAATTGGAACATAGGATGACATCAAATGAGAGAATCAATCTGCCGTAGATTAGACTTTAGAGCCCTTTCTTGTGGGTTTTGGAGGAAAAGCGATTTTTTGTGCCAAATCTTCCTAGATGGGTAGCAGCCATCTTGTTTGGGCAGTAATCAGCTACAACAATTTATTTTTGGGCAATTATTGCTGCTATCAAAGCATTATCAAAGCTGAAAACAATCTCAGTATTCGTCAACCCAGCAGCAATCATTTCCAGGTCTGCAATATGAATATCAAATAGAAGGTTGATTTACAATCATTTTCAAGTCTGGTTTGTTGAACAGAAGTTGAAGTTTTAATTTTCAGTCATATTTGGATACTAAGTTTGTAATGCTTTCCAAAAAAAAAAATCTTTCAACATAGGTTATATTAACATATTTTATTATTTTAATGTGGGGCCAACAAATGGGCAGAAAATCACCATTTATTAATGTTTTTTTTAAAGTCGAATTTTATTATAAAATCGAAAACTTCAAGCAGTCCCCAGGATGGATGGGAAACGGTTATAGAGTCCCCAGGACGGTCAACACCATCTGGAAACGCGTTGACTGTTTCTGAAGTTTCAAGGACGGGTTTCCAATTTTCTTGCTTGGGTGGGGACGGCTTGGAAACGTTTCCGGCCTTCCCCAAGTCCTTGAAATGAGGACGGTTCCCGAAACTCAAGGCTTAGGGCTGGAAATGCGTCCCCGAGTAACATAGGAAATTAGAAAACATGATTCAATGAGTGAAAAGAAATCAATAATTCAAAGAAGTTGTTTCCAAAAGGGGTTAAATAAAAAAAATTGATATTGGGAGCATGTTCCGCTAAAGTTGATGCTAGAAAGCTTCCTAAAGTGTGGGATAGTTGGGGCTAAGCACATGAGGGTCCATCATGATCTCAAAACATAGTGTCTACACTTTTATGTCAGCAATGTGCCAAATAATTAAAGAGAAAATAAATTTAATTAAGTGGTATATGAAGCTACCAAAGTGTTTTCCACCAAACTCAATATAAGGCTTGAGATTGATGGGAGAGGACGTAAGCTCACTACAATTTTCTACCTCCTTGGTGCAATAGGTGATATTCAAGAGGATGCCCACTATTGTGAACGCCTCCAACAAATCTCCAATCTTTCTTATCATTAGTGGATCTTGACACATTTTTCAATGTCAACGGATCTCCAGACATTTTTCAATCTTACTACTTTGCTCTCTTTCTTTTCTCAATTAGGGTACACTTGAGTAATGGCGCAAATTTTACACCCCCGTGTAAAAGAGCATTTCCGCATTTTCTCACTTTAGCCTAAGACCCAAGATCCTCATCACCCATGTCATCAACTAACTCACCACCACCCACTTCGAGATTTCTACCATGCGACCCCAATGGCATTCGACAAGTGTGTTGTGAAGACGTGTGTGTGGTGCACTCACATCCGCAAATCTGCAAACATGCAAGTTGTCATAGGAGCATCACGAACTTTCTCGTAATGCCCCCAAGGATGGCTCGTCTATACGGCATTCCATCCGAATATGTTTAAACCCTCTTTTGGCCATCATTTGGTCTTCTTGGACATTCTTACAACTTTTTGGTTGTTATTCATAGCTTCTTACTCCATAGATTCTCTTGGCCCTCCAAAACACCATTTTTGTTGTTTTCCATTATCAAGCTATTCAAGCTCTCATATTTGGCTCCACATCACACATTTGGGCTTCTTGCTCTCATAGGTGAGTGCTCTTGTCTTCCTTTTGTGTCTTTCAAGCATATTATCACTCTTGTGTTCTATTTTTTATTGTTATCTATTTTATCATATTGAATCGGTTATCTATCACCAATTTCTAGTGTCAAAATGGTTGTTGTGGAAGCGGAGACACCAAAACAAGGACTAAACTGAGGCAAATACCAAACAACCACCCCAAGACCTCTCTCTTTCTCATTTGTGTGCAGGTTTTCCTCGTGGGTTCATAAGCTTCAACTAGGATCAAATTATCGATTGTCAAAACATGTTCTACTCTGTCTCTCCACTTCATCATTATCTCTCATGGGGGAGTCCTCTTGTCTTCCTTTTGTGTATTTCAAGCATATTATCATTCTTATATTCTTCTTATTTGTATCGTTATCTACTTTATCATATCAATTCGATTCTCCATCACCAATTTCTCGCGTCTAAATGGTTGTTGAGGAGGTGGAGACACCAAGGACTTAACTGAGGCAAGTCTCCAAACAGCCACCCCAAGACCTCTCTCTTTCTAGTTTGTGTGCAGGTTTTCCTCATGGGTTCACAAGCTACAACTAGGATTGAATTATCGACTGTTGAAATAGGTTCTATTATGTCTCTCCACTTCATCATCTACAATGCACATAGTTTCTTTCATCATCTTGTTAATCACTTTGTCAATTAGGTTTATTTCTATTTAGTATTAGACTATTAGTACATCATTATTATTCTATCATTTTCCCTTTATTTTATGTGCTTAGAGTGATTTCATTCCATTAGTTTTACATTCTTAGTTTGTTATTCCATCATTTCATTTGCACTCTATTTCTACACATTCGTACCCTGTCCATCTGAGACACCAACATGGCACGTTGGGGTCTGACATTTGCACAATACTCTTTGGACCACATTGTTGTCCGAGACAGTGAGCTTGCAGAGCTCGAGACTTGTTCATTATAATTAGTTCTTTCATTTCTTCGAATTAGAACTTTTTAATATGTTTTTTTGCTCTCATAAACATATAATTCACACAGTCAATTCAATTGCATTTGGACATATATACATAGATACTTGAACAATCACACTCTACCACACTAAAGTAACCAAGTAAAAACTCTCCATCTTGTGTATGATCTCCCTAGCACTCCTAGCTAGCAACGTGGGGTGGTGCAAGGAAGTTGTGCATCCCTTGAAGTTTTAATCGGCCTATAGGTAGGTGCATTATTTTCTTCGCCACAATTTTGTAATGTCCCCTCTTAAAGTTCAAACTTAGACTAAACCCTGCAAATCAATTTGGTAATTCCTTCTTGGGAATTCAATTGTATTTTAATATCTACAAAACACTGGACAAGGTGAAATCAGCAATTGGCAATCACAAAGAAGACAAAAAAGAACCAAACAATTAAAATTAGTTGCAACATTGTTGTTGGTAAAGTTATAAAATAGCCGACAGGTAGATTAGCATCCGAAAGGACGTGTGACGGTTGAGTCACCCCTTCGGAATGGTATATGTACACCGTTCGGAATGGACTTTGGATCATTGTGGTAATCATCATTGTAAGCAATCGTATCAATATGTAATCTCTTCGGTATACATGCGAATAATAAAAGGAGTACTATTGCGTTACATGTTCTTGTCTATTGTCTGTATGCATTAATAAACTATTTACCCCATACGGTAAACATTTTACATGTTCTTGTCTATTGTTTGTATGCATTAATAAACTATTGTAGACAATAGACAAGAACATGTAAAATGTTTACCGTATGGAGTAAAGAGTTTATTAATGCATACAGACAATAGACAAGAACATGTAAAATGTTTACCGTATGGGATAAATAGTTTATTAATGCATATAGACAATAGACAAGAACATGTAAAATGTTTACCGTATGGGGTAAATAGTTTATTAATGCATATAGCCAATAGACAAGAACATGTAAAATGTTTACCGTATGGGGTAAATGGTTTATTAATGCATACAGACAATAGACAAGAACATGTAACGCAACAGTACTCCTTTTATTATTCAAATGTATACCAAAGAGATTACATATCGATATGATTGCTTACAATGATGATTACCACAATGATCCAAAGTCCATTCCGAACGATGTACATATACTATTCCGAAGGGGTGACTCAACCGTAACGCATCCTTTCGGATGCTAATCTACTCGTCGGCTATTTTATAACTATACCGACAACATCATCCCCCCCCCAAAAAGAGAAGTCGTCTCCGAACAACAATTGTTATCGATAAAATGTATAATATAGCCAACGGGTAGAATAGTATCCGAACGGGCGCGTGAGGCTTGAGTCACCCCTTCGGAAAGGTATATGTATACGTCCGAGATGGACTTTGGAATCATCAGAGATCATTGTAGTCATTGTAATCAGATTGTAATCTACAAGTGCATACATGAATAAAGTACCTGTTCTGAATCGAATCGTGTTATACATGTGTTGAACCTCTTACCCTATGCGATAAATATTTGGTGCCGTTGCCAGACGTACCTAGAACAAACGAATGATATGAAGATTAATGCCGAATTTGCCAAACAAAGATCCGAATAAGGTGAAAGATAAGAATGAACTAAGTACAACAAAAGAAATTTTAATTTTAACACAGCAAGCAGAGCGTAGACAAAGAATAAGGGCACTGAAGGGGTGAAGAGGCACAGACGAGGGAGTGCACTCACCGAGTAGGCTGAGGAATGCCGAGGAATTGCTGGAAGAAACTCGACAATGCTTGAATTTGGTGGAGGAAACAAGGGAAGAATTCCTTAACTTGAATACGCCGAGGGGAGAGTGTCCGAACGGAAGGGAAGCAACTCATACGACTCGGAGTGCCGAGGGAGCACGAGCGTGGAGTGATCTCTTCGTTCCTGATACGCCGGACGAACGAATACAGGCAGAGAATAGAACGTCACTTGAAGACTTTTCACGAAACAACGCAGTTGTTGGAAACAAGACTGTTGTCCAGAAAAGCACGGGAACACAGAACAGCGCGGGAGTCCATAACAGCGCGGGAGCTCAGAACAACGTGGGTACACAAGTACCTCAGAATCCAAAACAAGTAACAATGGCTGGCCCTAAAGAAAAGTTACCCAAGTTTCACGGTGATGGTTCAGCAAACCCTATCAGACATTGTAAAACGTGTGAAACCATATGGATGGCAAATGGTGTGACAGATGAGGATGATTGGGTAAGACAATTTCCAACGACCCTACGAGGTGTGGCGATAAACTGGTTTTTTGACACTAGTCCTCAGAAACTTAATACATGGGAGAATGTTAAAAAAGAATTTATAGCAAAATTCAGATTACTCCGAGATGATAATGAAATAGTGGCAGAAATCTACAGCACCAAACAAGGAAAGAATGAGACAGTCCGAACCTATGCCAGGTGACTGAAAGAATTGATTGGAAAGATGGAGAGTCAACCAACGGATGGGTTGAAAAAACGGTGGTTCGTGGAGGGGCTATGGCCGGCTCTTAAAAAGAAAATGAAGATTGTACCACCGTCATTGTACACCGATGCATATACTCGTGTCATGGATATAGAAAGCAAACAAAAGACAAGTAAGAAGAAGAAACATAAGTCCTCTGATTCAAATGATTCATCCTCGAAGAGTAGTAGTAGTGATGAGGAATCAAACAAGAAGGTGAAAGCGCTACAGAAAGACATGTTACGGATGATGAAAGAATTCAAAAATTTGAAAAAGAATCCAGATACAGTAAAAGGAGAATTGTGGTGTACAGATTGCAAGGAGGACGGCCATACGAAGGGTTCATACCCGAAGAAGCAGTTTTGTGACATCTGCCAAGTGGCGGGGCATTTCCTGAAAGAGTGCCCGTAGTACCAACAGGTGTTACTAACGCAGGAAGCCTCGAACAATAGCAACAACGCGAGCAATGATGCAACTTCAGGTGGATATCGAAATAATAATAGACGCGGAATGGGTGGAAACAATAACAATAACAATGGACGCCGGAGTAGAATACAATATGATGCGAGTGGACGGATGATACAGTGCCGAGCATGTTATCTTTGGGGTCACTTTGCGAGGGACTGTACTACGAAAGAGACGTCGCAGCTACTGTGCAGATGGTGTGGTTCAGGGGACCATGAAGATTCAAAGTGTCCAAAGCAAAGCGTAAATTTATTAAGTATTAAAACAAGTAATGAGAACGTGTTAGCGATTACGCGGGAACAAGAGAGGAAGGAAAAATATCCGAATGCAGAAGAAGAGAAGGAGAGGTTACAAAAAGCCCAAACAAAGATAGAGAAGCAGATGAGAGCGGAGAAGTCACAAGTAAAAGACACTGCGAAAACTTCGAAAAGAAACTTGGCGGAACAAGACATGGTGAAACAGATAATGCAAATGGAAGTACCAATTAAATTAAATGATCTTCTTCTCACCATGCCACAGTTACGTACGGCTATTATAAATATGACACCGTCCCCAAGAGTAACGAAGGAAGCAAAGGATCGTACGGAAACAACCACAGCAGCAGCAATAGATCCGATGTTACTAGCACTTACTACAAGTAGACATCCAGCAGTGGTCGAGATGGGCATTCTGGGTACGGTGCTAACAGATACAATAGTAGACGGAGGATCAGGAGTGAATGTGATGCCGGAAGATATCTGGAAAAAACTTGGACAACCAACACTATGGCCACCCACCTTTCAGTTACTTACAGCAGATCAACATGGGATAAAACCCTTGGGCACTCTAATGGCACAGCCGGTAACAATTGGGACACAACCATTTTTATTGGATTTTGTAATTATTCCATTAAAGAGAAGAGGGTATGACACCATCCTAGGACGGGAGTGGTTGGTGCAAGCTAAGGTAAAGCACGATTAGAAAAGGAACACTCTAACGATGGAGAAGGGAGGTAGGAGATTTATAATCGATTTGCATACACAGATGGTAAGAGAAGAAGCCGCGTCGTTGGACTCAGAAGGCGGTGGCGGGAGTGATGACAAAGGGAAAAAGAGGATGGAACCAGATGATGAAGGGGTGCTGAGAATGGGAGGGTCAACTGATGACTACCTAGATTTAGTAAACGGATTGCTACATTGGCAAATGGAAGATTATGAGGTCTTTTCGAGCTGCAATATTTTGAGTATCGAGGAAGGAAAAGAAGGCCATGAGTTTCCGAAGGAGTACAGTGAACTGAAGGAGGGAGAATCGCAGGTGGATGAAACACCTACCCATACGTTCAGTAAAGATAAACTGATGAAGTATGAAGAGCTGACGGTGAAAACAATGAACTTGGGTGATGAGGAAAATCCGAAGAACATTCGTGTAGGAGATGATTGGAACCCAATATTGAAGGCAGCACCTTGGACGTATAAAGACTTAAAAGAAGTACCACTAGAACTATGTGTCCATCGGATACCATTAATCGAAGGTGCGGTATTTGTACGGAAGCAGCCGTACCGAAGGAGAAAGAACTATGCAGCATGGGCCGTGGAAGTTGCACAAAATAGGTGGAAGGTATGGCATCAGAAACATTTAAAATTAAACAGATTTCAACCTGGTCAGTTAGTACTAAAGTATAATGAACGAAATGAAATAAGGCCTGGAAAATTTAAAGTTAAATGGGTTGGACTGTATAAGATACGGGAAGTTGGATATAGCGGAGCAATTAAATTGTGGACACTGGACGGAAAAGAAATACCAGATGCCATAAATGGATCAAAGTTCAAAATATATAGGGAAAGGAAGGATCCTCCGTGCGCAAGGGAATGAACGAAAAAAAAAAATCTGTAAATAATGTACATATGTATAATATTAAAGCCGAATATAGTTAAAAAATCAAGTGATAAACTGTAAAAGTATGAAGTGATAAAATGAAAGATGAAGCATAAAACGTATTGGAATTCTGGAGGAACAAAAGCCTGTAGTACGACTATAAAAAACATCATCAGATGAAAAGTATACAGAAAATGGAGCAAAATAACAAAATGATAATAAAGGGAGAAAATTTTAATAAAGCGAGTTCAGAAAGAATTGAAAAAGGAGTCCTTAATGACTGTACGGCCTTCCTTTATGACCGTACGGACTCGAGCTTTGTAATGCAAAGTTAAAAATATATATAATACTATACTACCTCAAAGTAATAAAGTTGTAAATTATGAAAAGAAAGGACCGTACGGCTGTTGATGCCTGGAGAAGACTAAGAAAAGATCGTACGGCCCCTAGGAGACTATAAAAGAAGACCGTACAATTAGACCCAGCATAGAAGAGTGAAATGAAAGACCGTACGGCCCTTGGAGACACAAGAAAGCTAAATGGAAGACCGTGCGGCTTGAAAGAAAACACATTGTAAAAGGATGACCGTACGGCCTGAAAAACTCGCATAGGCTGGAGATATAAGCCCGTACTGTGATACTGTACGGTGAAGAGTAGTGACCATACGGCCTTGAGGTTTTTTGTTTAGTTTATAAATGAAACCGTACTAGACCATAACATACCGTATGGAAGATAGACCGAACGACCTCAAGTGAAAAGACCATACAGTACGATGGAATAGCGAAGGATACAAAGAAAGACCGTACAGCCCTAAGGCAAGTCGAAACACAAAGAATCATTGATGTCCGTACGGCCCAGAACATAAGCAAGGAATAGCGTAAGAAGACCATACGGCTTTTCTGTATGGATTGGACGACCAAAGGAAAGGGAAGAAGAAGGTCGTACAATGTACAGCAAGGGAGAAGCTGGGACTGCCGTATGAAGGGTATCAGGAAAGGAAGAGGAATTGCTGTAGCTGATTCACAAAGCAAGTCTGCAGGAAAGAGGATGTGGAAAGCAAAAAAAAAAAAAACAAACGACGACAGATTGAAACAGTTCGGAATGAGTAATGCATGATGCCAAAGGGAAAGGTAGACATAAGCAGTTGCCAAAAAGAGTGTGGAATCGAAAAAAAATGACAGAAATGGTGTGTTCCGTGCAGTTTTGTGTGGGTTTCAGAGTGCTAATTTGGTCTTGGCGGCGAGAGGGCTGGCACCTGGGGCGCTGCCCCTCGACCCCGCTAGGGGCGTTGCTGCCGAGACCCCCAGTCGTTGCAGATATCAGTCATGGGAAGTGTGACTAGTTGATGAGACCTAGAGCTGTCGCTATAGGCATGAGTGTTTATGTGTCAGAGGAGGCACTTGGAGTAGGTGTTGGGCATGAGGCTGTCTTGGTGGATGCGTAGAGAGCTTGGGAGGAGCTGATCATCCAGTTGAAGGTAGTATGGCGACACTTGGCTCAGTGTAACTAGGAGTTGGAAACAGAGAAAGCAGCACAGGTGGCTATCAAGGTCAGCGAAGGAGATAGTATTGTGTTAGCAGAGGTTACAGATGCAACGTGGGTTGGAGACCAATTTGGTGCAGGCATAGGATGAATGTGAAAGTAGTGCGACAGAAACAGATCTATCTTGTTGTAGTTAGTCAATTAATGTATTTTGTTGTTAATTTGTCTCGGATATTTTGTAATTGTCGTCCGAAGATGACCTTTCTTTTGGAGGGGGGATGATGTTGTCGGTAAAATGTATAATGTAGCCGACGGGTAGAATAGTATCAGAACAGGCGCGTGACGCTTGAGTCACCCCTTCGAAAAGGTATATGTACATGTCTGAGATGGACTTTGGAATCATCAGAGATCATTGTAATCATTGTAATCGGATTGTAATCTGCAAGTGCATACATGAATAAAGTACCGGTTCTGAATTGAATCGTGTTATACATGTGTTGAACTTCTTATCCTATGCGGTAAACAACAATTACAAATTATCCACCCATGCCACTTTCTCTGCTTCCAACTCCTGGGTACACTGAGCCAAGTGTCGTTGTACTGCCTTCAACTGGATGATCAGCTCCTCTCGAGCTCTCTATGCATCCACCAAGATAGCTTCACATCCAACACCTACTCCAAGTGCCTTAAAGCGTATCACCCCTCTCGAAAGGCTTGCTTTGTTGTTCTCTCCACCTCTGGTACACAGACACTCCATGCCTGTAGCAGTTCCAAGTCTCATCAACTGGTCATACTTCCCATGACTGATAACTGAAGCGACTGGGGGTCTAGGGGGCAACGCCCCAAGTGGGGTCGAAGGAGCACTCTCAAACCCACAGAAAACTCCATAGAACACACCATTTTTGTGATTTTCTTCCAATCCCACACTGTTTCTGGCAACCGCTTATGTTTTACTACCTGTTTATGTCTTTCCCTTCCCTTGGCATCATGCGTTATTCATTTTGAACATTTTTTATTTGTCGTCAATTTTTTTCTTTTTTTGGAACACTTCTTGTCCCCTTTTATCAGTCACCTCTACCCCTGTTATAATATTGGTCATTCTATCTTTTGCAACCCTCTGACTAATCGTATGGCAATGCCTCCATTCTCCCACCGATCCTGCAAGGGTCGTACAGCCACTTCTTTCAACTCCTGGGCGTACGATCCAAACTTCTTTCTTGGTCGTACGGCTTTTGCACTTTTCACTTCCATGTATGTTGATAATGTACGATGCTTGATGTTTTCTTTCCGTGAGCCGTGCAGTTGTACGGAATATCTTCATATGGCCGCTTCCATGTCTTTCTATTGTTTTAATTGCTCCTTTGTACAATGTACGGTACTTTCTTCCTCCCAATACTGCTCTTATATGTCCGTATGGCCCTATGTTTATCTTCTGTTGTACAGAAGATCATACGGTGCTTTCTCCTTCACAAACAGTGCATGTGTCCGTACAGTAGCCTCTTTTGGTCGTCCATACAATTACCTTGTTTGACCGTATGGTGTTGTGTGGCAATGTGTATCCCCCTCTATGTCCGTACAGTTTTGTTCATATACCATATGATGATGTAGTCCTCCTGTCTATACAGTACCATATGGTACCCTAGCTGGTTCGTACGGTCCTTTCTTGAATTTGTACAGTTGCTTCGTCTAGGTCATATAGTACTCTCTTGCCTGCTTCCAAAAGTTCGTACAATGGTAGCCCCTTCTCCATACGAAGCCTCTAGTCTGTACAGTATTTTCCCCTTGCCTTGCGCTTGCCGTATGGTGCACCTCCAGGTCTCTTCCTGCAAATTTCCAATCGTACGGTGTATTCTTCTCTTCTCTGCATAGGTCAAAGCTCTCTCTTCTCCCACAGTATGTTTTTTGGTTCAATATCATCTCTAAGGTTCATGGTTTGTATTGTGGCCTCTTCATATTTTATCGGCTTATCTTCACTAAATGTATGGGCTAGTGTTTCATCCACCTGCACTTCTTCCTTTAGTTCACTATATTCCTCCGAGAACTCGTTTCTTCTTTTTTCTTCTTCGACGCCCAACATGTTGCAGATTAGGAAGAGTTCATAATCCTCCATCTGCTAGTGAAATAGTCCGTTCACCAAATCTAGATCGTCCTCATTCGACCCTTCTTCCAATCTCAATACTCCCTCTTCATCAGGTTCCATTCTCTTCTTCCCCTCGTCATCCCCTCCACCTTCGCCTTCGGAATCCAATGACATTGCCTCCTCACCTACCATTTGTGTGTGCAGGTCAATTATGAATCTTCTGCCTTCGCGCTCCACTAATAGGGTATTCTTCCAGTCATGCTTAACCCTTGCTTGTACAAGCCATCCTCGGCCCAGAATGGCGTCATATCCTCTCCTCTTCAGCGGGATGACGACAAAGTCAAGTAGGAACAATTGTGTTCCAATAGTCACTGGTTGTGCCATCAGAATCCCAAGAGGTTTAATGCCATGTTGATCCACCATTAGTAATTGGAACGTAGGTGGCCACAAAGTCGGCTATCCCAACTTCTTCCAAGTATCTTCTGGTAGAACATTTGCCTCGGAAACTCCGTCCACAATTGTGTCTGAGAGGACAGTTCCTAATATACCCATCTCTACAACCGTCAGATGTCATCCAGATGTGAGCGCTAGCAGCATTGGGTCCACTGCACTTGCTCCGCTTTCCTTTTCCCTTCCATGTTCTCCTGGTAGTTTAGCAGTCGAGGCTATGTTCGTGAGGGTTGTCCGTAGTTGAGGCATTGTAAGGATCAGATCATTTAACATGACTGGTATTTTAGTTTGTAATATTTGCCTTATGATGTTTTGTTTTGCGCAATTCCTCGTTGAGGTACTAGTAATGTCCTTCAATTGTGATTTCTCTGCCTGCGTTGCTTTCTCAATTTCCGCCGGCACTTCTTCCAATCTCCTCTTTTCTTCCGTCGGCTCAAGGTACAGCTTTGCTTGTTTACGAGTGATTGCCAAGACATCTTCGTCCGACTGAGGCTGATCAAATTGACTCTTGATTTCGAGCACTTGGCATCTGATCTCCAAGACCACACCATCTGCATAACAACTTTGGTGTGTTTGCTGGTGTACAGTTCTATGCAAAGTGGCCCCGCAAATTGCATGCTTGGCATTGAACCATCGGGCGGCAGTTTGCATCGTACTGAATTCAGCTGCAGCTTTCATTATTATTATTGGTATTGTTGTTTTGCCCTCTTCTATTATTTGTGTACCCACCCGAAGTGGCACCATCATTGCTTGTGTTTCCACTCCCTCCTGACACGGAAGCCTCCTGTGTTAGGAGCACTTGTTGATGCCCTCTTGTTTTCATATTGAAGGGGCATTCTTTTGTGGAATGTCCCATAATCTGACAGATATCACAAAATTGGTTTTTCAGATAGGACCCCTTCGTGTGACCTTCTATCTTGCATTTTGTGCACCATAGCTTGTTTCCCTTCGTCTCTTTCTACATATTCTTAAATTCCTTCATCATTCTGATCATATCTTTATGGAGAGCTCGGACCTTCTTACTGTCCTTTTTGTCATCACTGCTATCTTCTTCCGAAGACGAGTCATCTGAGTCGGATGAGCTACTTTTCTTCTTTTTCGTTTTCTGTTCACTCTCTAAGTCCATCACTCGATTGTATGCTTCGGTGTGTGATGATGGCGGCACAATCTTCATTGTCTTCCTTAACTTCAGGCGTAGTCCTTCAATGAAACATCTCTTTTTCAACCCTCTGCCGTCTTACTTTCCATGTTATTTATTAGTTCTTTTAGTTTTCTGGCATGTACACGAACTGTTTCCTTTTTCCCTTGCTTTGTGGTGTAGATTGCTGCTACGATCTCATTCTTGTCTCACAGTAGTTGAAACTCGATGATAAACTCCTTTTTAACTACTGCCCAAGAAGTTAATTTTTGGGGATCGGCATCGGCAAACCAATCAATTGCTACACCCCTTAGGGTTGCTAGAAATTGTCGGACCCATTCCTCTGTGTCAATTATGCCATTTGCCATCCAAATTGTTTCGCATATCTTACAATGTCTGATTAGATTGGCTGTTCCATCACCATCAAACTTTGGCGGTCCAGCCATTACTATTCGAGTTGGAGGTACTTGTGTACCGGCGTTGTTTTGCACTCCCGTGTTGTTCTGCACACCCGCACTATTTTGCACACCCATGCTGTTTCGGACAGTCATCTTATTTTCCACAGCCGTGTTATTTGGTGAAGAAGGGTCTTCGTTAAGCGAAGTTGTCCATTCTGAAAGTGTATCGCGAACAAAGAGTTCACACTCATGCTCCTTCGGCACTCCGAGCCATACGAGTTAATTCCCTTTCGTCTAGATTCTCTTCCCTTGGCGTATGCCAGTTAAGAAATTCCTCCTTGTTGCTTCCACCAAATCCAACCGCTATCAAGTCTCTTCCAAAAATTCCTCGGTGCTTCGGTGTCCGTCGGCAACCTACTGAAACCTCCGTCTGCGCTCAACTTGTTGTGCCAAACTTAAATTCCCTTATGCGTTGCATATTTCATCTTTTTCCTTTAGCTTATTCTTATTTTTATTCAGCTGATTCGGCATTAGTCTTCATTCCTCTGCCTGAGTATTCCCGCCTGTCACACTGGTGACCCGGGTTCGTTCCCCAACAACAACGCCAAATGTTTACCGTATGAGGTAAATAGTTTATTAATGCATATAGACAATAGACAAGAACATGTAACACAGCAGTACTCCTTTTATTATTCGCATGTATACCAAAGAGATTACATATTGATACGATTGCTTACAATGATGATTACCACAATGATCCAAAGTCCAGTCCAGACGGTGTACATTTACCATTCCAAAGGGGTGACTCAACCGTCACGCGTCCTTTCAGATGCTAATTTACCCATCGGCTATTTTATAACTTTACCAACAACAACATTCAAGGGACTCGTTGCCACATTAGACCAAGAATAGCTCTTCCTTGAAATCAAGACTTCATGAAGTAGAGGAATCACAAGAATAGAAACATGGTTCAACAAGTGAAAAGAAATCAATAATTCAAGAAAGTTGTTTCCCAAAAGGGATTAAATAATATCACAAAATGAAGTGTATTAATCAAGAGGCATTTAAAGAGTTGGGTTTATTGGAGGAAAAAGGCAATTAAGAGAGACCAAGCAAAGAGCACGAGCATATTAAAATGATATTTTATTAATCAAATTTCTACTCCTTGTGGAGCATTGAACTATAGTTCAATTAAAATAAGAATGACAACCTTCTAGGTTTGGTTTGGAATTAGAGAACAGGAACCCACAATTACTTAGACTGATTTCACATGCAGATCACCATATATTTCAATTTCAATTAAAATGTCCTTTCAACCAGCAGCTGGTCGTGGAATTCGCCATGGCATTCTAAGGTGGGATATATAGCAGATTTTGGACCATTTCATTAAGTAGCAGACTGATGCGGATCTATAGATAAATTAGCAGCCACTCCAAGGGATAAATTCAGTCTTTCTGAGCTATCTTCTGAACATTATATCTGATTACATGATAACCTATTAAACTGTCAATTCTGGGTTGATTTCATCAAGATGTAATAAGGAGTTCATATTTAAGTTTAATTGTGCAAAATGTGAGCTAGGATTGTAATGAATACTAAGATTAGACCCAAAAAACATGAACTGTGATGATGGCACAGTAGATTGTTATAAACTTTGTTGCGCCAAACATAAGTAGAAGGTAGTTCGGATCGTCTCAAAGTTGGAACCGACATAAAAAAATTAAAAGTGAAATTTGCCACAAAATTTAACGGTCCATTGAACAAGCTGTGGTGACTTCCATCTCAACACAGTTTCTTCATTTCAATGCATCCCTTGCACATCCTTCAGGTAACCGTGAGCAAAAGGTGAGCAACAGGTGGGCCCTTCCCCTTCACTTTGCTGCATCTACCAGGTGGGCTACAACAGCAACAACAACTATGAGCAGCAACCATGAGCAACAGGTGGGTCCTTCCCCTCTTTTTCACCTCTTTATTGGGGTCCTTTCTGTCATTTGCTAAATCTCTTCTTGGAACAGCGACATTATCAGCAGACAATTTAGACACTACATTTTACCCTGGAGACACATCAATAGAGCAAACTCAGATGATGATGAACACTGCATATCCAAGAATCCTCAAAACAATTCTAACTTGAGATGACCCTAACTATTAAAATCACTAAAGAACCAATGCTTAAACTGAGACAATTCGTAAAACACTTGTTTCGAAATCTGAAACTGTACTATAAGATAATGTTCTACAATTTTGCCAAACTTCAACTATTAAATGGTTAAGGAAATGACGTCTCAATTGATTCACCAAATGTGCTGGCAGTAACAATGTAATGGTAATACAAACAGTATTCAGCTTAATTCTGTTTCCAATCTTACAGTATTGTAATAATCGTATAACAATGTCTGAATGTTCTTAATTTTCAAAGGATAGAAACAACATCAAGAACCTGAAATTTCTTGCCTCCATGGATTCGGCCTGTAACGCCGCTAATGGATGCGGCCCTGCCCTTCGCGATCTGGAGATTCCTGCCACATGGGTCTTTAGAACGTCGTCTGTCCCGAGTTTACCACCGTATTGCAATAAGAGCCCACAAGTCGGGGTTGACCTGACCACCTGCTGCGAATTATCTATGATATTTTTTAACCTTCTTATCGAGCGCCCAGAAAAAACGATATTGTTACTGCTGTCGAATTTGAATCTTGACAATGTGTGAAATCGCTGACGAATTTATCAATACTGGATGCGGGTATCCGAACTATGAATATGCAGTGTGCCGCCCGAGTGAAAAGAACCTGACTGGAAGCGCTTGAGGTTAATCCGTCTTCACCCGCTATCAGCCCTTGGTTATTTGCTGAAGAATGGTTCCCAGACTGAGTCGAAAATGGGGTCCCGAAGTAGCTGCCGGCTCATTCAAGTAAATCACTCGATCACGTCTAGCAAACCATCCCAGCCTAGATCCGAATTTCGCCAATTCTTTAATAATTTGATGGTTGGCAATTAACTCGTCTCAAACAATCAAAAATGCAAGAGTTCCCAATTTGGCCTTAGGCCACAAATTTCCGCCCTGATGAGATGACTGTAACGTCACCTCCAGTTTTGCAATAATTCGGGTGATATCCCACACCCTCAAAATTGCTTATCAATGGGAGTTTTCGTTCCCAAAGATAACTTGAGAATTTGCAGACCAAATGACTACAAATTGCTCCAACTGAAATAGAAGTCGAATCCACAAAACTGCTTGTACAAATGGGTGCCTCTTGTCCTCTATTTATTCACTTTTTTTGAGAAGTCACTGGAAGCTTCCAGAATTGTCTTTTATAATATCTTATTATAATGCACTTTTATTATCTAATAACTTTATTAAAAATTAAATAACTTTATTAAATTAAAAGTGCAATCTTAATTCGACATTAGAACATGTAGGTCCCATTTACCGGATGTAGCAAGATGCAGTCTTCTGGCGACGAGATGACTCTCTCTCCAAAATCATTTGCCTACGAGAGTCGATGATAGGAAAATCTACCGTAGGAATTATGTCGCTACAAAGGGGACATGACATAACTGGTCCTGGCATGCACGATTGGGAGTCTTGGTTCAGGCGGTCAGGTCAAGAAGGACAACTGATTACTGGGAATCATACAATGGAAATCAAAGATGGGCATTCAAAGGGGGGCTCTAAGGCACAAACAGAGAACATAATAGGGTCTTGGAGCTCGCACTCTCAGTGGGCAGATACAAACGAAGGTAGTGGAATGATGATTAAAGAGAGGCTGATCTTTGTCAATGCAAAACAATATAAGGGGATCTTATGACGCAGACATATACGCAAACAAAGACAACCAAAAAGGAAAATATATATGATTCTCCCAATAGTTAAAAACAACTATTCTGCTAATTCACAAGCAACTCAAGTTCAAGATGGCCAACATAACCAAGGTGGAAGTGAAAACAAGAAAATGAGGTCTTGTCTATTTAGGGGGTAGACAGGACAGCATTAACTAAAGCTAATGTAACCGAAGAGGAGAAGACTATTCAGGAGGAAGACAGGACAGAAGCAACAAAAGCTAATGTAACCGAAGAGGAGAAGATGGAAAGGGAGGAGGGTTACCATGATCACCAGCGAACACATAGCCCTACAACCTCCCCTCTTCTATGGTCCTCCGAACTATATGTGAACAAACTGATGCTGCTGAAAGAGCAGGTAAATAATATAGAGACAAAGAATCAATCAGGGACTCTTGGATGAATGAAATCACAGACGCTAACAGGAACCTGGAAGAAGAAACAAGATGCTCAAAGAGGAAGTCGCAAAGTTGCATACCCATATGGCGAGAAGACAAGAAGAGCTACTCGCTCTAAAGCATGAGTTACATAAAAACAGATCAGCAAAAAGGATCTCAGAACCATTAATATGGGCAGCACAAACCAGATGGAAGAAATCAAATCAGCAGCGGAGGACATGAAGAGGAGGGAAAACAGTCTAAGAGAGCAAATAGAGGTAGCCAAATCTTGGACACACATTGTAAATGGAGCACCGGCAAACGAACAAAATGAAACCATAGAGAAACAAATCAGGACACAATTAATGGAAGAAAAAGATAAACAAGATAAAGCTACAAATTTCATAATCAAAGGGTTAAAAGACTTCAGAGAAGAAGAAAGAACTGACATATTAGGAATTTTTGGAGGATCAAATGGGATGGACAGGCCATATTCAGCAGGCAGTTAGGATAGGTAGGAAGCAAGAAAATGGCAGACCCAGGCATGTACAGGTCACACTAAAGAACACAGAAGAAAAAAATGCAATTCTAAAAAAGAGAGGAACGTTAAAAGGCACACAATTCTATCTAGATGAAGATCTAACATTTGCATTCTATCTAGATGAGAGAAGAACGAAGAAAGGAATGGACAAAGGTAAAGGCAGCGAGAGAAAAGGGTTTTTGGGCGGGGTTGATAAATGGCAAAGCTCAAATCAACAATAAATCTATACATAATAAATAGGGACGCGGGCCCCTCCGCAAAACCCTACAGGTGGTGAGTTGGAACTGTAGAGGTTTTCTATGGAGAAGAGGACCGAGTTTGGGGCCAATAGCTGAAAGGAAAGACGTCATTATACTCACAGAGACACGTGAACACGAGGGATGCAAGGTACCAGATTTTGACGGATATAATAAAGTCTCGGTATGGAACAATGAATCAAAAACAAGTAATGGACAAGGGGGGTCACAGTATTAATCAGAAAGGAATGGGAAGACACTATAAAAGTGGAGAAAAAAGACCCAAACAAACAATTTATATGGCTGAAACTAGAGGAAAAGGATATTACAATTTGGCTGGCAGCGTGCTATTTTGCTCCAAAAAACTCCAAGTTCTATAAAAAGAATGGTTTTGGCAATGAGGACCCTTATGCTATGCTAAAGAAAGACATCTTGAACTTCAGTTCTTTGGGGGAGATAGTTTTAACGGGAGACTTCAATGCAAGGACAGCGAATAATCAGACAAACCAGTTGGGCAGCGAGGATAGAGGAGAGGTTAATCCTATTTGGTTAGAGGAAGATAAAGATCATGCATGGAAAAGGGTCTCACAAGATGGGCAAGGAAATGTGTCCCACTTTGGGGCTGAATTGTTAGGTCTTTGTAGCTTACGCAGCTTGATCATATATAATGGTATGGAAAAATGGTCGGGGTCAGGAGATATCACGTGTAAGACGTACAATGGTCATAGCATCGTAGACTATGTCCTTTGTTCTCAAGCTTCCACATCTAAAATTCTAGATTTTCAGATTGGGACATGTCCTATTGAACCGAAATCTGACCACATGCTGCTTTTCATAACCTTGGATATTTACAACTATAAATTGCAGGAAACAGACTATGCCACCTTGATCAAGAACAATAATGCTCAAGGGAAAATTATCATGAACCAAGAAAACCAAGAACTTTTCGTGGCTGCCTAACATTATCACCTTCAAATAGCAAAAAAAGATCACTCGCACAAGGGAAGAAGAGAGCATGAAAAACAGATCTGCGGCAACCTGCTTGTTCCTCTAATCCACGAGGCATAGAATTGTAAAAAATCTCGATTCAAGAAAAGGGTCAGCAACACTTTCCCATCCAATCCATGGTATGATGAAGAGTGCAAGGCAGCAAAAAAATGATCAAAGAAAATGAATCAGACAAGGAAAGGAAAATAACCTATTTGAACTTGATAAAAGCAAAAGAGGAGAGATTTGTCACTGCAAGATGGAAGGAGCTTATCTCTTTGGGGAAACTCAATCCTAAGAGATTTTGGAGCGAGATCCAACAAAAGAAGCCACAAATAGAAAACAATATCACAGACAATCAATGGTTAGCATATGCAAAATTATTTTATGAGCGAATTGAAGATAGAAACATCCCCCCTAGAATCAACACTTTTGTTGAACTTTTTTCAGTGGAAGATATTAAGCAAGGAATAAAGAATCTAGCAACAAAACAAAAGACATTGATGGACCTGCTAGCTGAAACTTTGAAATGGGGCATGGAACTTCTTGCCCCCCCACATTCAAAATATTTTCAACAAAGTGAACAAAAGTGGTTTTCCGAATAACTGGACTACTAGCGTAATTATACCTATCCACAAGAGCGGAGATATCAATAATCCCTCTAACTACTGTATGATCATGGTGAATCCACTTCTGGGTAAATTATTTGGGGGCGTGATAGAGCGCAGAATCAATAGCTGGGCAGAAAAAGAAGAGAAGAGAGCAAAAGGGCAGACTGGTTTCTGGCCAAAATACCCCACCATCGACCACTGCATCACTCTTAGACACCTCATTGAGAAAGTTTGGGATATCAAGGGCAAAGAGGCTTTCTGCTGTTTTGTTGATTTCAAAAAAGCTTTTGACATAGTTCCTAGAGAGAAACTTTGAAAACATATGGAGGACCTCAAAGTACCAAATGAGCTTAGAGTGGTTGTTCATAGGCTTTATGAGCAGGTTAGAGCTAGAATCAAAACAAAAGATGGCATATCCAAAAGGTTTGGCAGTGATATTGGTGTGAAACAGGGCTGCCCACTATCACCCACTTTATTTGGCCTATATATTGACAAGTTGGAGGATTGGATGAACAAAACTCTGAGAGGGGGAGTCCAACTTGCGAAGTACGTGGTTAAACTTCTTCTCTATGCAGATGATCTCATTTTAATAGCCCAAATAGCCAAGGATCTAAGAAAACAATTGAGAACATTGGAGGGTTTTTGCAAAGAAGTTGGGATGCAAGTGAACACTAGCAAGACTAAAATCATGATCTTCTCTCTCAAAAAGAAACAACAATAAGCTCATTTCCATTTAGAAGGAAATACTCTAGAGATTGTGACAGAATACAAGTACTTCGGAATAGACTTTAACAACAAACTCAATTGGGAAACTTGTAGAGCTAAGCGGATACAAGGAAAATGGAGGGCGTCCTTTTTGCTGCAAAACAAGCGTAGACAGGCAGAACTCTGGGATTGGAAAACCAAAAATACTCTCTTTGGCTTGTTGGTCACTCCAGTTGTGCTATATGGTTGTGAGGTTGTGGAAGCAGATAGAAGGAATATGAAAGCACCTTATCATTACTACTCTTAAAAGTCAAATCAAGCATACCTTATGAGATCCTCTTAGCTAAAGCAGGGATGTTCCCAATGGAAGCCTCTGCGATTATTCGTTTGTTAAATTATTTTAAAAAGGTTGAAAATTTGAGCACTCAAAGTTGGCCCAAGATTGTGGTTAAAAGAGAGTAGATCAAAGAAAGAAAAAATGGATGAAGCAGAATGAAAAGTGGTTAAATAAGTGGGTTATTGACATCCTAGAATGCCCCAACACAAATGAAGGGATAAAAAGTTCTGTGCTGGAAAAATTTAAAACTACCATGTGGACGAAACAGATGGGGAAGAAAAAGACACATTATGTCAAAAAGTTCAACCCCACGTGGTGTCATGACATTAAAGACTACTTACAGGTGGACATTAAAGGTAAAAATAGGCTGCTAATAGCACAGTTAAGAACAGGATCCCATCATCTGCAATGTGAGACAGGTAGATGGACGATACCCAAGGAGGTGTGGAAAGAAAGAAAATGCATCTTCTGCAGTAAAGGATGCATTGAAATGGAATCGCACTTTATCTATGAATGCGTCGCATACCAAGATATCTGAGATCAATCTGGGGACAGCTTGAAGGAGGGCCATCTACACCAGCTCTTTGCGGGGACCAATCTACACGATACAGCTAGTTTTTTGAGGCAGAAGCATAGCAAGCAGGATAAACTTGGAAAGAACATACATATGGTCCCATAGGCTGGCTGGCCTCATGAGCGCTATTAAAATACCTTCATTCTTCATTCTTTCATGCAATATTCCAAGGCAATGCTGCAATGGTTAATTTCTGCTTAAATGGCTTTCAAAATGGATAATCGTGTTGAATTTTAGGTGCAACCTTGTTTGGTGAGGAATTAAACGCCATATGCTACGCTAAGTTGCGCTCACTATTTTAGACTTCGATGCAATATTCTACGTCGGATTAACTTTATAAGCTTTGAGGATAATACCACCGTCAAATGGTGCGGCTCATTTTTCCCCGAGAAGAATTAAATAACACCGACCATTTTAGCAAACCCGTTTACAGGTCGGTAACAATTTACCGGCTGGAAGCTAATACAAAAAAATAGCCAATCGCTTAATTAAGCTGTTTTATTTTACTGTCCTCTGTGTATGTGAATATTCTCTTTGATAGTACTTTGCACTGGTAGATAAAAATTGTGAAGCACATTTTTGCTATTTTAACCCATAATAAGGTAGTGGTTAACACATAGTTAAACCCTTTTTCCAGCAAATATGCAGCATTACATACAAACTCTGGTTCGGAGGCATCATTCAAAATAAAGCACCTGAAATTTCTCTCTACGAAAAGTCAAAAAATAATGAATTCCGAGAAAACGTGAATTTGACTAGAAATAAGAGGACCCAGAAGCTGTTTCGCGTGATTAAATCAGAAAGGGGGGAAAATGAAATTAATGTGGAAATATATAAATGTGTTTGTGTGAATGGAACTAAGGGAACCCGAAAAGCTGAACAGGGATAAGCGGGTCTGGAGACACACCTGCAACCTTCAATATGAAATTGGGTGCCGAGAGACGTGTTGTATATCTCACTTCTCGTGTTCCATCCTCACTCCAATTGCTTCCTTCCGCATTATCATCGCCATTTACTTCGCTGTGATATTTTTTGAAGAATCTGTCATCCCCAAACAGAAACGAAAATGCAGCCTACATATGCAAATTTGAGTTAAAATACCAAATCGAATATCCCTTCGGCACATGAACAAGTAGAAAAGATTGAACTGAATTTACCTGAGGTTCAAGGAAATGGATTGCATCCTTAATCTGCAATTTTCTCACCATTATTCTATGCTCCCTCACAACTATGCATGATAAGTTGAAATGATATGCCGACAGAGGTAGAAAAGGAGGAATAAGTGAGGTCGAGGTATACCTTCTCAGCGTATCCGGAATCTTCTTTTATGACCATTATTCCTTCTCACCGCCTGCTTCATAATTAGCGTTGTGCTCCACTGGACTTTTCTAAAGCACTCTTACCGTAGGACATTTCAATTAGCAATCGAATTTATAGCTTGGTTGGGCATAGTGGTAAATCTTTTGATTCCGATTGACTACCAAATGTACTGTCGTTTGCATTTAGAAAGCATTTTAAATTTATATATTTTAGATTAACATTAGAAGATTTCATGTGTTTGATTTTGATAGAATGTTGTCATTGGTTATTATTAGTTCTCAAACCCAGATTCATTAATCTAATTTTTCAATTAGATTAATCAATCATTCAAAAATTTAAAAGTTTATATGGAACTTATAATGTGTATACTTATTTTCATTTTTCGTTATTTTGTAAATGACATTTCATACTATTTCTATTTTTGGAAAAGAGAAAAATCAATTTTCCATAACAAAAATACACATATTTTATCTTTTTCACAATTGTGACAAATTAATTAAAGTTCCAAAGAGTAATTATTGTATCTTCCACCTCACTACCTAACACATAAATGCATGTCTAATCAATAATAACTAAATCATTTTTATTACCTAAATATATCAATCTATTATTTTTATTTTTATTTTTAACATCTTGTGAGTTTAAGTTTATTAGTTCCTGCGATGACAGGAAATCTTATGGAATCGTTAAGTTTCATTAAAAAATATTATATACTTGTTATTATCCAATTAAATTAAAGAATTTTTTTAGCCTTCAACCTGTTTTCTAAAGTTTGAATTTTGAATATATTATTAAAAGTTAAATTTATTTATTTATCTGATGTCTTATGTAGTGTCTGCCCCTAGTTTACATTTTTGTTATCATTGTCAATCTCTTTTAGACTAGTTTTATGCTTGATTATTAGTAGTATTGTTTTGAAATTATCAAACATTGTTTCACATTCTGTAGATTATATGATGAGATTACTTGGTACTCTATACTTAATGTATACATGATGATTATTTAGTGATTTCAATTACTAATGAGGATTAGTTAGATGGATTATCATGTGTTTTCTATGGATACTTACTCCATACTGCATGTGTATGGTGTGCATGTATATTTTCTTTATGTATGGCATTTCTGATGTGGCTAAGGAAGGGAGTTGTAGTCATCTACTGGTCGAGATCTACACAATGCACCACTTCCTGCCATTGTCTATTTAGCTTAGTATATATGTGTTTGTACATGCGTAGATTTTATGCAGATTGCAGGTACCAGGTATCGACTTCCTTGAATTGCCAAGATGAGTGTACCCTATCGCATTATCCTAAACATAAGAGAGGGGAGATAAGTTCTTAAGTCCAAATCCTAAACATTTAAGCCATTTGTCTTAGAAAATTAGGACAAGTATCTAAGTTGTTTATCTTCTGAATGTGTCGAATGACGTTAATTCATGATTATAACCCTTTCGTTTGATCTTTTATATATTTTTCTATGATGGATTTTCATATTTTGTTTTATGATTCCTTGGTGATTTTTCTATTAATTAAGTCAAATTAAATGATTAAATTAATGATTTATTTTAATGAAAAATTATTATATTATTTTTAATATTTAATTATATTTCATTAATTGGGAGATTAATTAAATAAAAAGAATTAAATTTGGAGGATAAAATTTATAAGAATAATTTTAGAATGTGATAATATTTATTTAATTTAATAATAATATATTTAGAGTTCATTTTTAAATAAATGCTAGATACTATTATTATTTAAGTTAACAAATATTTTATCATTTAACATTTGAAAATAAATTAAGAAGTAAAAAAAGATATTGAATTATTAAAAGTTTGAAAATTACATAATGTGTGCATGAGACTAAAATTTAATAAATTAATTGAAAAGAGAAGTCGAGTGAAAATTAAATAATGTTATTCTATAATTCAATAAACATGCATAGAAAAGATAAAGAAAAGTTAATAAAGAGTTAAAGTCTGGTGAGCAGAGGGTTCTCTCGGGTGATCGCACAATTAGTGCCTTAATTTTAGGAGAGAAATCTTTATCACCAATTGACGGTTCATTTTCAGAGGACCAAAAAATTTGGAAGATGAAAGAATTATAGAAGAGAGAAGGTTTTGAGAGGGAAAATTTCTCTTGCAATCTTTTTGGGCGTAGCGATTAGCATCAAAGTCCAAGTAGACGCTTGTGATTATTCACTCAGTTTATTATGCTCTCTTTTTTTCCTATCTTCATTGTGACTGTTGAATAGTTATCTGAATAATTCTTGTGATGAATGTCTAGTATTGTGAATTTCTAGCATGTTTGTTAAACCTTCTGTATATGGAAAGATTAAATGATCAGTATAATCCTTCTTCAATAGATTTAAATGTAGAAATTAAATGGGGAAGGGTTTTGTATTAAATTTTGAAAAGTCAATTGAGGATTCGACCAATTGGTCGTATTTCTTCTATTAGATGTTTTTAAGAGGGGGAAGGTTTTTGTCTGAATTATTTTTATGACAAAACAATTATAATTATAATTATAATTAAAATATTATTAAAATCGAAAAAAAAAAATATTGGAAGGAGGGGGTTTTACTCCACCTCCCCCCTATCCTTTTTGTGATAGCTGCTACCACTAATGCAAGGTTTGTGGTAGTAGCAATACGTAATATTGTCGTGGACGCAAGGAGGCGCAGCCTTCTCTAAAGCCAGCGGTGGTATGTTTTAATGAATTTTATTATTATTATTATGATTATAATGTTATTGTAATATAAATTTTATAATGTTATTTTAATATAAATTTTATAATTTATTTTATTTTATTTTTAAAATTGTTTATTAAAATAATAATAATATTTAATTTTAAAGTACTATTTAAATTAATAAATTTTATAAATAAATCAATATTATTTATTGTTAATAAATTAATATTATTTATTGTTAATAAATAATTAATAAAAGATTAAGATAATTATTTTCTATAATTATTAATTAATTTAATTTAATGAAATTAAATTAAGTTTAATTAATATACAGAAGTATTTAGTAAAATTAGATTTATTTTATTAATAATAATATTGACTTTAATAAAATTGATAATGAGATTTATCAGAAGATCAATAGGTATTATTTTAATAATATAAATGAATAAATGATTGCCCTTAGAGTATATTAGGAAATTGACTTAAATATAATGGGGGTAATTCTATGTTTTAATTGATTAAATGAATGGGTTGACTTGTAGAGTAAACTGAGAATCTTTTACTTGAAGCTTACATTGAACGAAAATTGAAACCTTACTGTTTAACTCAACCATGTGTTTTCAAATCAAACCAAACAGTGAAACTATTATGTTTTAGATGTATTGTTTATGCTTTGGGGTTTCGAGGTTGACCTAGCTTTGACCAATCTTAGGATGTTACCAGAGGCTCGGGAGTTCTATGTTTGTGATGTCATGATATGTTTTGATCTCGATCTTTTATACTTAACCATGGTAATGTGTTTGGTATGCTCTATGATGTGTGTTGATCTATTGATTATTATTGCTTTCTAGTGTTCTTGTGTGACACTAAGGTGAATGTATGAGCTACTTGACTTAACCTTTTCGAGTCATTGATCAGTTGCATTTGGATTGTTTTCCAGTCGCTTTTATAGGACTGAGGTATTTGGTATGATTTGTTCTTGGTGATGTCATGTTATGACATAATTGACTTAACCATTTTGAGTCTTCAATTAGTAATTTTGGGATGCTTTCCAGTTGCTCATAGAGAACTGATGTGTTATTGTGAATTATCTTTTGATGCTTTCTAGTCACTTTCAGAGGACTGAGGTGATTTTATATGCTTCTTTGATTTATACTTTTATGAGCCTAGGGTAGGTTATCCATATGTAATGTCGAGAAGTGGCTTGCAATGGAGGCTAGGGCCTTAAGTGGCTGCTAGGGTAACCTATTGTAAGTGGTTTAATAAGTGAAAACACTACACTAAATGAAAGTAAAATGAACCTAATAAGAGTCTTTGTATGTTCTCGCCCATGCCTCAAGTGCTAGTATAGACTAGGATGGGAGTAGAGAGAACCCTTGGTTGCGACCATGCATCATTAGTATGCCTTGTCAATATGAGAGGATACTAGTGCCGCATAGGGATCACTAGGGGGTCAAGGTCCTAAGAGATTGCCAATGTAACTCTAGTGTGATTTGTGCGATGACACTTGCCCGCTTACATAGTAGGTTTCCTACATGTCTTTGTGTGCCTCTAGGTTTAGATGTCGATTTATCTTGGAACCTTTGAGTTAGATTACTTTTAGGACTTCCTGAACTTAGAGAGTACTTTTGATATTTGTATTGATATCCTATTTGGGACTTGAGACTATCTCCTTAGCGCAGTAAGAGTGGGCCTTTTTGGGTTACGACGCGGTCAGGTGGTAGTATTTTTTACTCTTACCATTGAGATCCATCTGTTGATACCATGGTTGGAGTTTCCTTATCTGCATTCCCTTTCATTTTATCTTTATATCTTACGATGGATGTTTATATCTTTTATGATGGATAGTTATATCTTTATGATGGATGGTTTCATTTATTGTATTGTACTTTGTATTATGGATCCAAAAGGGATGATGTAATCTATTTTTATAAATGTATTTTTTTTAGCCTTTCAAACGTTGTGACATGTACATTGGATGATTGAGCATTCCAAAGTTTATTGCCAAGTGGCATTCGGAACAAATGTATATTATGTGAATGGACTTTGGACTTTCTAATTATTCTTTCATGTGGATGTGGCATTTATTAGACTAGTATTAATTAAATTTAAATGTGATTCAACATCTTGGGATCCGTAAGGAATGTAACCTGTTATGTATGCTTATAGATGATTGTATGTTATTACTTCTGATACTTTATGTTTGATGTGTATATTATTCTTTCTTGTTTTAAAAAAATGTTTGGCAAACTTAGTAAAACTTAGGTTAATTATTTAGGACCCCTTGGTGGAGCATTACATCTAGTATCAGAGCGCGAGTTTCTACATTGAGAGCTCTGGGTATATTGGAACACCACTAGTTGTTAACTAGTTGAACTAAAACAAAATTTAAACTGTTATATATATATATATATATATATATATCAAACTGAAACTTGAACTAGTTGAACTTAAACTTTTAGTTGTATACTTTCAAACATGAACACTTAAACTTCAAAACTAAAATTATACATAAACCTAAAAATAGGCAAAATTGAAAATTGAGACTTATTATATTTTTAAAACATGTGTCTTTTATGTATGCTTTACAATAGTATGTTTTATAGTTATTATAGTATCTTGTATCTTGGATATTATTGTAGGATGGTATCTGAGACGAGATCTAATGTTAGAGGTCGTAGTCTAGGCCATGGTAGAGGTCGTGGATGAGGTAGAGCTATCAGTGTCCATGAGTCTTTCCATGAAGGCCCTCTCCAGGAAGGGAATAGGGAAGAACATGTCAGTGAGCATCAAGAAGAGAACTATGATGAGTGGCAAGCCGACTCTGAGGAGGTTGACCTGAGGCAAATGATGGAAACCATCATTGATCACCTACCTCTTATTCATGGCCAGGATGGGACACATCAGTTAGGACATGAGCAAAGACCTAGGTCTAGGAGTCCTTGGAGGGATTGACAGAGATCCATTGTAGCTACTTAGATGAAGGACCTTCAGAGGTCCAAGGTCAAGCCCTTGAATGTGCATGGTTTAGGTTGTGTAGCCAAGCAGTGGCTTATTGCTCTTGATAGGGTTTTTGCTATTCAGGACTTTGATAGTAATGTCAAAGCAAGGTTTGCTATTACCAACCTTGAACTCTTTGGAGCCACTTGGTGGTCTATCGAAGAGAAGAAGCTGGGCATAGACATGAACAGTGTCACATGGGAATTATTCTTGGAAAACTTCTGTGAGGGATTCCTACTAGAGGAATGGAAGCAGCATAGAGCAGATGAATTCCACAGCTTGAGATAGTTCACTATGACCGTAGTAGAGTATGAGTGCAAGTTCTACGAGCTCATGCCCTTTTCAAGAATCAGTGATAACCCAACATAGTTAACACAATATTTCATTAAATGGTTGAACAATCGTCTAGTTGGGGGTGTTAAGGTATTTGAGCCTAAAACCCTCAAAGATGTAGTACATCAAGCCATCCTTGTAGAACAAAGTGTCAACCTAAGACATGGGGGTTTTGTGGAAGCACCTATAGTATCAAGATCGAAGGGTAACCAAAACTTAGCTGGTAGTAAGAAACCTCCTTCTAGGGGTTGTTAGCAGCAGGGAGGATCTTATCCTCCAACTCAGGGTGATGACGGTGGTTTTATTTTTATTTTTAAATCTTGTGAGTTTAAGTTTATTAGTTCCTACGGTGACAAGAAATCTTATGGTATCATTAAGTTTCATTAAAAACTATTAAATACTTGTTATTATCCAATTAAATTAAAGAATTTTTTTAGCCTTCAAACTATTTTCTAAAGTTTGAATTTTGAATATATTTTCAAAAGTTAAATTTATTTATTTATCTGATGCCTTATGTAGTGCCTGCCCCTAGTTTACATTTTTGTTATCATTGTTGAACTCTTTTAGGCTAGATTTATGCTTGATTATTAGTAGTATTGTTATGAGATTATTAGACATTGTTTCACATTCAGTTGATTATATGATGAGATTATGTGGTATTCTATACTTCATGTATGCATGATGATTATTTATTGATTTCACTTATTGATGAGGATTAGTTAGATGGATTATCATGTGTTTTCTTATGGATACTTACCCCATACTACATGTGTATGGTGTGTGTGTGTGTGTGTGTGTGTGTTTTCTTTATGTATGGTATTTCTAATGTGGTTAAGGAAGGGAGTCGTAGTCACCTCCTAGTCGAGATCTACATGATGCACCACTTCCTACCATTATTTGTTTAGCTTAGTATATATGTATTTGTACATGCGTAGATTTTATGTAGATTGCAGGTACCGAGTATCGACTTCCCTGAATTGCCAAGATGAGCACACCCTATTGCATTATCTCAATGGTAAGAGAGGGGAGATAAATTCTTAAGTCCAAATCCTAAACCTTTAAGCCATTTGTCTTAGAAAATTAGGACAAGTATCTGAGTTGTTTACCATCCGAATGTGTCGGATGTCGTTAATTTGTGATTATAACCCTTTAGTTTGAGCTTGTATGTGTTTTTCTATGATGGGTTTTCGTATATTATTTTATGAGTCCTTGGTGATTTTTCTATTAATTAAATCAAAATAAATGATTAAATTAATCATTTAATTTAATGGAAAATTATTATGTTATTTTTAATATTTAATTATATTTAATTAATTGGAAGATTAATTAAATAAGAAGAATTAAATTTGGAAGATAAAAGTTATAAGAATAATTTTAGAACATGATAATATTTATTTTATTTAATAATAATATATTTAGAGTTCATTTTAAAATAAATTCTAAACACTATTATTATTTAAGTTAACAAATATTTTATCATTTAACATTTGAAAATAAATTAAGAAGTGAAATATATATATATATATATATATATATATATATATATATATATATATATATATATATATATATATATATATATAAAGTTTTAAAATTGCATTATGTGTGCATGAGATTAAAATTTAATAAATTAATTGAAAAGAGAAGTCAAGTGAAAATTAAATAAAGTTATTTTATAATTCAATAAACGTGCACGGAAAAGATTAAGAAAGTTAAGAAAGAGTTAAAGTCTGGTGAGTAGAGAGTTTTCTTCGGTGATTGCACAATTAGTGCCCCGATTTTAGGAAATAACTCTTTATCACCAATTAACGGTTCATTTTTGGAGGACCGTGAATTTTGGAAGAGGAAAGAATTACGGAAGAGAGAAGGTTTTGAGAGGGGAAATTTCTCCCGCAATCTTCTTGGGCGTAGCAATTAGCATCAGAGTCCAAGTAGACGCCTGTAATTATTCGCTCAATTTATTACGCTCTTTCTTTTCCTGTCTTCATCATGACTGTCGAATAATTATCTGAATAATTCTTGTGATGAATTTTCAGTATTGTGAATTTCTAGCATGTTTGTTAAACCTTATGTATATGGAAAGATTAAAAGATCAATATAATCCTTCTTCAGTAGATTTAAAATGTGGAAATTGAATGGGGAAGGGTTTTGTATTAAAATTTGAAAATTCAATTAAGAATTTGATCGGTTGGTCGAATTTCTTCTATCAGATTTAGGTTGGAAGTGTGTGTGTGTGTGTGTATATATATATAATGTAAATGTTTTTAAGAGGGGGGAAGGTTTTTGTCGAAATTATTTTTATGACAAAACAATTATAATAATTTTTTTAAAAAAAATATTATTAAAATTGAAAAAAAAAATATTGGAAGAAGGGGTTTTACCCCACCTCCCCCCTATCCTTTTTGTGATGACTCCTGCCGCTGACGCAAGGTATGTGGCAGTAGCCTTCTCTAAAGCTAGCGGTGGTATGTTTTAATGAAATTATTATTATTATTATTTAATTTTAATAAAAATTTAGTAATTAAAAATTAATTTAGTTTTTTTAATTTTTTATTAAAAATAATAATAATAATAAATTTTAAAGTATTATTTAATTAATATTTTTTTTAAATTAATTTAATATTATTTATTGTTAATAAATAATTAATAAAAGATTAAGATAATTATTTTCTACAATTAATAATTATTTTAATTTAATGAAATTAAATTAAGTCTAATTAATATATGAAAGTATTTAGTGAAATTAGATTTATTTTATTAATAATAATATTGACTTTAATAAAATTGATAATGAGTTTTATTGGAAGATCAATAGGTATTATGTTAATAATATAAATGAATAAATGATTGCCCTTAGAGTATATTAGGAAATTGACTTAAATATAATGGGGGTAATTCTATGTTTTAATCAATTAAATGAATGGGTTGACTTGTACGATAAACTAAGAATCTTTTACTTGAAGCTTACATTGAACGAAAATTGAAACCTTACTGTTTAACTCAACTACATGTTTTCAAATCAAACCAAACAATGAGACTATTATGTTTTCTATGTATTATTTATGCTTTGGGTTTCGCGATTGACCTAGCTTTGACCAATCTTAGGATGTTACTAGAAGCTCAGGAGTTTTGTGTTTGTGATGTCATGATGATGTTTTGATCTCAATCTTTTATACTCAACAATGGTAATGTGTTTGGTATGCTCTATGATGTGTGTTGATCTATTGATTGTTATTGCTTTTCAGTTTTCTTGCGTGACGCTGAGGCGAATATATGACCTACTTGGCTTAACCTTTTTGAGTCCTCAATCAGTTGTATTTGGATTGTTTTCCAGTCACTTTTATAGGATTGAGGTATTTGGTATGATTCATTCTTGGTGATGTCATGTTATAACATAATTGACTTAACCATTTTGAGTCTTCGATTAGTAATTTTGGGATGCTTTCCAATTGCTCGTAGAGAACTGATGTGTTATTGTGAATTATCTTTTGATGCTTTCTAGTCACTTTCATAGGATTGAGGTGATCTTATATGCTTCTTTGATTTATACTTTTATGAGCCTAGGATAGGTTATCCATATGTAATGTTGGGAAGTGGCTTGCAATGGAGGCTGGGGCCCTAAGTGGCTGCTAGGGTAAACCATTGTAAGTGGTTTAATAAATGAAAAAACTATATTAAATGAGAGTAAAATGAACCTAATAAGAGTCTTTGTATGTTCTTGTCCATGCTTCAAGTGCTAGTATAGACTAGGATGGGAGTAGAGAGAACGCTTGGTTGCGACCATGCATTGTTAGTATGTCTTGTAAGTATGAGAGGATACTAGTGTTGCATAGGGATCACGAGGGGGTCGGGATCCTAAGAGACTATCAGGCTAACTCTAGCGTAATTCGTGCGATGACACTTTCCCGCTTACATAGTAGGTTTCCTATGTGTCTTTGTGTGCCTCTAGATTTAGATGTTGATTTATCTTGGAACCTTTGGATTACTTTTAGGACTTACTGAACCTAGAGAGTGCTTTTGATAGTTGTAGTGATATCCTATTTGGAACTTGAGACTATCTCCTTAGCACGGTGGGAGTAGGCCTTTTTGGGTTACCACGCGGTTTGATGGTAGTTCTTTTACTCTTACCATTGAGATCCATCCGTTGATACCATGGCTGGAGTTTCCTTGTCTATATTCCCTTTCATTCTATCTTTGTATCTTATGATGGATGTTTATATCTTTTATAATGGATAGTTATATCTTTACGATGGATGGTTTCATTTATTGTATTGTACTTTGTATCATGGATCCGAAAGGGATGATGTAATCTATTTTTATAAATATATATTCTTTTAGTCTTTCATACCCTTGACATGTACAGTGGATGATTGAGCATTCCAAATTTTATTGCCAAGTGGCATTCGGAACAAATGTATATTATGTGAATGGACTTTGGACTTTCTAATTATTCTTTCATGTGGATGTGGTATTTATTAGTCTAGTATTAATTAAATTTAAATGTGATTCAATGTCTAGGGATCTTTAAGGAATGTAACCTATTATGTATGCTTATAGATGATTGTATGTTATTGCTTCCTCTACTTTATGTTTGATGTGTATGTTATTCTTTCTTGTTTAAAAAAAAATTGTTTGGCAAATTTAGTAAAACTTTAGGTTAATTCTTTTGGATCCCTTGGCGAGGTGTTACATCTTATTGGTTCTTGTGGAAAAAGACAAGGAGTAAAAATCAATTTTAGACAAGAAAAATAGGAAAAAATTGTGGACTACTTTATGAGCTGACATAATGATGTAAAGTTATTATTAAATGTGTTGCCCTTTTGATGCATAGAACATTTAAGATAAGAGAGTAGGTCATGTAGAAAACTCTAGATTGTCCACCTGTAGGTGTAGAAAATTCTAGATTGTCCACCCGTAGGTGTAGAAATGAATTTTTTTGAGGGATGCAAGAGATGTAGTAATTCGGAAGGGGAAGCGCTTGTCACAACAACTACTCTATTTTTTAGTTTGCAGTAAGATCTTCCATTTTTTAATTGAAGGATACTTTCCCATTGTCAATTTAATTTTAAATATCATCATGAGCCAGTATCTTTAAATTAAGGCACTGTCGTTCCTCTTGTAGCTACCAATAGATTGCCCATGCCTTTACTGCAACATGGTGGGCATCTAAACATGCAACAAATTGTCATTTCTTCCACTGGCCAGTTGTACCAATTCACCCTCCTATAATCTCTACAAAGAGAGAGATATATATAAATGTCACAGGTGAGACGAGTTTCCAGTGTTTATATTTTGTTTGTGTTCAACATATTCAGCTCTAACTTGATATTCAACTTTTGGTGGAAGCAAACATGGAAGCCTCGAAGATGAGAATCTATTAGAAGTGTGTGTTCGAATCTTAGATGAGCCACTAGTTGACCAAGTGGCCGAGGGATATAATTCTTTTAGTGAGAAGAAATTTATCTCTTGCCAAACACTGCATATGTCTCCCAATGGTCATTTCTATCTAGTTAAAATAGTGGATTCTACTTCTCCCTCTTTCTCATCTTAAACCTTATTTTTTTGTATGTTTCTTTCTTTCCAGAAGATGAGGATATAGTCTACGAATATCTCATAAACATGTAGGTAATGGAAAGATATGTTCCTCATGGGTGATCCTTATGATTATCCACCCTCTAGAACTTTCAACTTGCATAATTTATTGCTTGATTTGGCCATCCGTATGGAAAATGAACATCAGCGTGCATTTAGTATAATTCATTTTAACCTTGTAGAGTGGCACACGCCTACATAACACTTTAGCAAACATAGAATCAAGCTTCACATCACTAATTCTCATCTCTCAAAGTCATTTTGGATATACGTTGCAACTGTTGTATTCCATGATAACACATCTCTCTCAGGCATATTATCAAACAATTGGTGACCAATCTCCACATACCCACACTTAGAATACATGAATGTGAATGCATTCCCCACAAATAAGTTAGAATACAAAATATTTCTAATTATATGATCATGAATATCCTTGCCCTCTTCTTAATTAGAAAGCAAAGCATAGGCCTTGAGCATGCAAAAAGGTAAAGGTGAAATTGTCAGCATGTATGTCTTCATTTTGCATTTCATAGTATAGTCTAAGAACTTCCTCAAAGATCACAATACAGGTATAACCTCTGATCATGGTGTTCTATAAAAGACATTTATTTGGGGCATTTTGTCAAACAGTTGGTGTGCTTCAATCCTGCTGCCACACACTGCATACATTGCAACAAACTTGGATTTGTAAAAGACATGTTCATGCAATCTAATGATTAATAAATGAGAGCATTATCTTTCTTTGAGATAGCCGCCTACTTTTTTGAAAGAATCCAACACGAGTGAAGCATAAGATATAATTATTCATGTTTATTTATAGATATATATTTTTTGGGTTGTGAAGAATCCCAATTTCATGAAGGTTTTAGAGAAGAGAAGCAATGACATGAAGAAACAAACATTCACTCTTTAATTCAAAAATTGATTTTATAGGCTAACATGACACCACAATCGATTTTATAATCTTGGGAATTAAGTGGGAAGGTGAACCATATAACTCATCTTGGGACTTGGTCCTGCTAAAAGTTTTCAAAGCATTGTTGTTGCTTTCCTTCACGACCAACCACCTTGTACTCTCTAGAATGGCAAGCATGCCAATCCCCTCAAAAATAAGTGGCAAAATGCTTAATCCGAGCACGCCTCTTCAATATATGCGTAAATTGGAATGTGTAGGGAACATCAGGGGAAACAATAGCCGTGGATAGGAAAAACAAACAAATGAAATTGACCTCTTCTCGGTTGGAAAGGAAAACAACATTTGTCCAGTTTCAAAGTGTCAAACAAGTATTAAATGAAATCAGCTAATCACATTTGCATTTTACTTAAAATTTTGTTTTTAAAAAAAATTATCAAACAAAATGTCATTTGTAGATTAAAAAACATCGCCACAAATTTGATTTTCATATATACCCTTTCCAACTTCACATGAACAATACTAGTACTTATGTATCTTACTAGCAAAAAAACCTAAAGCAGAGATACACAACAAATATTTCATATTCTAATTCACCAAATTTATGAATAATATCCAACGCAAATTGTAAATCCCATTTTTTCAGAAACAACCAATGCTACAAGAGCCCAACTATTGATGACGTGCCAGTTTGAAGAGTTAAAATGTAAAAGTGCGCGCAAGGGACACGAAGTGAGTTTTCCTATGTGGTGGTGATTGTCCTAGTAGACACGTATGCCAAGTGTGGCAAAATACAAAATGTTGCCAATTTTTATTATTCTTTGGACCAAGAAAACTTTGCAACATATTCTTTTATACAGAAAAAATGTATAGCTTACTTTTTACATTTATTTTAAATAATTTTAAAAAATATTTAGATTTTATATATAATTATTTTTTGATGGGTTATTTTTAAAATAATTATTAATATAATTTTTTTAATCATACTTTATAACTATTATTAAAATAAATATTTAACAAATATAAATATTTAATTTTTAAGTCTTCTCTAAAAAATTATGTTTTCTTATTTTCAATAAATTTTACCACTCAATAAAAATAATAGATGAATTAATAAGTAAATTAACAAAATAAGAAAAATAATAAGTGAATGTATGTACGTATGCATATATGTAAATAAATATAATAGATGAATTAATAAATAAATTAACAAAATAAGAAATAATAATAAGTGAATGTATGAACATATGCATATATGTAAATAAATATATATACGAGCATATATACATACATACATAAAAATAATATGAAAAGGAAAAAATAAAAATAAAAATAAATAAATTATTAATAATAATAAATATACTAATATATGAAAAAATACATACATGCATACATACATACATACACATATATATAAACGGGGCTAGATGTATGTACATAGGTGTGTATATATACATACATTCCTACATATATACATAATTGTAACACACAAGATAGAGAAGATAATAATAATAATCAATAAATTAAGTTAAGATAAAGACATAAATAGAAAAATAAAAGAATTAATGAAACAATTAACTAAAATGAAAATAATAATATGTGCATTTAAGCATATATGTAAATATAACAATAAATAAATAAATAAAATAAAAATAAAAAATAAAAAGATTACAAGTACAAAAACTAAAAGCAAGAGTTGGGAGGGGGAAGAGAGATAGAAGGGGGACTGGGGGATGGTAGGGGAAGGGCGGCAAAGACGAGGAGAAAAGAGGTAAGAGAAGAGAAGAGACAAGTGGAGCACAGGGTTGAGAAGGTTAAACAAGGGGATGATGAGGTCTTTTGATGGAGGATAAGAGCGGATGCCAAGCTAGGCTGAGGGCCCATCCGTCATCCCGATTGAGATTGGTGGGGTGGTTAAATATTTCAATCACCTCCTTCATCTTTCTCTTATAATAATTGTTTTCTTTAGCGAGGATTTGAGAGTTTTCCAAAAAAAATGATGTTTGGTTAAAGATGAATGCTTGGCTAAGGAAGATTTAACCACTCTTTCGTGCTTGATGTCGGTATTTTGCTTCTTGATTCTTGTGGTAAAGGATCTACCTGTTTCACCAATATAAGGCATACCACAAGAACATGACACTTTGTAAACTCCAAATTCTGAAAAGGTGTCTCTAGAGTCCTTAAGTGGGGGCAAGTGTTTTCTAATAGTGGAAAGGGGTTTGAAGGCACAACAAACTCCTTTTTTATCTGAATTTTTGATATTTTGTGGGAGATGCCTTCAATAAAAGGGAAAAGGTAGAAACAAATACTTCATTGATTTAACTTAGTTATATAATTTTTATTTAAATATTTCTTAAAATAACATAATCCTTAATCTTTTATTTATTTATAATTCTCTTTCAACTATCTTTATTCAGTGTTCCTATAATAACATGTCATTCTCTCTCTTTTAAATCTCTTCATATCCTTCGTATCATTCATTTCCATCTATAAATCTCTATTATTATTATCTCTCTTTTTAATTTGTCTTCATATATATAAATCTCCATTTTCCTTATTTTCTAACTATTACGAGGAATATATCTCTTTTAACACTCTCTTCATATATTCTACTCTTTGATTTCCTTCTCTCCTAAATATAAGGAGGAACTTTGATGCAATGCATCTCTTATTATTTTTCCCTGCCTTATTTTTCCTTATTTTATAAATGACATTTGTGTTCATTCTATTGGACCATACTATTTTTGGTAGGGAGAAAATTAATTTTCTTTAATAAAAATACATATATTTTTTCCAACAGTAATGATGTCATGCATTAGTGATAGCTTTATCTTTTTCACAATTGTGACAAATTAATTAGATTTCCAAAAAGTGATTATTTTATCTTCCACCTCATTACCTAAGACATAAATGCATGTTTAATCAACAAGAGCTCTTTGCGAGCTAGAGTCCCTACCTTTTGGGATTATAGTGGGATTTATGATGATATAAAAATGAACTATTAGAAGGATTATTCAAAAAAATACATTTAGGAAAATTGCAATTGTCAAAATTTAAGTACATTGTTTAACAAAAATATAGTATGTACAACTATTTTAAGTTGAATGGTTTGTTTGTAAAATTTTAATATTAATGACAATTTTATTTTAATAAATAACATTTAGCTTATTTGTAAAATTTATAATGATTTGCATAAAAAAGTAGAGAAATAGATTAGAAAGATTACATTTATAAGTTTAAAAAGTTAAAAACTGAAGATTATATCATATCTAAATTTTAGTTTCAATATTTACTTTCTAATTTTAAAAATTTCATTCTAAAATCAAATATGAATACATTTTATTTTTATATAATTTAAAATTATTAATATAAGAAATTAAAAAGAAAATTTTAAAAAATCTATAATTTTATAATTAAAATCCTATTTGTTTTGTTAATTAAATTGTATTCATACTTTGAAACCTTTTAAAAAATACATTAATAATAATAATGTATTAAATAGTCGCTGATGGCCCAACTACCTGAGTTAAAATTAATGGATATTTTAATAGGTTGTGAAACTGTTTCATGGGTCCCATGCAACTCATATGCTACCTAAAAATTAATATATCTTGGGACACGTTTTAAATCATTAATATCTTCTGAGTGTGTCACCCTCAAAATCCTAGCTCATAGGCTTGGAAACTTCAGCACTTCCTCATTCTATCATAAAATATCCAAATATTTTAATGTAGTAGACAACATTGTAGTTTTCCATAGCACTGATCAATTAGAAGAAAACAACTTAAATTTCCTATCGGCATGGGAAGACATGTCTTCTTATATATCGATAGAATGGAGGCTCTCTTATGCTTTGATGAGTAACAGTTGGAGAAAATGGCGAAGAATTCAACAATGTTCAGCTTTTCAGATTCTTTTTATGGGTGCAGTAATCTTCACAGAGGACTTTTGGAAAATGCACAAGTATGATTATAGTGTCGAGATCTAGCATTACTAATTGGTCAAGCCTCTTTACGGTGAAGTTTGTGATCAGTAACTGACATTTCATAATTGAATTCTGACGAGCATATTAATTGCATTCTTATCTTCATGATTTGTTCTTATATTTTTAATTCAAAAAATAAGAAACGTGCCCAGAAAAATAGTCTTTGGCCAATCAGAAAAAGAGATTTTTGTTCTCATAAATAAATTTAAAAATATAGAGCATAATACCTTAAGCAATATGATAATTGCTTCTAGAAAAAGAAATAGAGGGCAGTCAAACAAAAACATTAGTTCCTTGCCTTATACAAGGTAGGGACTAATAATAACTAAACCATTTTTCTTTTTAAAATCTTACTTAAAAACTAATTACATATCATTTTAAAATACATTTATTCAATTTTTTCTTCAATAATTTTAAATTATTTTATTCTAACTTTTTTAATCCTAAATTATAATTAAATCAATAAATAACAAAAGTATATTTTTAAGAATATAATTGTTTGATAATTTTTTACTAAAATATTTATAAATTTTGTTACAAAAAAATTTAATTTAGTTTTTAATGTTTTATATTTTCTATTTCAAATATATTTATTAGTTTTAGATTGTCCCTTACTTTTGTCAATCATAAAATGCTAACTTTTTCCACACTATGTTTAACTAGCTATTTTCCTTCAATCTTGTTTTAATTCTTTTTCACATTTTAAAATTTGTAAAAGTAATGTTGTTCTTTAAACTTACTAACTCTTTTGTTGGTTTGGATCAAATAGTCAACAATTTTTTTTTAAAAAGATTAATATTTCAGTTTATATTGGAAAAGGTAGAAACAAATACTTCATTGATTTAACTCAGTTTTATAATTGTTATTTAAATATTTCTTAAAATAACATAATCCTTAATCTTTTTCTTTTTTTAAAAAATTCTCTTCCAACTATCTTTATTCAATGTCCCTATAATAGCATGTTAAATCTCTTCATATCCTTCATACCCTTCATTTCTATCTATAAATCTCTATTATCATTATCTCTCTTTTTAATTTGTTTTCATATATATAAATATCTATTTTCCTTCTTTTCTAACTATTATGGGGAATATATCTCTTTTAACTCTCTCTTCATATAACAAAATGACAAATTTTGGACAAAAATGCGAAAAAATTAGGGCAAGCAATCCATCAACAATTCAAAAAAGAAAACCCTAGGTTGAATCAAATCGCAGGTAATAAGCCCAAGCCTTCCGCAAAGTAGTGGTTTAGACCTTCTTCGGCGGGCAGTCTAGATGCTTCCCATTCTGATTTTGCCATTAAAACTTTGAACAGATTTTCCATTCTAGAAAATCTGAGAGAGAAAGAAAGACATAATCGACATTTTCATCATGGAGCATTTTTTCAGAAGAATGATTCAAATGGTCGGTCAGTATTACCAAAGATCTCCTAGGTTGAACCAATCCACATTGCATCAAGATTGTTAGGTAACCATCGTTCTCAGCCATTTTTCACTATCGATAGTTTGGACAATCAATTTAGGGTTTTTAATTTGACAAAATATGCTTATCCCAATATATGTAAGCCCTCTCTTCATCCATTAGAGGTTGATAAGCTAGCATCATCTTCTTTGTTCCACTCCATTAGGCCTAGTTTTGTCTCATCCCCTACCAATTCATATCTATGTTCATATATTCCTCAGCACCGGTGTTCGACGGTTGGAGCTCCTATGGATGCATCAAACCTTAAGGGAAATCTAGGGTCTCAAATATCTCCAAAAAGTGAAGATAATTCCATCTTTTTATACAATGAGGAAATTGAAGACATATGTAACAACTGTCAAAAAGTTGGAATCTTTGTGGTATGGAGTGGCCCTAAGGATGATTTGCTCTTTCTCTCAAATTGGTTAATAGAAAACTATAGGGAACAAGTAAGTATTTCTTACTTTTTAGATAAAGTTTTATACTTAAATTGTATGGATGAATCCATTAAAAAATAATTTATTTATGTATCCGAATGTTTTTTCAATGGTCATGTGGTTAAATTTATAGAATGGCATCCAAATTTTGAAACAGAAAGGTTAGATATTATGTGTCCAATCTGGGTCAATATTCAATCCCTACTGCTAGAGTTAAATCAAATAGAGATTCTTAGGTCGTTAGGGTCTAGCTTGGGAGAACTCATAGGTGTAGATTCCTCCTTTCAATATTACAATAATGTAAAACTGCTCATTAGAAAAAAGTTTAATCAACCACTTCAAGGGCATAGGAAAGTGATTACAAAAAGAGCATCTTATGATTTAAATCTGCAGTTATTTGAGGGGGAAATATCAAAAATTGTAAGGATAGATGGGAGAAAAAACATTAGTTTCAAAACTCTACCTTTGACATTAGACTTTCACAGCAAGTTCCTTCCCAAAGATATGAGTCTAGAAAAAGAATTTGAGAAAAAGGTCAATTGTTCTGAAAACTTCTTCACCGTGTTTTGAAAAGAGTAAGATTCAAACAGATCTTTGGTGTAGAGAAAGGATTGTCACTGAAAATAATTCAAAAGCTAAGGGAAGACTCAAATCTATTACAGTGGCTAATCATATGAAGAGTCCAAAATTTTCACAAGGTAATGCAACATTAAAATGGAGAACTAAAGGAAAACAAGAAGTGTCAAAGAGCATCTTAGGGTAGGGGATATCATCAGAAGAAGGTAAAGATATGGAAACTAGTGGAATTCATCTACAATTGGCTCAAGAATAGTCAGCTTCTAGCGCAAGGGACCAAAGCTTATCTAGCTCTATTAACACTAAACAACAAGAAGTGAATATCACTTGTCGCAAAGTCTCTTCGGATAAGCATATAAATCTTATAGGTGAGGATCTAGACAGAATGTTACCATCATTTCAACAAAACAAGGTAGCATTGGATTCTAAAAAAGACAACATAGAGGATTTAGAGAATTCCTTATTATTTGAATCAAATGCAGATAAAGGTGAAATTATCAAACCCACATAGGAAGTACTTAAAGTGGAGCAATGTCAGATGCAGGTTTCAAAAGAAATAACTCCTAGCAAAGAGGTTTCTATTAGATCTTCCAAGTTTTGGCAGACTGCATCAGCTTCAGGTAGTTCACCATTTACTCCAGTAGTCAACCAAAAAGAAGTGGATTGCAATGCAAAGAGGGTAGAAAGCTCCTTGTTAAAAGAAGTACAAAACTTCCTAAATAAGGATATTATCATAGATTCAGAATTGGAAAACCTGAAATCAGAAGATGAGAATCTTGATCTATTATCTGATGAACTAGTCCAAGTATTTTGCTTCGAGAATATTGATAATAGTATAGAGTCCTAGAAGGATGAATTAATTCAAAAAATTCTTAAATTGGGAGGTAGCAATCACACATGCAAAGATTTAAGATGAGATCTTTTGAATATAGAGGCTGAGGATAACATCAAGGGGCAGATTCAGATCAGTGGAAATGTAATGGTTACAGAGCTAAAAGATAAAGGGGCTAGTATAGACAATATGAAAGGTTTAGACTCTGAAGCTAAATATCAACCTAGCATAATAAATCAGATCATCAAAGAACTTGAAACTGAAGATATGGAAGGAAATGTTGGCAACGAGATTTCTATTACTTAGAATCCAATTTTTTTTTTAGAGAACCTTGGGATCTAGATGAATTAGGAAGGTCTGAGCTCACCCAAATATGGCAAAGTGAAATGTAAACGAGGTAGAAGATCACTGAAGGAACTCAGGGAAGCTGATGGACTTAGTAGAGAATAGAAAAAGATTGATCAGTTACTTAATAACGGGAAGGGGAAGTGCCTTCCCAAGGAGTCATGAAGATTACAACATGGAATGCTATGGGCTTAAATGCCCCTAGCAAGAAAAGGTTATTAAAACTAAACCTTAAATCATTTGAATCGGAGATCATGTTAGTATAGGAAACAAAGTTAAATAAGTTAGAAGGAATGAAGTTAGATAAGATGCTAGGTCTATGGGGCTCCATCTTTCAAGAATCAGTAGGTGCGTCTGGAGGTCTAGGAATTTTTTGGAACCCTAGGATGGTATCCATAGTTTGTCTAAAGTGTAGTAACAATTGGATCAGTGTTAATGTCCAGAGTCTTAAATCAAATCTGCAGTTCATTTTAATTAATGTTTATGGTTCGATTAGTTATATGGGGTAAAAATTTATTTGGGAAGAAATTAATACTTTCATAAATAACTACAAGGATAGATCTTTCTTGGTAGGAGGAGATTTTATACTATTTTAGATCTATCAGAAAAAGTAGGTGGTATTCAACATCTCTCGCAAACGTCTTTAGATTTTAAAATATGGTATGATAAGCATAGCATGATTGGCATTCCAATTAATAATAAGAATTTTACATGGAATAATAGGAGGAAAGATTTCACATACATTGCTGAAAAATTGGATGGGTTTTTTATTATAGGTGATCTAGATGCTAATAATTTTAATTTTTAATCTTCCATTTTGCCAATTGCTGGGTCTGATCACTACCCAATTTGGTTAGACTTTATAAAGCCAATAAAACCCAATAGGAACCCATTTAAATGTGAAAAAATGTGTTTCCTAGATCCTAATTTCATCAAGAATATCAAAGGATGGTGGGCACAAGATAATTTTGAAGGTTCTAAGGTGTTTATTTTCATCTCTAAAATGAAGATGCTCAAAGAACGGATTCTAAGATGGAACAAAGAACATTTCAACAATATTTTTAAAGAAAAAATAGACATAGAAAATAGACTAAGAAACTTAAATTTAGAAATAATTAAGAAAGGCATGAACAATGAAAGTTTTCTGTTAGAAAAAGAATTACTCGCTAAATAGGAGGATATATTATCCAAAGAAGAATTTTTTTGGAGACAGAAATCAAGAGAAAAGTGGCTAGATGAAGGGGACCAGAATACAATTTTTTTCATAACTCCACCTTATATAATAGATCAAAGAGTAAAATAACCTGTATTAAAAACCACTTGGGTACATGAACTAAGAAACCAAGTGAAATTGTGGACACCATCATGACACACTTTTAGGAAATATTAAATAATTATGAAGGTTCAAATAGAGAGGCACAAGATAAAATGCTTAAATTTATCCCCAAACTAATCTCACCCGAGATAATAAGGTTTTAAATAAACCTATAACTTTGGAAGAGGTGAGATTGGTAGTTTTTAATATGAATCTAGATAAATCTCTAGGTCCTGATAGTTTTTAGGCCTTCTTCTTCCAGAAATGTTGGGATATTATTGGGGAAAATCTTTGGAAAGCCATTGAGGCATCGAGGAATGGCGGAGTTCTGTTATCAAAAATCAATCATTCCTTTCTTACGCTGATTCCCCAAAAGAATGAGCCCGAGACTGCAAGGGATTTCAGGCCTATTGCTTTGTGTAACACGGTCTATAAGATTTTCTCCAAGATACTAACAAATAGGCTTAAGGGTTTCCTCTCGAAGTTAATTTCTGAGCAATAAACGAGTTTTGTTCCTGGTAGATCCATTATTGATGACATTCTTACAATCCAAGAAACTATTCATTTTGCTTGTAAGAGCAAAGAGCCATGCATGTTCATGAAACTAGATATTCAAAAAGCTTATGATATGGTTGATTGGCAATTCCTGTGTAAGGTTCTTGAAGCTTTTGGATTCTCCCATCAATGGATTAATCTCATTTTGAAATGCATTTCTAATCCTAAAATTTTAGTACTCATTAATGGGATGCCTAAAGATTTCTTTGAAATTTCAAGGGGTATTAGACAAGGAGACCCGTTATCTCCCTCCCTCTTCATCATTATGGTGGAAGCCTTCAAGAGAGCTGTGTCTGATGCCTACTATAATTAGAAATTTTTTGGTATTAATGTTGCGAGAAACATGCCCAATATCACACATCAAAAATATACAGATGATACTATACTGCCTACAAAAAGTATAGTTACAGAGGCATCGAGACTTAAAGCCATCATAAAATCTTATATGGTGGCGTCCGGTCAAAAAGTAAATGAGGTCAAATCTGAAATCTATTTTTTAAATACTAAAAAAGAAATATAAGATTATATATGTAAGTTAATGGATTATAAAAAGGTCATTTTCCTTGTAAATATTTGGGCATTTCTCTAAAGAAGGGTGTGAAATCCAGTAAGGTTTGGCATAACACTTTTGAAAAATGGACACTAGGATTGGTAGCTGGAAAGATAAATGGCTCTGAAAAGCAGGAAAGACTACTAAAATTAGTTCTATTTTATCAATCATTCCTATTTATCTTCTTTCCTAACTCCCTATTTCTAAAAATTATCACCTAAAATTTGAAGCCAAGATTAGGAATTTTCTTTGAGATTGTGAAGAAGACAAAAAATTGGTGCTTATTAAATGAGAAAATATTTGTAAGCCTAACAACATGGGTGGTCTTGGGATCAAGAATTTGGAATGGCAAAATGAAGCCTTAGGAGAAAAATTAATTTGGCATCTTTTTAAAGAAAGAGATCACAAATGGGCGAAGATTTTATACAATAAATATCTCAATGCAGATGTTCCTCTATCAATTTTTAGAATGAAGAATCCCCCCAAACGGTCGGAAAGCTGGAATTTTATGCTGAAGTGTCATGATTTAATTTGCAAGTTTCTTACCTAGGATGTTGGTTTGGGTGATGAGGCCTTATTTTGGGAGGACTCCTAGATGGAAACCCTCCTATAGTTTCTAGACCCTTCCCTAAGGATTTCGAGGATAAATTAGTCTCTCTTTAGGGTGCTAAAGTTAGTAACTATAAGACAAAAATCACTTTGGAAGGAACTGACAGATTGGTCCAGAAATCTTTGGAAGGGGTGGAAGCAGATTCTATGGTTATAGAGGCCTTTGAAAAGATTTTTTTAGATAAGGAAATTAAGCAATCTGAGAGGAAAGATGAAATTATTTGAGCAGTAGCAAATGACAAAAAATATAGCGTGAGAAATGGTTACAAAGCTTTGTTACATTCACAAAGATGGAATAAAGTAGATATTCCTCTCAAGCTTTGTTGGGATGCTACTTGTCTCCCCAAGGTAGGATTCTTCTTATGTGTTGCTCTCCAAAACAAAATTTTGATGGTGGATAGGTTATGCAAATTTGACTTTCAAGGTCCATCTAGATGCATGTTATGTAAACATAATAGTGAAGATACGGACTGTAGAACAAGAATTAGTATGCAAAGAACATTTACAAATAAAGTAAACATTCACAAACCAAAAACTAAATTCACATATATGCTTAGACAAAGAAAGCAAACAAGAAGTGCAAACCTCACAAGAGAAAACGCTCCATGCTTTCTTGATTCTGTAGATGTGTCCTTTTGCTGTGGATGTATGCTGAAGATGCTCAAAAGCTGCTTCAATGGAGATGGGTAATGGCAAATTGGTAGCTTTTTGAGCTCTCAATTTGGCATTATAAGGGTATGGGTATGTCTTTTGGCTCTCAAAAGGGCATGGTAACTTTAGCTCAAAGATTGTTGATGAAATGGCTTGGGATGGGATTCAATTTATAGGCTAAGGGGTAGAGGGATGGAGGGCTTAGATGCAAGGATGGATGAAGGCTTAAGGAGGGCTAGGATGCACTCAAAGGAGAGCACATGGATTGTGCTTGTTTAGCACCAATGGGAAGGTGACACTTGTCACAAGGAGGATGAGTGTGAGAGGGTAGGGTAAAGGGTTGGTTAAAGGCATGATGAGTGGGGTTGAGTATGTAAGAGGGATGTAAGAGTCATGAGTGGGCTTGTAAGAGTCTTTTATGTTTTGTAAGAGCACTCATGACTTAGTGGTTGGGTTTTTTTGAGGGGAGACTTTGGTTTGGATTAGGAAAGTCTTAAACTTGTTTAAGGAATGTGACAACATTAGGGGGTGGATTAGGCTTGGGTTTAGGATTAGCTTAGGGATGTTAGAGATGTGCAAGTGGATGGCATTAATGAGGGTGGGTGAGTTAGTGGCTAAGCTTGGTTAGTATGGGTGGATGGGGTGGATTAGGCTAAATGGAGGATTAGAGATAGGTTAGGGGTTTTTGAATTTGAGGATTTCATTTATCAAATAGATTTATTTAATAAATGGGGATTTTTGGAATTAGATAGGAAAAAAGGATTTAATTGATAAATAATAGATTATTTGATTTATCAATTAGGACTATAGATGATTAATTAAATTAATCAACTAGGGATGGCAAAGGATTAATTAAATAAGAATTTAATTAATGATGCCTTTAGAGATGGCTAAATTAGATTACCAAAGCAGTGTAATCAAATTTAGGTGTCTACACGGACCACCTATTATATAGTTGTTCTTTTTCTCAAGCATGTTGGGAATGGCTTAGACCCAGGTTGGGGTGGTCTATGCCTTTGCTAAAATCTTTCCTTGATGTCCTCAAAGATTGGCCCACAAATTTGGTTAAAGGTATTTATAGTAAACTCTGGAACATATGCCCTTCAATCATTTCATGGGAAATCTAGAAGGAGAGGAATAGACACATTTTTTGAGACTTCGAATTAAATCTTGAGGAGTTAATTTTAAAAATTGAGGCTAGCATAGTGGAAGTTACTAACTCCCATCTAAGAAATTCTAGGAAAGAGGAAAGATCTTTCTCTACTTGGGATGGTCTTATGAAGAAGAATTGGGTCAACTTGATTAACCCACCTCTAGTATACTCCAAGAAAAGTAAAGAAGCCAGGGAAAGTTGTAAATGGTCTCCCCCTTTGAAGGGAAGGTATAAACTCAATTTTGATGGGGAAACTAGAGGCAATCCAAGTACGACAGGGATTGGTTGTATCATTTACAATGATACAGGCAAATGGATAGCTAAAAAAGCCATGTCTATTCAGCCCACCTCCAACAATCTAGCTAAATTAGAAGCTTTAGAAAAAGGACTACATCTATGTCATGAGTTAGGGGTGACAAAAGTTATCATAGAAGGTGACTCTCAGATCATCTTAAACATGGTCAGGAAATGTACTACCCCTAATTGGGTCCTCAACTCTAAGTTAGGTGAAGTGCTTGATCTTCTAGACCGGTTCGTTAAGAGTAGGATATGTCACATTTTTTGTAAAGGTATCTAGAAGGTCGATAATCTAGCAAATAAAGGAGCCGATGGTGTTAATTTCCAGGTCATTAATGAAGTATCACCGGTCTTAGCTATATCTCCTAAGTTATCAGCATAAATTTTCCCCCTTTCAATTTTATTTAGTTTTTTGATTTTAGGATCACTTATTTCCTTGTTGTTTATTATTTATAACTTCATATAGATTTTGGTTGCCAACTGCGTAGATTCCTATGATTGATCCTTGCTTTGGTGCTAATGATTGTCTCCCTTTTTCGCTTATCATAGCGATAGGTGGTGTCCTTTGTTAATTTTATCTAAAGTTAGCATTGTTATTATGATTTTTTGTCTCTTTGGCTTCTTCATTATTATTATTTTTTTTTTCCCTAGTGTTTCAATTTGATGATGTCATTATTTCATGAGGTCATGCCAGATTGGCATTCCAAACCCTTCATTTATATTTCTTTTATTTGCTGCTATCATTTTCCTCATGTATTGTATGGTTTGCTCCTATTTGCAAATGGAGTCCAACATCTATGTTTTCCATTCTAAGGAAACCCACACCATGGCCTTCCACGACAATGTTAAACCAGAGCAATGGAATAGAATACTACAACCGATGGATGACATGACAAGGATTGCTGTGAGTAGGGCTATTGGGGAAGGAGTCCTTGACTATAAACTCTCTTTTTTAAAAAAAGAGGGGTAAACGCTTTGACCTGGAGCTATGAACCAGTGAGGCCACAAACGGGGGACCTCATCCCCATTAGATTTGAACATTGATGGCAAGGATAAGAACTCAACAACTTAACCATCACAACATGCCACTATTGGCATCCTTGACTATAAACTCACATGGAGGACAAACAGTGATATAATTGGTTCCTTCATTAGATGCATGGCAAGAGCGAGGGTAGAGCATGGAGCCATAATCCAAATTTGTTGTAATATTTTTTATCCAACCTGGAGAAAGGGTCTTGAGCAAGCGGTTAGGAGCATTGATGATAAGCTGCAAATTCCTCTCCTAGAGAAATACATGGATCTTCCACCGGGGTCTCCAGATCTGGAGGTTGCCTATCATCGTCCATCACTAATCATTCATGAGAACCTAGTCTTTTACAAGAAATGGCCCAAGATGGAGACAAGTATCCATTTTCTTCTGCATTGGAGGGGCATTGTGGAGGAAGAGAATAGGGTTTGGCTTACCAATTACCTTAGTGTTTTTAATGCATATATTCATCTTGGGGTAGTATTTGATAATCTAGATGCCCTAAGTTTTTGTATCCCAAATTCAGAGAAGACTAGTAGGGTTAAATCTAGTTTTGAGTTCCCTCCCAACTTTCATGTGGAAAACCCTAATGACATCTCTGAAGTGATTATGGTATTCCCAAAGTAAGGTTTTCTTGGATGTTGGTATGTTGCTAAGTTTTTGTAAGTCCGATTGATATCCATGTATCATTGTTAAAGGTTTTTTGTAATGGACTCTATTGACATGGTTTCATCATTTTTAGCTGAAGTTAAGCATTTTGGTTTTGTATGTTATTCTAGGTCACAGATGTATGAAGATTCTAAAAAATCTTTTATTATGGATATGTAAATAGTTTTAATATGATATCAATAATATCTAATATTAATTTCCGTTGGGTGGCTCTGGTTCTACAATATTCATGATATGTGTTTTATTGTCTTGTTAATCAGTTTTGAAAGGTTCATTTTAATGTAGTTGAGATAGTGTGAGTATGGATGGAAGTATGGTAGTCTGTTTGATGGATTATTCATGAAATCTTCACTTAGACAATGTACGTTAGTTCTGATTTATTTATAGCTATTTGATTTACTCTAATGGTTGTCTATTTTACAATAGGTAATTAGCTTCTTGCATTAGAATCTATCCATTTTGTCGACTTAGATTTAATAATTCTTTATCAGAATTTCTTGGGAAATATGGAGGTTGTTCTTGTGATTTTGGTTAAAGGAAGGCACTCTATTTTATCTTTAGTTGATATGAGTTCTGGATGATAAACAACGATGGTTGTCTCATATCTCTCCTTATCAATTTTTTCACCATTTACCTCACATGGTAGATGATTTTAATTTGTAGAATTTGTAGTGTATTGCTCTTAATTTGATGGCACTCTATTGTCTGTCTCTATCCTTATTTGGTCTTCAATTTATGTTTCTATTTCTTTGTTTCCAATCCGGCTATTTTCTACACTTATTATGAAGCTTTTATTATATTTAGTAAGGCATCTCTCTGTGTTTGTATCTTAAATGTTTGGCATGTAGTTTTGTGGTGTTGGTTTGAGTATGGAAAGAAGGAATTGGTTGATGGATATTTTCAGTCTTGCTTGCTAGAATTTAGCAGTTGAATCTTAAATCTATATCTTGTTTTTGTAGTTGTTATGATCTCTACTTTAAGCATTTTAATTAACTTAATATCCTCCTTTATTGTCCTATTTTGGGTAGGCTTAATTAGTTTTATTTTCTTGATATATATAGGAGATAATAATTGCATCTATTGATGTCATATCTTTGTTATTTAATTAGGATTTTATCAATATTGATTCGGTATTAGATATAATTTTATCGTAGATTCTATAATATTTATTATTAACCAGTTTGATTGCAAGATAGTTAGACAGGGATGATCGCATTTGGTCTCTATGCATAAATAAAAAGAAAGTATTGGAATCCTTACCAAGAGGCATTGGTGGCTTCAAAGAACTATGTACTTTATTTTCATTGTAAACAAATAATTACAATGTAATGCATAATTAGGATTTTCTGACTGGGGTACGCCCCTTTTATGTTGTAATAATATAGGACTGAGTTCCTGGGCTAGACCGGAGGTTTTCTTTCCCTGTTCTTTCCTACCAGTGCCCGTTTGAATGGTGGAACATTATTGTAATTATTTTATTATTAATAATATATCATCATGGCCTTGGCCGTTTACCAATTAAAAAAAAACTCTCTCTTCATATATTTTACTCTCTAATTTCCTTCTCTCCTAACTATTGGTAGGAACTTTGACACAATGTGTCTCTTGTTATTATTATTTCCTGCCTTATGTAAGGCAGAGAAATAATGTTTTCATTTGGCCCCCTATTAATTTGCAAGGACATCTAATTTTCAAAAGCTAAAGTTGAAGCTAAAGTTTAGTAGCAAATATGTTTTTAGACAATTAGAGCAAAGAATTTCCCATTTTCTCATTGGTGGCTAACTAATTTCTTTGGTTTAAATTCTATTTTTCAAATTAGAAAAAGAAAGAAAAAGATGTGGATAACATCAAATTAATTATATAAATAAATGCATGATGGGGCAACTCACACTGGAGTAAAGAAAGGTTAGTTATCAAATAATTAAAATATAAATAAATGCATCCTCCCTTTGGACATTAAGAAAGGGTGTCTGTTCATCATTAATACAAATGAATTTAACTCCATTCTATTGTTGCCTTTGTTAATATAAATTTGAGATATTGTATTTCCTTTCAATTAGATAAATAATGCAAGGAATAATTACAATGTGGACTAATAAAAATGTAGATTTCATCACCTCGTATTTTTAATTTGACAATGTGGACTAATAAAAATGTAGATTTCATCACCTCGTATTTTTAATTTGACATTATTCTCATTGCTTGTTGGCTAATTTGACATCATTCTCATTGCTTGTTGGCTAATCTGACATTATTCTTGTTACTTGTTGGCTAATTTGACATCATTCTCATTGCTTGTTGGCTAATTTATGATGAGCACTAGATGTGAGAAATAATGCAAGAGAGGAATTGGAATCTTATGAGAATGAGCAATAAGATTTTGTGGAAGGGCATTTAGTTATTTTTTCTCTTGTTTTGATTGATAAAATTTTATCATTTTATTAGTAGATGTCATAATCAAAATGAAAATTGCCAATAGTGGCATGTTGTGATGGTTACGTTGTTGTGTTGTTATCCTTGCCATCAAGGTTCAAATCTCATTGGGATGAGGTCCCCCGTTTGTGGCCTCACTGGTTCATAGCTCCAGGTCAAAGCGTTTACCCCTTAAAATGTTAGAAATGATTGAATAAGAATGATGGAATTTGCAAAGAATGTTTTTGATCATTGTTTTGTCATTGATGTCAAACTTGCTACTTGTAGGAATGACAATTGTTTTAGTGATCCAAATACTATCAATTGGTTGATTGACAAGGAGGTGGCAATCAATAAGATGTAACTAGAGTACCTAGAGAAAGGTTGAAGTTATGATGTTGTAATGAAGTACAAGGATCAACTAAGCCATTGATGAAATAGTGTATTGTTGACATATTCTAAGACACATATAATAGACACATTAAAACATATCAAAGATGTAAGGTTTTAGCTATGATATTTGTGATAGCCTAACTAAGTTCATAAGAGATGCCAAGCAAGAACAAGCCAAGTATTAGTAAACCAATAATGCCGAGTTGCTGCATTATTTTGAAATCGAAGATTCGCTAAATCTGAGCCAACGAGGTTGTTACCTAGAAGTTTGTAAACCAGATAGAAGATAAGAGTGATGAGTTGGTGGCACAGAACACCATGTAAAAAGGTTTTTAGCAAATACAAATGGATGCTAGACAAGGTTTCTAGATGAAGAAGAAATATGGGTAGATACATTGTATCCTACCTAATCCATTGAAACCCTAAAATTGGAGAGGGAGAATTGAGCGGGAAAGATATTTTAGATTTCTATTTAAGAAGTCATAAGGTCGCGAAGAAGTAGTGTGGTGGTAGTAAGAAAGTATGAAAGCATGAGCTGCTGAAGAAAAGTGCTAAGGAGAAAGAGAGCAAAGAATACTCTGTTTTGCTGGATGACCACACATATGATTGCATTGTTATGATGAGTAAAGAAGACTCAAGGAAACAAAGCTTGAGAGGAAGACAAGCTAACATAACTGAAGTGATTAAAAAGCCAAGCAAAGGATTGAACTGAAGTGTGATCTGTAATCTGCAAGTTATGTTGTAAGTTGTATCAGATCAAAGCCATTGTTGTTACTTTCTAGCAATTGTAACAGTTAAGATAAATCCTATGGACTTAGGTTGGTTTAATAGCCATATTGTAAATCCTTTAATAGGGTGACATTCCAAGTGAATGTTTTGAAGTCCTTTAACCAGGCCCATTCCTAACAGTTTGGTGAAATCCTCTAACAAGGTCGCATTTAACAATGTGTTGTAGCCTTTAACAGGGCAGGCTTCTCACAGGGCAGACCATCAAAAGTGGTTAAAATCAATTGCACAGTTATTTTGTGGGTATCATCCCCACCCCAATTTTACCTTCTTATTCCTGGAGGGTTTCTGGGTTATCAAATTCTTAGTGTTATGATGTGATGCATGTCTACTTTTCTTAGTTGTTTCAATATTTAAATTGCATACATGATAAGTTCAGTTATGCACCATTAAGGATTTGTAGAGAAAAAGGGAAAAAGTTTTATTATGGCATTTGGACCTTGAATAACTGATTCACCCCCCCCGCCTCTCAGTTATTCTAAAGAATTATAAGATAAAATTAAAAATTAAAAAAATCAAAATGAAAATTAAATTTGCTTTTTACATTTTCAATTTGATTTTACTTTAAATATAAAAAAGTATTTTACTTTTAATAGCTTTTTTATAATTTACTTTTTGACATTCTATTTTATTATAATTTTATTTATGTTTAAATATTTATAAAATTTAATATTTAATTTATCTTCCTTAAACATTGTTTTGTAACATATTCTAGATATATCATTCTTTCTTTTTAATATTAAATTTCATAATTTAGATAATATCTTTTTTAATTGTTGAACTTATTTAAACTCTTTCATGGATTTCATATTTTGCTTATATTTTCACTTTTAATGTTGTTTAAATCCATGAAAAACATCTATCATGATAATGAGGTTGTGTTTTAAACATTTGCAACTTCATCACACCTCTTACAAATATTTCACTATACGGTATTCAATGGTGTTCTTCAAATTGCGAACTCGATGAGTAAGGGGAAACTATATGCATAATGCACTTCAAAGCAGCAAAGAAGAAAGATATCTTTGTGTGCTTGCAACAACTATGCTAAACTCATGTTATTTTATGTCATCTTGAATCCACACAAACATTTCAAGATTCCAAAAGGCAGGGACACCAGCTCGCAAAGAGCTCTTGTTATTATATTGGTCTTATTTTTGCAATGATTTTTAATATATTTTGTATTAAATTTGAATTGTAATTAATGTTTATTTAGTATTAAATACAAATTGTAATTAATGTTTATGTTAGTAGCTATTGATAGTGTTTGTGAAAAATAATATGAAATAATTAACTTTATTTTGTCTTTATTAAATCTTATAAATATACAAATTATAATAGTTTTGAACATTTCATGTTAGTAATTAGTTTCAAATAGATTTTTTAAAGTTCATATAGTTATTTTTGTTATCTTTTTATCTAAAAGTCTAAAGGTATTATATAAATATGGATATAAGTTAGGTTTTAAATTTATAATTTGATTCAATTTGGAGGTTGAAGTATCTACAAATTAGGTTTGAGTTCTTAAGATGAGCAAAGCTAATTTTAATCAAATCAATAGTTAAATATTGTTCTTTTATGTAGAAACATGTCAATTGTACACTAGTATTTCTTATGAGATGTATAGTTTAAATCAAATTTAAAATAGAAGACTCTTACATTTTTTACCCACTTTAATTTATTATTAGTGAACTAATGCAATTCATGTATATCAAATTAAACAAGCAATCCTATTGAAATTATCAAAGTACTTATAAAAATATATACATAGATATAGACACACATTATATGCTTGGTCCTCATAATTGAAAATAAATTTCTAAAATCTTCTAATTATATGACAACTCTCAAAAAATCCAAAAAATGGAATATAAAGGAAGTTGTGAAAAAAAAGGATCTTATAAGACAAATTATTTTCAAACAATGAGATTTCAAATAAATAATTTTTTAATTGAGAAAAATTTACAAATTTAGATTCAAACTTTATAAATTTTATGATTATTTTTCAAACAAAGAAATAAGTAATATATGACTCATGAAAATGAAAATCACTAATTGGTACCAGTGATTGCAATAGTATTGCTTATGGCAAGTACAATAATAATGAGGAGAATTTTTGTCCTTTTTTGATAAGATTATGTAATAGATGAGGTCAATTGGCTCTTTATTTAGTAAATAATATTGTTTGTGCAAAAAAGATTTCATGGAGAAGTGGAAGGTTTTGAATTGGTGATGCATTCATTATTAGTAGGCTCACTATAGATTTTTAATGGGGAGGAAGGGGGGGAGAGAGAGAGATGGATAGATAGAGAGAAGTGTATATATAAGAGAGAGGTGATAAAATTGTAAGAAGAATTGTGGGTAGTTTCCCATGATCTTAGGTTTGAATCCGAGGGCCTGCTTCTTAAGATGCATTGGTTCTACAAGTAAGTGGATGAATACCAAGGGGATTAGTCTTGCCTCAACTCACCTCAGACTATTGGGCATTGGGATGGGTGATGAGGATACCATTGGGTTAAAAAAAATGTAAGAAGAATTTACAAGAGATTAATAAGTTTCAAATATAGCTAGGGTGTAAATATTGGTGGTAAACTATATATGTAGGTAGTAATCATTGTAAATGTAGCACACATGATTGAGCATATGTTTCATAGTGGAGATGTGACTTAAGTTTATAGGGGTAAAGAGAAATAATAATTAGCGCAAAGAGAAAAAGTATATATAATGGTTGAGGGAGCTCTAAGTAGGTGTTGAACGACATTATTGCATGATGACAATGAAAGAAGTTCTTGCAAATATCTCTCTTGAAAAGTTGATAGAATACCAACTCCAAGGTTCTGAGACGTTGTTTTTCAACCTCTTGGATAACTAGGTTGAAGAAAAATATTTTTATTCATGAGGGGCCTTTGTTGGCTATGTGAGATCAAAACGGTAATCATGCAAAACTTGTAAAATATTTGTGGAAAAATTAATATTTTTCTATGTTTCTATTTTTTAATGAATGCAATTTCTAACATGCAACTATTATAAATTTCTAATCTAACTAAATTAATGATTTACACAAGAGATAGGGTAACGAGAATTGTAAGAAAATTGCTGAAAATGAATTTCCTAAATGGACATAGCTATAGTAGCAACGCATCTACAAATTAAATCTTCAAAGGGAAATGAAAGAAACCAATGAAATCAAGAGCACTGTGCCCAAAAATTCACTAATGTAATCATCAATGGAACAAATAAAGATTGTATAAATTTTACAACTTATCAAATTGTGTAGCCACTACAAATGCGCATGCACACAAGACAAACTTTTATGAACATACTAAGAATTGTTCCCTTCTCTAAGTTGCCACTATAGAGGTATTATGCAGATATTCATGACAAACTCCAAATAAACTAAGATCCCACAAGCATTCAACACAATAAGATAATTACCTCCATTGTTATTCATGAACATATTGCGTAAAGAAAATGCACAATCAAACAAGAATCACCACACACAAAATGAGTGCACCAAATGTATATACTTTATTACATAAAATACCATCATGTTTTACATATTACAATCATGTATTTATAGAGAACTCTTTCCATACATATAATTTTTGGAGTTAGGGCTTCTCCCTTGCAAAAAGTAAGCAAAAACTTATAAATCTATGCTAATTATGTATGCACTATCTCCTATATAGGTGTTAAGTTGGCCTGTACTTTTAATTTTCATTATGTTATGGTGGATGGACCTTTACATGTCATGAAAAATCTAATAGAAGAAGAAGATAAGAAAAGGAAGCATCTCCAACAAGCTTTGGCTTGAACTTGCACTGGACAAATGCCTCTAAAAATATCATCTTCATCTCCTCCATGTGCATCAATCAATTCATTACTGACCAACTCAAAAATGCATAATTAGAGCAAAAGATTGCTAAATTTAGGAATTGGCAGTCAAAACATGCAAAACTCATTTCACAGCTTAGAATTATCTCATGTCATCAGAGTTACAGATATACAAAATGACAACTTGCTGAATTTTAGGATGTCTTCAAAATTGCAGAGTTGCAAAACTGCGTGGGTCAAAAATTTGAAATTTCTCACAAGTTAAAATTCTCAAAATTGGAGACATGGGTTTTCTCCTTATTCCTTTGCAACTTCTCCACAATTCTAGTTACTTCAAAAGAATCTAACATACCTATCTCCTTTAGCTCAATCTCTATCTTCAAGCACAATTCTTGGATCTGCATTTGTAATTGTTCATAACTCTTTATCATGTTCTCCAGCTTCTTTTGTGCATTCTCATCCTTAAATGCTTTCCTTAAATCATCCTTAGTAGACACCATCTCGAATGAGGTGCAAAATTGTTACACAACCATTATAGTTGGGTATAAATAACTCCTTGAGTCATTGGTGAAAATATGTAAACTTTCTCTACTGAAGAACTTGTCATCCTCAACAATCATTATTTATAGCCTTCTCTCCTATATCTTGAATTTCTTCAAATATCTCAATCTCCTTTTCCCTCCAACTCTGACCTTCTTTATCCATTCGTCAAGTTTATCTAATTTTTCCCCATCAAAAAACTACAAGCAACATTTGAAACCTCTACTTGAGTGTTGACTTCAATGACATCCATTGTTTCAATTGATCTACAATACTATTATGGCATTCAACAATGTTGGCCAACCTGATTGTAATATCCAAAATAGAATGGAGTAGCCACAAAAAAATTTCCATGCACTCAAGTCTTATTTCTTCAAATTGTCACAACATCTATAGAAAGTGTCCAAAAAATAATATATCTATGATGGGGTTAGAGTTTGTTATTTAAAGGAAGTCTTTAATGCAACTTTTAGGTTAATCAAGTCAGTGGGACCTACTATCTCTTTCAAATACTCTTTTTAAAACTCATTTTATCTTTTCAATTCTTGGATTTTTGCATCATCTTTGTCCAATTCCTAAAATAATTGACATAATCAATGTGTTGCTAGTGCCTTTCCCCACTCAAGAGTTCCCAGAATGATTTCCTATATACTAATAATCCTTGAGGGCTAAATTGGATGGGTCTCCTTGTGTGAGAGGTATAACTATTTGTGCCACCTAGTTATTCTTCTTATCTCATGTCGCAAATTCTAACTCTTAAGGCTCTCATTGCAATAGGCACTTGAAATGTTTCTCAAATTGTCAACACATTAATGTACTCCATGGTGGTATAAGTTCTCCTCCTCGATTGGACTTTCGTAGATAACCACTTTGTTCTTGAAATCTGTGATGAATCTAATTATTGTGGGGACATAATAGAAGTAGTGACAGGCCCTTTACCTTTATCCATTGTCTTCCTCAAGGTTCCCTCATCTAGCCTCTATGTTGCCACTTGTGGAATCTCTATCTATTTTGGAAAAGTTAGAGGGATTTGAACTTGCAGTGTCACTTGAGTTGTCTGCTCTATAGTTGCCCATCTTTATCTACTTCTTGATTTTGATATTTTTTAGAGGTGGAGGTACAATTATATTGCCTTGTTTTGGAGGTGGAGGCAGAGGAGTGGCTGGTCTACTTGAAGGTAGTGGAGGTACATGTAGTTATTCATCTTAAGGAGGTTGGGGTGTCCTTATAGAAGACAAAATATTTAAATCACCATCCTTAGGATCCTCCATAAGCTTCTCATCCCTTATTTCTCCTTCCTCCACTACATCTACCATGCTTCCCCTTGCCACTAGCATGAAATCAAAATCTAACCACTCAAACACATCTGAACCAAATTCCTCAAATGTTTTTACCTTCTCTTAGTATGTGGATTCATCAATTTGGATTGGGTGTTTTTGGGTAGTAGGAGGCATTTGTGTGGCATATTCTCCTTTTCTTAGCTTCAATAGCCTTACCAGCCCAAGTTCTTCTCATGAGAGTAATATTTTCTTTTGTATAGTCTCCCTCCTTTTCTTGCACCTTAGAAATCGACTCTAGTATTAAAGGTAAAATAGAACTTCTCTTCTCCTCTTATATACCTTCCCCTTTATAGGTTCAGGCTCTATCATGACACTCATTTTTATTTTCCTCTTAGGCACCATCTTCTTGGGAGTAACTTGCTCTTGTGTAAGTGTTGTTTTTCCCATATAGTACTGAGAGGTTAGGGGTGAATCAATACTATTCACAAAACTGGTTGTTCTTCTTATTATTTTTGCTATGCTTATTATAACCCACTTTACATTTAGAAACAAGGTAAATGTAGTAAGGTAAAAATAGATTAACTCGTACACAAGAGCATTCATCAAGTTGACACAAATATTTTGTACATAGAAAACCTTGATGAGAGGGTGAAAACTATGGTGGGGATAACCTACCTACTAGCCCTTATAATGCATGTAAAGGGGTGCCCTGTTAAGAGCTACAAATGCTTGTTCTAGAAGTGCATCCTTTTAGGAATTCTTGTAACTTGTTAGAGTTACTAGAGCCGTGTTATAGCTACCTGGTCAAAGAATTTACAAATCTCTTTCTAAGAGACACCTTGTTAGAGGATTTTACAATAAGCTTCCCTATGAAGCTAGTCTTGCTAGGAGCTTACAAGTAGATGTAGTGGTAAGAAATCATACTAAGTGTTCAACCTAAGTGTGGCATTGAATTTTCATATAGATATATGCTTTGTCTCATGTGAAGATGCGTTGTTCTTCTTATTTTACTGGTTAGTGTTTTAACTTCACCTCTCCCTATGTTTTATGGTTTAGTTCATCATTTCCCTTCTTCTAGTCTATTGCTTCTACTACAATTTCCCTTGTTGGGTTTCCTTTCTTTTTAGAACTCTTCTCTTTATATTTTCATTCTCAATGGAAACAATAACTCACTCTTTAACTTTGTTGAATATATCCCTCTTTCAATGTCTAGCATAGTTACCCGTTGCCATAATTATCTTGCTTGATTTTCGAATTCAAAATTTGAATTCCAAGCTTGCTTTGTTCATAAAAGTACTGTGAACCCTATGCTTAGGGTCTAGGTTGCTAGCATTGATAATTCTTTGATGTACACCAATGGCAGTTGGTTGTCCTTGTCTTCTTGGATCATTTAGCTTTTCCCTTCAATCACATTACAGGTGACTCATTGCATTGATGACTCATACTAATGGATATCCATTTCTATCTTCTTGCTTGGTGTGCTAGAGTATATGCCAACGTTCCTTGACTAGTAACTCTAGACATCTTCCTCTTGACCAGTTGTCATGCATTTTGCAAAACATATGTTCTTGGCTATCAATGACAACACTCAATGCTTTTTCTTATTCTACATGCTAATGAAGCATCTGGGGTCAACAATCTCCCCCTTTGGCACTGACAGAAAGACATTGTTTACCACCATGCTCCCCCTTTTTGCTTTACGAATTCCTCCCCTTTTTCTTTTACTAGTGAATAGTTCCAATAGATGGACTTTGATAAAAATCTGTTAGACTGCTTGTTCTTAGTGCCTACTTCCCTTCATGTTGCATGTTGCTATTGAATTTGTGCTTCTATTTGTTTGAGTCCCTTTTTCTTCAATATTCTCCATAACTAGTATTCTCATTTTCCTTCTTTCATATATTCTCCCCCTTTGATGTTCTTCTCCTTCTGATTGATATCACATGTATACTACCCAATGTATATTATATTCTCCATATTCTCACCTTGTGTATTCTTCCTCTTTTTGTCATCAATGAGAAAGGTGTGATTGCTTGTATATTTTCCATATTCTTCTTTGGTGTACTATCCCCTTTGTTGCTACTATAGGTTGTTGGAATACATCTTGATATTTTCATTTGATAGTGGTGAGATAGGTATTCCATGACACGTGCAATGTTGTGAGAGCAATGATCTCACTCTTCGGGTCTCCCAAAAGTGTCTCCACTTTAGTCATGCTTGTGTGAGAGATTTGACTGATAATGACTTCTGCACTTACAATTTGTGTTTAGATGATTCCTATCACTGGAGATAGTTGGCATTTTATTTCTATGAGCCTAAGGGCTCTCTTCTCCTATTCATTCTTGATCTCATGTATGAGATTTAGTGTCCCTTGTGTTTGGGATAGATAGTCAATGACTACATTGTAATTGTTTATCAGATTTTTTAGCTCTTGTTGAGTTTGTTGAAGTTTCTACTCCAGATCCAGTGATAGGGTGTGTGGATTGGATGACTTCTTAAGGACTTGGGTTGTGGTCTTGGTGCAGTGGCACCCATGAAAGAATTAATTTACCATCATTATGGTTTAATATTATGGACAAATGTAAGCAAGAAATGTGACATATCTCGAGAGAATTAATATCTTATCATTATTATTTAAGTTGATGCACAAGTTTAATTCAATGGGTAATGTATCTTATAAAAAATCCTCAAACAAAAGTATTTTACACTATTTTGTAACCGAATGAGAATTGAATGAATGATTTTAGGGTAGTTGTAAACAGTTTGTAAACCGTTCAAATAGTCTTTAAAAGACAGCTCATAATGTAATGGAAGGAGATAGAGAAGAGAATCAATAAGAGGGGAAAAGACAATAGGTTTGAAGAAGAGAGTAAATTAAGAAGAAACTCTCATGGCTCTCTGGCAATAGCCACCAGAGAGCCATACGTTTGTAATCTGTCATTAGTATATAATGGAAGTGTGTTTTAGTTTTAATAATGTTTCAGTCTTCTCTATATCGATCTTTTGTACTCTGAAGCATTCAGTTACAGTTCATTGGTTCATTGATAGGAAGCATGTTATAACAATTTGGTTCGGGTTCCAAGTTAAGAACAGTCAATTTTAGATTACAATTATTTTATTGTCATTATTGTGGTTGCTCCTCATTAGATTTGTATCAGAGCTCAGAAGATTCTGAGTGTGTAGATGGAAGATGATCTACACTAGGCAGTGTTGGGTTGTTTTGGATTTTTGTTTTGAGGTTTGTGGTTGTAGAATGGTGCTGGTTCACTCAACTGCAATGGGTGGATAGAAGAGGTCTACCAAAGGATCATAGGAGATGATCCAAGGCCAAAGAGGATGGTCCTTTGTGTGTCGCCAATAGACTAGGGAGAGAGGCATGATGGGACTCCCAAGTGAGGGACAAGAGGTTGTGATGCAGCATGGGTGAGTGGATTGTGCAATGGCTAAGGCACCATTGGAGGTGACCAGCATAACTCCATTGATAGGAATCAATTAAAAGAGATAAAGAAAGCAGAGGAGGCATTGAAGCAATGATGGTGAAGAGGCACAGATTCTCATCAATGCATTTCCATAAGGTCATGGAAAACTTTGAAGTTCGGGAGTATGGTGTAGGGGCACCTCCCTCTATTAATTTTATATTGTTTACATTCATCTCCAAAATGATTTATTTATTAAGTCATTGGAACCATAATGTGAAATGGTCTATTTATTATGTTATTGTAATCAAAGATCATATGAAATTTGTAATGAAAATCTAAATATGGATAGGAAGGGACATGGGAAGGTCAACGGTTGTAACCATTTTAGGTTGTCTTTAAAAGAAAGACATTATTGTAATAGCTGAGAGAGATTGACAGAGTGGTTAGAGGAATAAGGAATAGGTTGTGAGAGGAAATTGGGCTCTCTAGTTTTAACCAGAGAGCCATTGGTGTTTTGTTGACTTTGACATTAAATGAAATGTATTTTTATTAAGTCTTTATGTTTCCTTCTATCGGCTTTTGATCTCTGTCAGGAAGGTTATAAAAATGAACATAAATCGATTTCTCTCTATTTTTATTTGCAAGAAATGTAAATGATTTGCTTTATGTCATGACAGTCTAAAGGAATGGTAATGGAAATGATTTTATATAAAAAGATAATGTGATAAATAGATTTGAAGATTACTCGATGCCCTTTCCTCATCAGATTGGTATAGAGAAGAGAATCAATAAGAGGGGAAAAGATAATAGTTTGATAGAGAGTGCATGAATAGAAGAAGTGCAAATGGCTCTCTGGCGGCAATGAGAGAGCCATCCACTTTGTAATCTACAGATAGTTATATGTAGTGAAAATATGTGTTTTTTTTTATGGTGATTGAGTTACTATTTTGTAACCGAATGAGAATCGAATGAATGATTTTAGGGTAGCTATAAACAGTTTGTAAACCATTCAGATAGTCTTTAAAAGACATCTCATAATGTAATGGAAGGAGATAGAAAAGAGAATTGATAAGAGGGGAAAAGATAATAGTTTGATAGAGAGTGCAAATGGCTCTCTGGCGGCAGCGAGAGAGCCATCCACTTTGTAATCTGCAGATAGTTATATGTAGTGAAAATATGTGTTTCTTTAATTTATGGTGATTAAGTTTTCTTATTGATTCTTGTTATCATTATTTTATTGTGATTTTTGTGGTTGCTCCTCATTAGATTGGTATCAGAGCTCAAAAGATTCTAAGCATGTAGATGGAAGATGATCTACACCAAGTAGTGTTGGGTTGTTTTGGATTCTTGTTTTGAGGTTTGTGGTTGCAGAATGGTGCCAGTTCACTCAGCTGCAGTGGGTGGACAGAAGAGGTCTACCAAAGGATCATAGGAGATAATCCAGGGCCAGAGAGGATGGTCCTTTGTGTGTTACCAATAGACTGGGGAGAGAGGCATGATGGACTCCTAGGTGAAGGACAAAGGTTGTGATGCAGCATGGAGGAGTGGACTGAGGAATGGGAAACACCATGGAGGTGACCATGATAACTCCATAGATGGGAGTTGGTTGATAGTGAAAAAGGAATCAGTGGAGGCGTCGATGCAATGACCTAATTTCCATGGGACATGGAAACATTTGAAGTCTGGTAGTATGGTGCAGTGGCACCCATGAAAGAATTAATTTACCATCATTATGGTTTAATATCATTCACAAATTTAAGCAAGAAATGTGACATATCCTGGGAGAATTAATATGTTCTCATTATTATTTAAGTTGATGCACAAGTTTAATTCAATGGGTAATGTATCTTATAAAAAATCCTCAAACAAAAGGATTTTACACTATTTTGTAATTGAATGAGAATCAAATGAATGATTTTAGGGTAGTTGTAAACAGTTTGTAAACCATTCAAATAGTCTTTAAAAGACATCTCATAATGTAATGGAAGGAGATAGAGAAGAGAATCGATAAGAGGGGAAAAGATAATAGTTTGATAGAGAGTGTGTGAATAGAAGTGCAAATGGCTCTTTGGCGATAGCGAGAGAACCATCCACTTTGTAATCTGTAGATAGTTATATGTAGTGAAAATATGTGTTTTTTTTTATGGTGATTCAGTTTTCTTATCGATTCTTGTTATCATTATTTTATTGTGATTCTCCACATCAGGTCTACAAGGTTTCTTTCAGCTTTTCAGTGATTTCTTGCATAATGGAATGATTCTTGACCACTTATTCTTATAATACACTTATCCTCTTGGATTTGATCTTCTTCTCTACTAGTGCTTCTACACTTCATTGGTCAGCTTTGACTTTATCAACTAGTGTGGAGAGTTATTTGATGAGATCCGTGTTTGGATCATATTGCACATTAGAGGCTAGTTCCATAATGATATTCTTGATCATCATTAGTGTGCTGGCCCATTTCTCCTTATTAAGTTCTACTTGTCTTTTCAATTGCTGCTTGTTTTCATTGATTTCTTCTAGATCCATTTAAAAAAAATTCTCTCTTTTTAGTGATGAGTGCATCCAACTCATCTTTTCCTTCTGTTGGTCCAAAATCTTTTTCATAAAATTATCCTTTATCTTCTAAGCTAGAAGATAATGATGATGACATCATTGAGTATCTAGGTAGTCTTCTTCTCTTTCTTACTTGGTCTCCATCTATTGTTCTCGACACACTTGATACTTTTCTTTTACTATCTTCTATGTGCATCTTACTCATAGACACCTTTGATTGTGACACTTCTAGTCTAGTTGTGACCTCGTGTCTCTCTTTTTGTGATTCACCTTGATATGCTCCTATCTTGGGTAATGATGCTACATCCTCTTCCATAACCTAGAGCTTTTCCTTTAGAGATTCCTTGTCTGGAATTTGAACTATGACATGTGATTCCTTCCCTTCGCCTTCTTGCTCCACTTGTGATGAATCAATAGAAATGGTTGTAGTCTTAATTGTCTCTTCGATCTTCTATTAAGCCACATCTTTAGGTGACTTGACTTTCTCTTTTGTTGTGTGTTGTTCAATTTGTATGATTGGTGGGACATCTACTAGTTGGTCATCTTTCTTTACTTCGGATGCAGACTTTTTTTGTAACTGTTTCCTTGGGCGCTGTTATCTACTCTTGGGTTGCTTTGACCAGTTCTTGTTCTTCTTTTGATACATCTTCCTCCTTTTGAAAACTAGGAGTTCCTTGACTCCTTTCTTGTTCTTTTCCCTCTGCTTCTTTCCTTGTACTAGTTGCAACTTTTTTTTTCTTGCCATTGTCTATTTAAGTACTCATTACGCTACTCGTCAACTAATTTCTTTTTATGTAGGCATCAATGTCTAGCATTATCTTGTTTAGATGTTGACTTATGTTGGTTCTCATCTGGTTCCTTCATCTGGTTATAATATCTATTACATCCCTTGTGTTATTTATTTTTCCTTTATACACCCCTATTAAACAATGCTTTTGAGACTCATTCATTTTGGTTCTCATTTTCATTAGTGAGTCTTCTACCATCTTTTCATAATCATTTACTCTAGTACTCCACTTATCATCTAATACTTTCCTTAAATCTTTGGGAAATTCCAACCCAACATCACATGGCCTTCTGTCTTTAACCCTTAGACTAGATAAGACAACAGTTACAACATTTTCTTTGTTTTCCTTAGTGAACTTTGTAAATCTATTCTAAAACTAAACTAACCTATAGGTGATTTATCCTGGAACATTATCAATGTTACTATTATGGCACAACCTATAGCCTAGAACCATGGCTGCAAACCTCAACTTAGGGTTTGAAATATCACCTCTGGCACACCCCATTCCATCTTATGTTATCTTCCCTCCAGTGAATGATGTTACTTATTTTGCTGAGACAACATTCATGGAGATATCGACACCAGATGCATTGAGCCTACTTACCCTCTCAATTAGGGCTTTGGTAATCTTATGTAGTTTGTCCAACCACATATGTTGATCATGAATTCTACATAGAACAAGCCTTACCCCTTCTTCATGAAATAATTTGGGTACTTCCACCACTCTATTTAGCATGGACTCCAGTAGATCCTTATGTTCTTCTTTTAGGGATCCTTTTGAGCAAAAGGTCCTATACAACTCACTTGTCTCCTTATCACCAATTTCGTGTATCTCAACTTCTAAGTATGCACTCACAACTTTCATGAGAAGGACATCATCATGCATTGACAATAGTGTTGATTCATTTTTAACATCTCTTTCTCTTGCTATGATTCCTTGTATTTTGAGTGACTGTTTACCCTACTATCAATCTAGTTTACTTTGTTGATTGCCTCTACCATTTTGCTTGACTCAAGATTCCTTACTATGTAAACATATTTCACAAGAGTTGCTTCCTGTAGATGATGCTTTCACCTTTGATCTCTTAGGGTTTTCACAATATGAAATCACAAGTGTTTTCATAATGAAAAGTAACAACTGACTCACAATTATCATATTTATGTCATAAAAATTGTATCATTAGGGTTATAACAATTGACAAATACCTTACCTACTAGATGACATATATCATAAATGTGTTGATTCATTTCGCAATGGTCACATTTTCTTAGCCTTTGATCAACATGTTATGGCTAATGTTTGCATTCCTTCTCTACATAGACATTGCTATCAATTTTGAATTAGGGGACTAATTTCAAATTATTTCCTTAGTCTTATGACCTCTCTATGCTGTGTGAGCTTAGTTGATTCGTGAGGTCTCACTAGTGACCAGTGAGTCCTTTACCTGAACTAGGTTTTTCTCAGTTTCTTTTCTCTTCTTTGCCCACTTAGTGGCAAAGTCTTTCTCCACATGCTCTACAGTTATGGTCTGCTCCTTTTTTACCAGAGACTTACTGCCTCATCTTATGTTGCATCTACAATCTTTTGCAAGATGTCCAATCTTCTGGTAGATATAATTGGTTATTCTAGCACCTTTCCATGGTTCGGTGTTGTTACTTGGATTTTAGACTAATGTAGGAAACCTGTCTCTTCTAATTGGACTTATTTCCTTAGAAGACCTTTGATTATCTTGAGCTTTGGTTCTGATCTTCTCCCATGTGTTCATACTTTTTCCAGTAGTAGAAATGTCCATCGATTATTTTCTCATTAAAATGAAATATACATTGGTGTGTAGTGTGCCCATAGACATGATAGTTATTTCATTGTCCTTTATAGGTACATTGTTGAATTGGTGTTATCTAATTAAACCAACATAAACCAGATATGTGCCCTATCTTACCACAAAATATACAAGTTGGTTTAGTAGTACCCTTACCTTTTGGAGACTTTCTCTCAAATATTTTGTCATTCAGGTTCTTTCCTTTGAAAGGATCTCCTTCTTTAATCTTGCTATCACCTTGGTAACCAAGATCGGTTGTGCTTTTGTTTCTCCTCTAAGCCTTTAGTGTTCATCAATCTTCTTAGAGCTCTCATTGAATCTCCTCAATTTTTCATTTCATTCATTTGTGCTTCTTATCTCCTCAGTAAGCTTGAGCACTTAACTAGTCAATTCCATATTTGGGCAACTACACTCTTCACTATTTAGTTCACTCGATATCCTTGTTGTTGCAATGACTTCATGTCTAGTTAAGATGGTGGCATCTCATCTGGCCTGAGCTTTGGAAACTTCTCTGATTAGCTCATCTTTCTCCTCGATTAGCTAAGAAGAGGTTCCCTTAAGCTATTGTATTTCAGCCATTAAATCAAAGATGGATTTTTATGACTCTTCAGAGCCACTCTGTTGTTGTTCAATGAATTCCTAGCTTTTGCTAACTTTTTGCATCGACTTCTTCCTTTTAGCTAGGAACTTTCTTAAATTGTCTTTCAAGTCCTCAATTGTATCTAGGTCTTCTTCTAGTTGTCTTTGTATCGATGCCATTTGATCTTCCCTCAAGTTTTTAGACTTATTGCAATAGGGATATGAGCTCTCGTACTAGTTGTTGGTCCTAGTTGGTACACAGGGGGGGGGGGGGGTGGTTTGAATTAGTACCATCCATAAAACTAGTTGATCTTCTTATTCTTTTTGCTATGCTTATTATAATCCACTTTACACTTAGAAATAAGGTAAATATAGTAAGGTAAAAATAGATTAACTCGCACACGAGAGCATTGATCAAGTTGATATAGATATTTTATACATGGAAACCCATGATGAGAGGGTGAAAACCATAGTGGGGATAATCTACTTGCTTGCCCTTATAATGCATGTAAAGGGGTCCCCTCTTAAGAGCTACAAATGCTTCTTCTAGAAGTGCATCTTGTTAGGAATGCATATAACCTGTTAGAGTTACTATAGTTGTGTTACAACTACCTAGTTAAATGATTTACAAATCTCTTTCCAAGAGACACCTTGTTAGAGGATTGTACAATAAGCTTCCATATGAAGCTAGTCCTTTTAGGAGCTTACAAATAGATGTAGTGGTAAGAAAGCATACAAAGTGTTCAAGAAGAGTGTGTTATTGATTTTTCATGTAGATCTCTACACTATCTCCTATGAGTATATGTTGATCTTTTTGTTTGATTTGTGAGTGTTTTAACTTCACCTCTCCCTCTATTTCCTAGTTTAGTTCATCATTTCCCTTCTTCCAGTCTACCACTTCTACAAGAGTTTCCCCTATTGTGTTGTCTTTTTGTTAACTCTTTTCTCTATATCTTCATTCTCAATGGCAACAACAACTTTCTCTTCAACTTTGTTGAATATATCCCTCTTTCAATGTTTGGGCACAATTACCCATAACCATAATTATCTCACTTGATTTTGAATTCAAAGTTTGAATTCCAAGCCTTCTTTTTTCATGGAAGTCTTGTGAATCCTATGCCTAGGGTCTAGGATGCTAGCATTGCAAGTTCTTTTTTGCACGCCAATGCTAGTGACTCATTGCATTAATGACTTGGCTCAACTAATATCAATTTTTTTCTTCTTGTGAGGTATGCTAGAGTATATGCTAGTGCTCCTCGACCAATAACTCAAGACATCTTCCTCTTGATTGGTTGTCACACATTTTTCCAAACAAATTTTCTTGGCCATCAATGAAAACACTCAATGTTTCTTCTTATTCTACATGCTAATGATGCATGTGGGGTCAACAGGTGCTTCTTCATCTACAAGAGACTTTTTTTCCTTCCATTTCCCCTTCTCCACCTAATATTGGTATGCTACATCTCTTTCATGTCGATATACTACTCCTCACTTAACTATGGAGGAATATTTCCATGTAGGAGTAGTGATCTTTAATCCCTTGTGTGTTTGTGTGGACATCACCAAGGATGGTCTATTAGATACTAGTTCTAGTGCAAAAGGATTTGTGACCCATCTCTTCATCAAATTCATCACATGTCTTGCACAAAATAGAATAACATCATTCTCATTTTTGTCAACCTTGACATTAAGAATTGGTTGTTCAACACTCTTATTAGTTTTGTAGAAGGGATCCAAGACAACCAGAGATTCCTTTTTCCAAACTTTTGTAGAAATCTAGAGGCCAATTTTTTCTTTTGCATAGGGTAGATTAATTCAAAAAAACATTAGGGATAAATTCTCATACCATCACATTGGTGTACATCCCTGTGAGATCAAAATAAAGGTCAAGTAATTGGGAAGTCCTCTAATGAATATTGCTCCCTTTTGGTTCAAAAGACTTAATGGATTTGTATTCCTCTATTTTGTATGGTCCGATGTTAATGGGCTAGTCCCAAGACTTTTGATACTTTGTCTACATCAATCATATGTTGTTATTAATTATCTATTGATTTCCAACAAGATCAACCTATTTGAAGGATATCATGCCATCTCCTTTGAGAGTGCCTATAGGTGGTACACAAAGAATAAAGGGGTTGCATATGAGTTGGTATAGAAGAAGTATTTGATCGCCCAACCCCACACGAATGGGATGGAAGAGTTAACTTGAGTATAGGATGCATGGATGGATGACCCACTTTATTGAGAAGATTAGGAGAAGGAACAACAAAATAGATTGGGGCACTATAATTTATGACTCCCTTGATGAATAGATAAGTCTGGTAAAGACATATCCCTAGTTCTATATGCCTCCTATGTGGTTTACTTACTAGTTTCCCAATCAAAATACCTAGGATTAATAAGGAAAGAAAATTTGTAAGATGGAAGGATTTGGCCATACCCCCAACTAGTTTAGAAGAAGCTCTCTAGAGAAACTTCATCTAATTAGGTAGTAGGTGAATTTCAAGAGAGTGGTGAATTTCCTTCTCTACATTTTGGTAAGCCTAATGTGAATCTTTGGTCTTCTATATTACACTTCATTTTTTGAGTAATAACACATTTTCCAATATGTTGATCATGACTCATGTATCAACACCCAATTGGTGTATGTGTACTATAGACATATCATTTACCGTTATTGATGCCCCCTATAGTGGATAACATGTTTCTTTGTATATCCTAGTACAAATCAATGAGGTTGTCATCAAAGGCATAATGGTTGGTCCTACATGTTGAATAGATGTAATCATAGAGGAGGTACTCTTCATGAATGGGCTACATCATGTGTGATATGACGAGTTCTCAACAATAATTGAGACTCATGATGAGCTATCTCTTCCCCCTTTAGAATTAACTACCTTAATAATCTAAGTGGGACTTAGGCAATCTCTACAATGCTCATTATTTCCCTAAGTTGGACCTCTTTCAGGTCAATTTGGGTGTCCCTTGACTAACCTTTATGGGATAAATATCTTTGGTGGTGTATAAGCTCCTTAAGTTCTCCCATTATGGTATCATGTATACTATTGGAAATATAAGAGGAATAACTGAGAGGAGAGGGGTGAATTAGTTACCACTAAAATAAATCCCAGATCCCTTAGATGTTAGTACAAAACAACTCTATGAAAACTTAACTCTATTGATGCTCAACAAACACACAATTCTCCCCAACTTAGTAATCTTGTTGGACTTTACTTATTAACAATTTGTATTAGAGGATCAAATCCTTGAAGGAAAATCTTAACAACATAAGGATATTAATGGCAGGTCATTTTAGAAAAGAAAATCCTAAGCTTGATGGTGTTAACTATGATAGCTAGAAAGAGAAGATGAAGACACATTTCTATGCATGGGTCTAGAATATTGGCTAATGACAAAGAATGAGAAGTCTATTGTGGAAGAAAGAAAACTTGAAGAGTGTAATGAAGCTAAACGATATCTATTTATGTGTAATATGCTAGCCAGAGAAGCATTATTGTCAACTCTTCCTGAAAATTAATACAGTTAGGTAAAATCCTTAGAAACATCTCATAAAATTTGGACAACTTTAGAATCTACTTTTGAAGGTGATAAGAATGCTAAGAGAATCAGATTAAAAAATTGGATATGTTTGTTTCAATATGCTAAGATGATGGAAGATGAATTTGTAAGAAGCTATATTGGTATATTATCAAAAAATTTTGCAGCAATTAAATCTTGTAATGGATCTAAAAATGAAGATGAGATTATATGGAAGATCTTAAAATCTTTAACACCACCATTCAAGTAGACAACACATATGATTAAGCAAGGGATACCTTGGACTAATAAGTTTACCAGAGAGACTCTTCTTGGAAGATTGGAAGTAGCAAAAGTGAGCTTGAGCAGGCCGAAGATTTTCCTAGAGTGGCAATACTTTTAGTGTATTAAGTGTTCATCCTTACCTGTCAAGAAGTGCAAGAACTAGTGGAATTTCCTTGCTTGTAAGGAGAGAACCCTATGGTAAGAGAATCTTTAAATGTTGGAATTGTAATGAATTTGGTCATTATGCTTCTAAGTGTCCTGAAAGAGAGAAATTGTATAAAAATAATTTAAGTTTAAAAGGCCTAGAGATTGTTTGTATACAAATGAAGATGACAAATCTAATGAGAAAGTTTAGGGTGAAAGTGATGATGAATTAGGATTTGTAGCTATAAAAGAAGAAAATCTTGAAATAGAAGTTAGAGAAGAGAAAGCTCTAGCTTCATAGGTTGAAAAGAAAGATGATTAGATTATAGACAGATGTTGTTCACATCATATGATTGGTGACATGAATAAATTTGTTAAGTTCAATAGTCATGATGGAGGTATTGTTGTAACAATGTAACTTATCATATCAACGGATTAGGATCTATTACTCTTGATGAGAAAACTAACATAGATGTTGTTTACTTTGTTGATGGATCAATGCATTACCTATTGAGTGTTGGACAGTTGATTGATAAGGGATATGAGTTTCAATTCACATAGAAGATATGCATTGTTAAGAATAAAGATGGTAAGTTTATTGGAACTGGTAGAAGATCTAAAGGTAATGTTTTTCAGCTAAACCCTATAGAGATGACATGTCTTGTTGCAAAAGTTGATAAAAGTTGGTTGTGGCATAGAAGGTTTTGTCATATAAACTTTGATAATATTCTAAAAGCTAGTAGTACATTTGTGGGAGAGATTGCAAGAAAGATATCTTCTAATAGTATGTGGGAGATGTATATGTAGAAAGAGAATGTATGGAGAGACTTGTTCACAAGATATTGATGTCAATGGGGAAGTATATTGATGGGGGAGAAGTGTGAACAATTGATGCCATCCATGTAAGAATGAGGAATCATAGATGGAGAGTTGCTCTTATGAGTTTCATATTTGATTGATGAAGAGGATTTGAAAAGATGAGAGCAACAACAACAATAGAGTTGGATTTGGTATTCTTGGAACTTTGATGTTTTTCATCTATTTTGTCATCAATGCCAAAGCGGGAGATTTTTAGCATGAATTTTGATGGTATTCCTTTGGGGGAAAATCCTAAGCATTTCTAAAATAGATTGGGAGATTGTTATCATTATTAACATGTTGCATTCATGACTATGTTTGTCATTGATGTCAACATAGTATTATTTCTATGAAGAGTAGTAGAGTAGTAGATAGAGAACAGGGTTGTACAAACTATGTATTGATGATGAGGTCAAGCATAGTTGAGGATGTGTTCTACAATATATCATGATGACATGAAAAAGTGTGCATTCAACAAGTCAAAGACATGTGAAAGTTATTTGTAATGTACAGAGGATAGTGTATAGACAGAGTACTTGAGAAGTGGCTTTTGATGTTTGGATTGTATCTCTTATTAGGGATAGAATCATGATGAGAAAAGTTAGACAGTGATAGCAGATAACCTAATGATGATGTTCGTGAGTGCCAAAGGTCTGAGGTCACACATGTGAGAAGTTGTATTTACTATGAGTTGATAGTGCTTTGTAATTGTGAAAAGATGTAATGAATTGTAATATCTTAATGAGGTCCTATTATAATTAATTGGGAAAGCCTCAAGGCTGAATCAAAGAATTATTGTGAGGACATGGTATAAAGGAAGGTTATTTTCCTTGTATGAAGTGAGTAGTGGAATGTGCAAGTGAAAATTATGCAAATCATATGTGAAGTTTGTAAATGCAATTAAATGATCAAAGGGATTAGTGTGATGCAAATTTGAATATCTAGTATTGAGATTTGAGAAGGCATTTAGTGCAATATTGGCATAGTAAGAGGACAAAGAAAGAGTTTGAGTCGAAGAGTTAAATTTCATTTCTATTATTTTGAAAGGAATATGAAAAAGACTAGTTGGACAATGAGTTTGATGATCTTTCCCCTGAAGTTGTTTGGATAGTGGGTCCATTTTCCTTCTATAACTCCTAACAAGGTTGGCACAACTCGACACAACTCCTAACAAGGTTGGAATCTCCTTACAAGGATTCAAAGTTTGCTAGCAGGAATTGATATGTACTAAATGTATTTCATTGGATCCCAAAAGAGTTCATCCTCTTACAAGGAAATTTTATATTGGTACATCATTTTGTGGGTACCATCCGAATCGAGTTTTTCCCTTCGATCAACAATTTCCCTAGTAAACACATATGGTGTTATTGTGTATGTGTATCTTCTTATGGTTGTTGATTATATTATTTAGATGTCTAAGGTTTAATAACATTGATAAAAATTAAATTGATCAGATAACTAATTCATCCCCTCTTATTTATCTTGGTGGACTTTACTTTCTAACACTTATTAGATTACTTCTAGCCAACTCTAGTAGGGGTTTTACATCCCTTAAACCAAAGCACTACTAGGTCATGTTAGGTACCCATGTATAATATGTAGTGCAATACATGAAATAAAGTATGTTATAAAGAAAAGAAAGAGGGAAAACCTCATGGGAAAAACCTCCACTAAAGAGAGAGATAAAATGACACAATGCATGGATGGATGGAGTACACAAGATCCCCCAATAACTACACACATTGACATCATGTATATTCCCCCCCCCCATAAAGAGAAATATTATACAATAATGATGATTTATTGAAGACAAAACATAGTCCAATGGCTACAAATGATATTTATCCCTCCAGAAGAAGATAGACCAAGAAAAAATGTAGGAATACTTCTCATTTTAGATAGGAACTAGGAAGTGAAATCCAAATAAAGTATGATGATGCCACAAACCAATCCATATCCAAATGAAGGGAGGAATAATGTCTCCAAATATGCATATATAAAGACTAACCAGGTATCTCCAAGCTCAGAGAATCTATCACGTCATGAAAATGAGTCATGAAATTTGACAAACCAAGTGAAGGAGGAGTATTGAACATATCAATCTCCAAAGGAGGTGAGTAAGGATCTCCAACTCCAACTATGATATTGTCATCAAAGAGAAGAGAAAACCCCTCAAGTATGTCTCCCAAATCTAAAATGTGAGATTCCAAAAATAATGAAATGGTATATGTTAAGGAGGAATACCAATTAGGAAGACAAATAGACATCTCTTGTATCGACTCACTAGAATCATCCATAAAAGATGAATGTGTAATCTTGTCTAGAAAAGTAGGAGTTTCAAGTGGAGTCACTAGATCATCCATACCATTAATATATGCATTATATTCAATCTTGTCTAATGTATCATCATCATAGCGAATATCATCTACATCATCAAATGAAATGAAATAATTGACAAATGATCATTTGGGAAAGGAGGAACATGTGGATCTATGAAATGATCCCAAATAATGATCCAAATTGTATGTGGGCAATAAATATCTTTGGTTTTGGAGTAGAATTATTTGCATCCACTTTGTCTTTGGATCAATTATTAGTCCATAAAGATAAGGCAAGAGATTAAACCATCTACAATGTGTAATGGTTCCTTTTTCCTATGACTCTTAACTATCCTTAGTCAAATAAATTATAGTACAATGTCTACCATAACCAATAATTACATTAATGATACACTTCTTATTTTATAAATTGATACCACAAATGATTATATAATACAATCAGGTTATAGTAGATTTAGATCACTATGCAAAGAACCAAACTACAACATATGCATTACAATTGAAAAAGTAATTCAAATTATAAAAGTACCATATCTAAACACTAAAAATTGATACCAGGTCTAATAAATATAGAAAAAATATACTCTCTAAAAAAAATTGCACCTAAAAAGGAGTTCATATGAGTCCAAACAAGGCCTTGCAAAAGTAGGATTTACAATTTTTAGAAAAACTCAGGAACAAAGATCAAAAGTTACTCACACCATTATGTAGATCACAAAATCCCCCCCTTCCCCACCCTTGAAAAAAAAAATCTCAAAAATGGAAACTAGATGAGTAAGATATTGTAGTTTGAAAATCACCTCCAAAATTTAGTTTTTGAATTGATGTCATCACACCTCCAAAATTTAAATGGCTCTATATTTGGCCTCATATGTCTTATTTGGATGAAATAAAATTTGATCTAGGGGTTTTTGGACCTCCTTATTATGATGTCAACCTTTGATTTTTACCAACAAGATCCAATACTAACCTATAATAGAAAGCCATGAAATATAAAACCTCAAGTTTTCTCCAAATGGAATATGTAATGGTAATTCCCAAATACCCTTCTTATGTATCCACAATTGAATCAAACCAATATTACTATTCTTGAGAAAAAGTCTACACGACTTGAGAGATTTGATACCATGGTAGAGTTTTAGGTAACTCTATAACACCCCTAGGATCAAATGAAAGTACAAGACAACTTGCATTTGATAATGGAAAGAAAATTTCATTAAGATGCACTAATGATATTATTCATGATGGACATCTACATTACATGATATAAATGCATATAATAGGCCTGCATATTTTGGCAAGGCAATAAGAGATAATGATAAGAAGTTGATAATATATCACCTATGTAAGGTGAAATCATATGTCTACCAAAGGTGGATCATCCCCCATTATTCAATGAATTATGTGGAATGATGAGGATGATAATGTGATATGTGCACTAAAGGTGGATATCATACATAAAGTGGAATGAATAACAACTATCACCTCCTATTGTGGAATTCTACTATTTTGTGTAATTAATTAAGGTGCAAACTCCTATGTGTCTGAATCAAAAACTATCATGCAATGCATTATCCTATGTAATTTTAAGTAAAGTATAATTAGTAATATTTAATTATATCAACTATGATGATTTGTGATTTTGATCCTAAGAATAATTTTTTTACTCCTCAACCTTCTATGTCATATATTGGTCCTTACTCCTTAGCTTTTGTAGACACCCTCTATTCCTCCTCCTACCCACAAGGAAAAAAGTAGAAATGAACCCACAATTGAGCACATTGTTTTGTTATTGATGATACCTCTTACTTAATTGATAGACCCCCCTTTTTTCCAGCCACAACATCAAGATTTGATCCAATGGAGTAAGATTCCACCAAGCCCCTGAACAAATCTTATAGTAGTTTTAACATCCATCAAAACTAAATTATTTATGAGTGTGTCACTAATGAGATAACACACTTGAACATGAGGTCATCATAAAAGAAAAGACCAAGTCCTTGGTTCTTGTGTTTGTATCTCCAATTTTGTATCCAATTTTATCTCGTCTCATCTCCTATTACATATATCCCTTGTCCAAACACATCTATTTCTCTTATAGATACCATAGTTATCATTGTTCACACCATGAAAGCCTAGGTTTTCATTTCTCCTTCCTAGGAACTCCCATTGATTACCTCATTTCCTAATGTCCCATCATTCCTACACCAAAAAATATGTTGTACACATAATTAGCATCAAGTTTGGTAATATCTACCTAGCCTTTGGCATCATTCCATCTTTTTCAGACTCTTAGGCCCATTGTAGTAAATTAGAGAGTATATGGTCCATCCTTTAAAAGAAAGTTTGAGTAGGTTCATGTACCCATGTTTTACTATGGAAAGTTTTCTTTCACAAGCCTTCTTTATATTTATGTTCTCACAATAGACAAAGCTCTAACTTCTCTCAAGTTAATCATTTCTCATTTTCAGTGGTTAATAGGCCTTCTTCAAAATTGTCTTAGGTTGAGTTTTTTGCATCTCGTGAGGCATATATGTTCAAATTTCTTAAGGATATTTTGACATTGATGAAAATCTTCATATGATCCCTCACATTCACCTTAATTGAGATATTGGATGAAAAATGTCAAGGAAACTTCACCATTAGATTTAGATATTGGTGAGGTGTTGGGGGATTTTTTCAGAGCCATTCTAGGATAGTATTGACCTCCTTCCCCATATGATCAATATTGGAAAGACAATGATATATTGGTGGAAGATTTGTGACAAAATACCTACTTTTACATCTTTAGGTTAGAGTATGTCTTGTAGTGTAACCCCATGCTTGTCTTAAAACGCTTTGCTCCTTTGTAGGACCCTTGTACTTGTATTTGGAAATGATTTGATATGTTGTTATATTTTTCTTCTATTTTATGTAAAATTATTTTTTTACATTTAAGGATGATGCAAAGTGTTGGGGGACATTCTAGACCATCTTAGCATGTTGACTCTTTTTTTTTTGTCTTCACGTGTTCTTGATACCCAAATATATTAGATCAGATGAAATACTCATATGCAGTCATATATCATAAATATTTTTACTCACATAGTTTGTGGCACTAAATTATCAAATCCCCTTGTTTATGATTTCTCGTTTAGATGTTGTGGACATCATTTGTCACATAATGTAATGAAATTCAATGAAAACATCTTGTTATGATGACATGCAACAATATATTTATCTCCTTAGAATTTTTCATGTTCCCTGTTGAGAAACACATTCCATTATAAGGGAGGCTTATAATGTCTTATTGTCTTGTTGTCTCCACATTACAAGTTTCCTTAAAAAATGATAAATTTGTTTACCTTATTAGGGGCCAATTCTCCTATCTATGAAATATTTCACCTTATCATGAATTCATCTAGTTTTTCTACCAATAATATTGTATGTCTTCCTTTCTATATGGACATCTAACACTACTACCCATACTAGCATTGGCAAAATATATTACCTTGTTGTATGAGTATCCTTCTCCTCAAAAGAAAGGATGACAACAACTTGACAAATCATTATTCTTTCATAATTGATCCTATTTTTTTGAAAAAAATGTTTTAAAGTATGGGGGAATGTAGGATTAACCTTTGGGTAGAAAATGAGGGTAAAAGGGTGAAATGACAAGTAAGTTTCAAACCAAAGCACTTCTTCAATTGAATATTGTATCATTCTCAGACATTTCATTGAAAAATATTTGGGAAAAATAGGGAGAACGGGTTTCTATTATTTTTTTCCAATTTTCAAAAGACATTTTAAATGGTGCCTACAAGAAAACTTTTGAAAAAAAATGAAAGAGGTGGTAATACTAAAAAAAATAGAATAGTGGTTGACAATATTTATGATCAAGTTTGAGACATAATTAGAAAAAAAAGAAAGTGGCTTTAGGAGTGAAATCAGAGTTCAACTATGATATATGTTGTCCCCCATTTTTCTTGGGTTATATGTAGGCAAGTTAGGTAGTCAGGGTGTTTACCTAGTTAAACATGTGGTAAAATTGTATCTGTAGAACAATTATATTAGTAAATGGGGATGCAAGTGAATATTGGAAAACCTAAGTTCACGATCTTTATATTGAGAACAAAAATGAAGCAAATAGAGTTTGAGTTAAAAGCAATATTTTGTCCTTGAATTTTGTAGAAAAATTATTTTGGAGTATATATGCAAAAATGGATATAAGAGGATAGAATGACATGCTTCAAAACTATGTTATAAGATAAGAAAGTGGAGAATAATTTATTTGGCATGCTTGTTATGATTGTAGTGCTATATGGATGAGAAAATTGAGACACATGGAAAGGTTACAAATACATTTAATTGCACATTCATTCTCAAATTTAAATTCATGGTTTCGAATGAGATTGTATTATCCAAGGAAATTGTTTCCATATAATACTATTAATTCAACTATTAGAATATTTTAAGGCAAAAGATTACAATACAATGGTAATTTGTGAGCCTCTCATGTGGGATGTTTCACATTTGACTCTACTAGAGCTTAATGCATAATAATGAATAATAATAATTAATCTTATGCTTCAACACATTTTCTATAATAGAAAAGCTATTAGTGTTAGATAACTAAGAGGAGGGTGTGGAGGCAAGGGAGGTGAATTGGTTAATATGTCCAATTAGCATACAAGCCTTTCAAACACTTTAGTACTAATTCCAAATTCATAAACATCAATAGCAATAACTTAGTGATCTCACTCAACTCTGCAATTCAATCTTGTAATTAATTTACTTCAAACTATTATCTCATTATTTTTGTAGTTATCAAGTATTAGAAATATAACTTAACTTTTAACTCACTATTACCTAGCTATTACTGAGTTGTATTATTATGTAAATATCATGAAAATAAAATTGCAACATAAAAAAATATTCACACATTTGATACCATGATTTAACATGGAATCCATGTAAAGGGAAAAACCACTTGGGACTGGCAACCCAAATAATTTCACTCTTTTGAATTGAGCTTTGCTAGGAGCCAACCTTGTTAAGGTTTATATGCATATTTTTAGTGTGATCTAGTTAGAGGGTTTTAACATAAAGATCATCTAGACTTTATCACTCTTGATCCTGTCTAAAGAGTGGCTTGCTCTAAAGGACTTACAAACATCACTAATCGATGTTACGATATAGGATTTTGCAAACTTGTTAGGTCTACTTGATTAAGAGATTTTTCTAGTACAATGGTAATAAAGTAACATTCAAATGATCTATAAGATTAACACTACCTTTCTTGTTCAAATCTATGTTATGCTATGTCTTCTTCCTCTTCTGATCTTAGTTTGGTTGATTATATTCTTCACACTCACTTTGCTTTAACTTTGCTTGATCTTCCTTCTGCTTTGCTTGCGTCACCTTGTTCCTTTCCTTCTCCTTGCTTTGAAAAATTCTCCACCTTAGCAATAAGGTTCAATAACTCAATTAGAAACCAAAAAATTGTTCCAACATCTCCTTAAATGGTAAACTCCTTGCTTCCAAATTCTTCCAGGTTTTGCCACTTAGTCACATGCATCAATCTCAAATTCAATGTACTTAGTCACTTAGAAAATAGAAATTTCATTGAACTTTGTGCTCATCCTTATCTCTCTTAAATCTCCATCATCAGATCTTCATTGCATTTTTTTAGTCATAGATCTTGTTACAAACTTTGACTTATGCCTTTGAACTTCTCGAACATTCTTTATTTTCACCATATGCCAGCCTTCGATTCTATCTTTCTTAACTTTTTCTTCTAACTCATACTCAGTGAACATTACATTTTACTTGGGCAATACATTACTCAGTTAACATATGAATTACTTAGTTATCACTGAACTTCAACTTGTCTTTCCCAAATGCATGGTTAATAGTGTAGTAGCTTGGGAAATACTCCTTTCACCTTATCACTTAGTGTAGCTTGTATAGCTCGGTGAATACATAAAATTCATCATTACATTATAAAATTACATGATTGTAAAAAAATCAAACTAATATTACATTATCACTACCAAACTCATTCAATTGCTCATTGAATTTTTGACCCTGAAGGTAAAATGTCTATTAGTGCAAAACACTTAGTCATTTACTAGGAAATGTTGGTCGGTCATCACTCTAGCCGATCCACCATACAGGTTGAGCTACAAAGTAAAGAAGTGGAAAATTTTAGTATGTTTTGAGGAAGATATAGTTTCTAAGTGCACATAAATGTTGCCGAGAAATCCAAAATCGCCAAGCATTTCAGTGGTTGTCGAGTGATCACTAGTAAATTTGGACCCAAAATTTGACCAATTTTGGTCAAGATTTTGACCCAGGTTTGTCACTATTTTTCTATCAAAATGTTGACCAAATTACAGGTTGGTCAAAATTTCCATGAATACATTCATCAAAATCTTTTTTTTTTGGTCGAAAAAACATTTTGACGAATGTATTCGTCGAAATTTTGACCAACTTGCAATTTGGTCAAAATTTCGATGAGAAAAATAGCCATAAATCTGGGTCAAAATTTGACCAAAATTAGTCAAAATTTGGGTCCAAATTTACTAGTGGATCCGAGAGGCAACATGTGCAAAGCAATTCTGAAGGTGAATCCAGTTTTGGTTGAGTCAAGGTCATGTTGAGGGACAACATGAAGAACAAGCATAGTTGAGCACCATAAGCCATATATGTCAATTTACATAGTTTTTGTATTTGAGTTTGAAATGGCACAAAATCATATGTATACCATTTTTTCCAAGCTGGAAATGTTTTTCTATGTTTGAGGAGAGAATCATGGAGGTGATTACGCAAGTGATTATGCTTCATCAATCCCTATGTAATGTGATCAATCAATCATAAAATAGGAATGAGTAAGTGGCAAAAAGGATGAATCCTAATCATTGATTGGGATATGAAGACTTCTTTAGATGACTATTTAAGAAGGGTTTAAGACATAATTTTGTGTAGTTAAATTTGTTAGAGAGAGGATTGTGCAGTTGAAGTGAATCAAAGGTTGAAGGACTAAGGTGACCAAGTAGTGTAGAGAGGAGATATTGCATATTAATCACATTGAAGAGATTACATATTGGAAGGAGAAGATTTGTCATTAGCAATCAAGTGTAAACCGAAGGATCATGGTATTGATTACATTCTAATAAGTGTATTAGGTAAATCTCTTAACAAAGTGCTCCTAACAAGCCTATTGTAAATATCCTAATAGAGTTCTCACTTTATTGTGACATATAAATCCATTAATCAAGGTAGACTTAATACTCTTGTTAGATTTTAATAGAGAAGACATGTCACAAGGTAGATCTTCATAAGTGATCAAAATTATAGCCCTAATAGGCACACTTTATTGCTGTACCATCATAGTTTTACCTTCTCATTGGAGGGTTTCTGCATTACCACACACTAGTACATTTGGCCTCTATTTTTGATGAAAATTGGTCAAATTTTCTAGTGAAATTGATCAAATGATCCACAAAAAGTCTTGTCGATATTTTTTCCATAAAAAATTTGACAAATCCTTGTTGAGGTCAAAATTTCTATGCAAGTCTTGTTCAAAATTGACATCTACATTTGGCCATTGTGGTCATTGAAAATTCGATCATTGTTGGTCAAAAATCCTGGCCCATCCAACCAAGATGCCAAACCCACGACAGTGCTATTATCAGTGATTTGGTAGAAATTTTGATGAATGTTACTCAACATTTTAACCAATGCTGGTTAAGGTTTCTAGATCAACATCTTCATTTGACCATTGTGGTTGTTGAAACTTTGACCAATGTTGGTCAAAAGGCCTGGCCCATCTAACCAGGATGCCAAACCCACGACGGTGTCATTGTTAGTAATTTGGTTGAAAGTTTGATGAAAGTTTGTTGACATTTCGACCAACCTTGGTTAGGTTTTGACCAAATTTTGTCAAAAGTTTAATGAATATAGAATATTTAAAAAAACAACACATAAAGATAAATATCAAGACTAATCACCAATGACATTCTATTTGGTGATTAGTCAGGATATTTATCTACAGGTGTTACTTTGGATTCTAAATACCCAATATATGAGAAGCCAACTCATGTATCCTTACAACTTGGAGTCCACAATATATAAAGAAGAGTTGCAATGGTGATAATCCACCATGAAAAAATCAAGGTTAATGAAGCTCCCAATGGGCCAAACCCAAGCTTGTAAACAACTACCTAGCTTAGAAGAAGATAAAACAAAAAAGTGGTTACAAAAATACAGGCAAGAGGGGCCACTATAATATGAGGCAATAGAAATATCTGCAAAGAACAAGTCAAAGCAAAGGAAAAAAATTAAGGAATGAGCCCTTTTGCAAAGATGGCTCCCTAAGAAACTATTTCTTTATTTTTCCTAAGGACATGTAATGTAGGCTCTGCAAAGATATAAAGTAAACTGAGAAGGATGACAATAAAAGTCATTAAAAGCATAGATTGTTGGCATATGATTCCAAGCATTTTGTACTTCTTGGCTCCAAAATCTTGCCCACCCAGTGTTTGTGCTACACTTGACATTCCAATCTATGTTGTTCTCCAAACAATAGAGCAACTCACTATTATAAACTATTTGAACTAAATTCATAATTACTATAATTAGAAAAATCCAGTCTTGGATTGTTTATAAATTCTTCAAAATGGTACTAACCAAAATTCTAGAGGCAAATCCTTGAATTCCAATATTTTCTATGGAAACTCCTACTAATTTCAAATCTCCCAAGTGACTTGTAAACAATTGGGAAACAATGAAGAGCAAAAAGTTGAAGAGTATGATGAGTATTGCAGGCCTTGAAAGAAGCTATAGCTTCTTCAATTTTTGTAACACTCATCTTGAGACAGCTACAATTTTTTTGACATGGGTCCTTATATCACTCATTGTAATAGATTTCATTGTGGTTTCAGTTACTAAAACTAAAAAACCCAAATATTCCAAGAACTCTTTTTTGTTTTCCCGATTAGGTGTCAAGTAAAAGACAAATCTAATTTTGCAGCAGGCTAATGTGAAGATAAAATATGTGGCACACTCCAATCTCTAGTACTCTTAATGCCCTACAATTAATTACAGCAAGACAACTCTATTGAGTCAGAGACCCCTAAGGTATAAAATGTATTGCAATGTCACAAATGCATTAATTTTGTATTGGATATGTTCATTTTAAACCATTGGACCTATTTGAGGTTCTAAGTAGGCATGTGGTACCATAAAATGTCAAAAATACAAAAAGTTGTAAAATGTTGCAATGTTGTAAAAAATGTTGCTGACAACATTTTCTTGCAAAATAATAGTTTTGGAATGTCAAGGGTTATCAAGCTTGTACACTTGGATAGGAGTCTTTGGGAAGTCAAAAATTCATTCTAATTGCATATATTATGCAATCCATTATAATGAAGAGTAGTGATGGAGGTAGGATGGCGATTTGAAGGTTAATGTATTGTGATAGTTTTGGTTTTTGGTGCAACTTGGGCTGTACTTTGTTTTTTGATTGTAGAACTATACTTCTTCCTCTAGATCTCATGGACATGATTCTCTAATAGCCTTTAGATAGATGAATCCATATTCCTATATTCATTGTGTATACATTTGTCCTATAATGCCCCGCCAAGGGATCCAAAAGAAATAACCTAAAGTTTTACTAAGTTTGCCAACATTTTTTTTCTTTAAACAAGAAGAATAACATACACATCACACACATAGTAGTGGAAGCAATAACATACAATCAACTAAAACATACATAACAAGTTACATTCCTTAAGGATCCCATGATGTTGAATCACATATAAAATTAACTAATACTCAGTCTAATAAATGCCACATCCACATGAAAGAATAATGAAAAGTCCAATGTCCATAATATACATTTGTTTCGAATACCTCTTGGCGAATTATTTCAGAATGCTCAATCATCCACTGTACATGTCATAGGGTATGAAAGCCTAAAAGAATATACATATGTAGAAATAGAAACACATCATCCTCCTCGGATCCATGTTACAAGTACAATAAAATAAATGAAGCCATCCACCATACAAGGTACATCCATTCATCATAAAAGATATAACATCCATAAAAAAAATACAACTATCCATCATAAAACACAACTAAGTACGTGGTTCCTCCCAACCGTCAATAGCCATCCCCCACGCGTAACATCCCAAGCAACTAATCAGATCATCGATACAGTCGTAATAGGGATGTCACTACTAAAACATACTACAACATATTTTAAAGGAAATCTAACATGCTAGAATAAAGCATAAGATGATCCTACAAAGTAGATAACATCACCTATCACATGCTAATATCAATATAAGGAAATGCATTAGTAAATAACATCATCTAAACATGATAAACAAGCATCCCAAGAAGGTCTAGCCATGGTGACTATGGACGGATCTCAATGGTAAGAGTGAAAAAGCAATACCACCTAACCGCGTGGAACCTAAATGGCCCACTTCCACCACACTGAGGAGATAGTCTCAAGTCCCAAACAAGATATCAAACCACATAACACAAGTATTCTCTAAATCTAGGAAATCCTAAAAGTAATCTAACTCAAAGTTTCTAAGACAGATCGACATATAATTCCCAGAGGCACACAAGACATGTAGGAAACCTACTATGTAAGCGAGCAAGTGTCATCGCATGAATCACGCTCAGAGTTACCCAAGCAGTCCCTTACGACTCTCGGGTCCTTAGTGATCCCACTACGGCCACTAGTATCCTCTCATACTAGCAAGGCATACTATGGAATGCAAGGTCGCAACCAAGCATTCTCTTTACTCCCATCCTAGTTTGTACTAGCACTCGAGGCATGGGCGAGAATATACAAGACTCTTATTAGGTTTATTTTACTCTCATTTTATGTAAATATTTTCACTTATTAGACAACTTACAATGGGTTATCCCCAGAGCCACTTAGGGCCCCCAATCCCCACTGTAAGCCACTTCCCGACACTACATATAGATAACATACCCTAGGCTCATGAAATCACAAATCAAAGAATCATAGAAAAATCACCTCAGTCATACACACGTGACTGGAAAGCATCAAAAGATAATCATAATAATCACAATAGTTCTCTATGAGCAACTGAAAGGCATCAAATGATAAATCACAATATCCATTGGTTCTAAACGAGCAACTGAAAAGTATCCCAATAATATTGATCAACAAATCAAAATGGTTAAGTCAAACATGTCACAACACGACATCATCAAGAACATAGCAACACTTCATTCCTCTCAAAGTGATTGGAAAGCAACCCAAATATAACTGATCGAGAACTCAAAATGGTCAAATCACACATCTTAAAGCATAAATCCTGCCATCCCACAAGGCACTGAAAACAGTAATCAACAATATAAATGCATTCATCATAGAGCATACCATCACATACCATGGTTAAGTAAGAGTAATCAAGATTGAGTCAGCATGATACCACACTCACAAAACCCCCGAGCCTCTGGTAGATGTCCTATAACTGGTCAACAATATAGTCAACCCTAAACCCCAAATACATACATCATATAGAAAACAAGATACAAGTACATGTTTTGATTTGTTTTCAAAATTACATGGTTAAGTTATATATGTGAGGTTTCAGTTTTTGTTTCAAAGTATATTTCAAGTGTATAAGATTCTCCGTTTAATCTACAAGTCAACCCATTTATTTATTTGAACCAAAAATAGAACTACCCTCGTTATATGTTAGACCAATTTTTCCCAAAATATTCCAAGGTTAAATTATATTTATTTAAATTATTAAAATAATGCTTGTTGATTTTCATAGAAATTAATCTATGAATTTATCAAATCAATATTATAATAATTTAATAATTTTAAAACTTAAATTAACAACTTCGCTTATTAATTAATCTTAATTAATTCACGTTTAATTAAATTAATCAATAAAATATATAATTCATAGTCTATGATCCCAAATCATTTTAATAATAATTTAATTAAAACTTAATTAATTATTATTAAAAATATAAGTCACTTAATTAAATTATTAAAGATAATTATATATATATATATATTATATATTATATATATATATATACATACATATATATAATTATTTTAAAATTAATTATTAATAATTAAAAAACATTTATTAAATTGTAAAACTATATTTTTAAACTATTAATTAAATAAATTTTATTTCATTTAAAACATCACATATTACAAAATTTTAAAAAAATTAATAAAAAATTTAAAACAATTAATTTTTTTTTAAAAAATGCTTATATATTGAAAAGTGTATTTAAAGGCCTGTCGGCCTGCGCTGCTTTGCGGCTGTAGGTGTTACTGTTGCCGTAGACAGCAATACATAGTACTGCTGCTGAGAAAAGTACCACCTGCCGCCACAAAGTGGTGGTGGGGCATGGGAAGTGGTGGCCCCACCCCACTTTATTATATATATTTTTAATTAATTTTTTAAAAACAAAACCACCACCCCCCCCCCCCCCCCCCCCCCCCAAATTAATATATGAATATTTTAAATAAATTTTAATTAAATTCATTTTATTAAATTTTATCAATTTAAATTTTATTAAACAAATTCTCAATAAATTATATATATATAGACCTTTGCAATTTAAGTCTAATAGGAAAAATACGATTAATCGATCGAATTTCTAATTTCAATTTTTCTTTCTTATTTCAAACCCTTCCCGAATGAAACACTAAATTCCTTAATCTAGAAAATGAGGATTTCTTATTACTTTTCTAATCTCCACGTATGCAGAAGATATTGGCAAGCATTAAATAATTAACAATATCGAAATGTTTAAGGGTTCATCATAGAAAATTTAGATTTACAATCCATAGGTACGAAGAAGACAGGAAAGGAAAATTACGTAATTAATCAATGATCAAACACAAGACCCTACCTAAACCTGATGCTAATACACAACCACCCGAAGATTGTGAGAGAATTCTCTTCTATCCAAAAACTTCTCTCTGAAGCTTTCCCAAAATTTCCCTTCCAAAATTCGCTTCCAAATTTCCTTCCAAAAATTTGTGTCCCCCAAAAATGAACCTTCAATTGGTGATAAGGAGTTCTCTACTCAAATCGGGACACTAATTGTGCGTTCACCTGAGAGGACTCCTTGCTCACCAGGCTCAACTCCAAATTAACTTTTTTTAATCTTTTCTTTTATCTTTTCCATGCATGTCAAATGGATTATTAAATTACTTTATTTAATTTCCACTTGACTTTGCTTTTCAATTAATTTATTAAATTTAATCCCATACGCACTTTATGCAATTCAAATATCTTTATTAAATTCAATTGTTTTATCTTTTTAATTAATTTCTTATATTTTAATCTCATGCACACATCATGTGAACTTAAAACTTTTACTTTTTAATTTATTTTCAAAACTTAATTGATAAAATATTTATTAGCTTAAATAATAATAATATTTAGCATTTATTGAAAAATGAACTCTAAATATATGATTATTAAATTAAATAAATATTATCACGTTCTAAATTTTAAACTTATAACTTTTATCTTCAAATTTAATTCTTTTATTTAATTAATTCCTCAATTAATTAAATAAAATTAAATATTAAAATATCATAATAATTTTCCATTAAATTAAATCATTAATTTAATCTTTTAATTAGACTTAATTAATAGAAAATTCACCAAAGACTTGTAAAACAACATACAAAAACCCATCAAAGGAAAACACAAACAAAATCAAACTAAAGGGTTATAATCATGAATTAACGTTTTTCGACACATTTGGAGGGTACTCAACTCAAATACTTATTCTAATTTTCAATTAGGACAAATGGCTTAAAGGTTTAGGATTTGGACTCAAGAATTTATCTCCCCTCTCTTACCTTTGAGATAATGCGATAGGGTACACTCATCTTGGCAATTCAGGGAAGTCGATACCCGGTACCTGTAGCCTGCATAAAATCCACACATGTATAAACACAATATTCTAAGCTAAATATGAAATGACAATAAGTGGTGCATCGTGTAGATCCCAACTAGTAGGTGACTATGACTCCCTTCCTTAACCACATCAGAAACACCATACATAAAGAAAACAAACACGCACACCATACAGGGTAAGTATCCATAAGAAAAACCATAAGATAATAAACCATCTAACTAACCATCATCAATAACTGAAATCACTAAATAATCATCAAGCATACATGAAATCTAGAGTATCAAGTAATCTCATCACATAATCAACTGAATGTAAAATAATATTTAATAATCTCAAAACAATACTACTAGAAATCAAGCATAAAACTGGCCTAAAAGAGTTTGGCAATGATAGCAAAATACAAACTAGGGGTAGGCACTACATCCACCCCCCTAGACTTAGGCTTACTCCTAGAAGCCTACATGAATGATAAAGGTAAGGTACTCACTATGTGGGCCCCATTGGACCCTTTCCCCTGTAGGAGGATATGGATCCACTGAGACCACTCTCTGGGATCTACCCATATTGCCAACCATAGGTCCTAAAGCTATGGGTCTCTGGTCTAAGAATTGTGGTTTCCATTGAGGGCAATGAGATGACTTGTGTCCACGTTGTCCACATGAGAAACACTCTCCATCAAAGCTCCTCTAAACTTTAGGTGCACTAGAGTGCTGATCATTACCCCCACTGACATAAGAAGGGATACCCTAAGATGGTTGGTGAAATTGGTGGCACTTGTTACATTGTGCATTTTGAGATTTACAATAGCTCGTACTCTTAGGTCTATGCTCAGGTCCTGCCCGATGTGCTCTTTCCTGATTAGGAGGTAGGCAATCAATGATGGTTTGCATCATTTGCCTCAGATCAACCTCCTCAGAGACGACTTGCTGCTCTCTATGGATCTCTTTCTGATGCTCACTGACATGCTCTTCCCTATTCCCATCTTGAATAGGTTCTCTATGGATAGACTCATGGACACTGATAGCTCTACCTCATCCATGGCCTCTCCCATGGCCTAGGCTATGGCCTCTAACAAAAGATCTCGTCCCAAATACCATCCTACAATAATATCCAAGATACAAGATGCTATGATAACCATAAAACATACTACTTTTAGTCACATAGAGCAATATGATTCTGGTTTAATAGAAAACTGAAAACCATATTGATCCAACGTTTATCCTTTTTAACAAATACAATGATCCCCTAAAAAATCCTAAACAAGGATAACATAATGCTCGCAAAGACAATCAAAGGCATACTACCTTAAAGCATACATAAAAGATACATGTTTTGAAAACATAATAAGTTCAATTTTTAATTTGCCTATATTTAGGTTTACGTATAATTTCAGTTTGACATCCAAGTGTTGAAGTATGAAAAATATACAATTAAAGTTTAAGTTCTATTTTAGTTCAACTAGTTCAAGTTTCAATTTGAAATAGATATACATAATAGTTTTAAGTTTTCATTTTTGTTCAACTAGTTAACACTAGTGGCGTTCCAATATACCTAGAGCTCCCAACGTAAAAACTTAGGCTTTGATGCCTGATGTAATGCCCTACCAAGGGATCCAAAAGAAATAACCTAAAGTTTTACTAAGTTTTCCAACACTTTTTTTTCTTTAAACAAGAGAAATAACATAACATCAAACACATAGTAGCAGAAGCAATAACATACAATCAACTAAAACATACATAACAAGTTACATTCCTTAAAGATCCCATGACATTGAATCACATATAAAATTAACTAATACTAAGTCTAATAAATGCCACATCCACATGAAAGAATAATGAAAAGTCCAATGTCCATAATATACATTTGTTTTGAACGTCTCTTGGCGAATTAATTCCGAATGCTCAATCATCCACTGTACATGTCACAGGGTATGAAAGGCTAAAAGAATATACATATGTAAAAATAGAAACACATCATCCTCCTCAGATCCATGTTACAAGTACAATAAAATAAATGAAGCCATCCACCATACAAGATACATCCATTCATCATAAAAGATATAACATCCATAAAAAAAATACAACTACCCATCATAAAACACAACTAAGTACGTGGTTCCTCCCAACCGTCAATAACATCATTAGACCATCATGGGGCCTAGCTATCCCCCGCATGTAACATCCCAAGCAATCGATCAGATCATCGGTACTATCATAATACATACGTCACTACTAAAACATACTTCAACATAAGCATAAGGAAATCTAACATGCTAGAATAAAGCATAAGATGATCCTACGAAGTAGATAACATCACCTATCACATGCGAATCATCAATATAAGGAAATGTTTCAGTAAATAACATCATCTAAACATGATAAACAAGCATCCCAAGAAGCTCTAGCCATGGTGACTATGGACAAATCTCAATGGTAAGAGTGAAAAAGCACTACCGCCCGACCGCGTGGAACTTAAATGGCCCACTCCCACCGTGCTAAGGAGATAGTCTCAAGTCCCAAATAGAATATCAAACCACATAACACAAGTACTCTCTAAATCCAAGAAATACTAAAAGTAATCTAACTCAAAGGTTCTAAGATAGATCGACATCTAATTCCCAGAGGCACACAAGACATGTAGGAAACCTACTATGTAAGCGAGCAAGTGTCATCGCATGAATCATGCTCAGAGTTACCCAAGTAGTCCCTTAGGACTCCTAGGTCCCTAATGATCCCACTATGGCCACTAGTATCCTCTCGTATTGACAAGGCATACTATAGAATGCAAGGTCACAACTAAGTGTTCTCTCTACTCCCACCCTAGTTTGTACTAGCACTCGAGGCATGGGCGAGAACATACAAGACTCTTATTAGGTTTATTTTACTCTCATTTAATATAAATATTTTCACTTATTAAACAACTTACAATGGGTTACCCTTGGAGCCACTTAGGGCCCCTAACCCCCATTGCAAGCCACTTTTCGACACTAAATATAGATAACCTACCCTAGATTCATGATATCAAAAATCAAAGAATCATATTAAAATCACCTCAGTCATACACAAGTGACTAGAAAGTATCAAAAGATAATCATAATAATCACAATAGTTCTCTATGAGCAATTGAAAGGCATCAAACGATAAATCACAATATCCTTTGGTTCTCAATGAGCAACCAGAAAGTATCCCAATAATAATGATCAATGACTCAAAATGGTTAAGTCAACATGTCACAAAATGACATCATCAAGAACATAGCAACACTTTAGTCCTCTCAAAGTGACTAGAAAGAAACCCAAATATAACTGATTGAGAACTCAAAATGGTTAAATCGGATATCTCAAAGCATAAATCCTGCCATCCCACAAGGCACTGAAAATAGTAATCAACAATATAAATGCACTCATCATAGAGCATACCATCACATGCCATGGTTAAGTAAAAGTAATCAAGATCGAGTCAGCATGATACCACACTCACAAAACCCCCAAGCCTTTGGTAGATGTCCTATAACTAGTCAACAATCTAGCCAACCCCAAACCCCAAATATAGACAACATTTAGAAAACAAGATACAAGTACATGTTTTGATTTGTTTTCGAAATCACATGGTTAAGTTATATATATGGGGTTTCAGTTTTCGTTTCAAAGTATATTTCAAGTGTATAAGATTTTTCGTTTAATCTACAAGTCAACCAATTTATTTATTTGAACCAAAAATATAACTACCCCCGTTATATGTTAGACCAATTTTTCCCAAAATATTCCAAGGGCAAATTATATTTATATAAATTATTAAAATAATGCTTGTTGATTTTCAAAGAAATTAATCTATGAATTTATCAAATCAATATTATAATAATTTAATAATTTTAAAACTTAAATTAACAACTTCCCTTATTAATTAATCTTAATTAATTCACATTTAATTAAATTAATCAATAAAATATATAATTCATAGTCTACAATCCCAAATCATTTTAATAATAATATAATTAAAACTTAATTAATTATTATTAAAAATATAAGTCAATTAAATTATTATATATATATATATAACTATTTTAAAATTAATTATTAATAATTAAAAACATTTATTAAATTGTAAAACTATGTTTTTAAACTATTAATTAAATAAATTTTATTTTATTTAAAACATCACATATTACAAAATTTTAAAAAAATATATTTTTTTAAAACAATTTTTTTTAAAAAAATGCTTATATATTGAAAAGCGTGTTTAAAGGCCCGCCGACCTGCACTGCTTTGCGGCCATAGGTGTTACTGCTGCCATAGACAGTAGTACTACGTTGCACAGTAGTACCACCTGCCATGATAGAGTGGTGGTGGGGCGTGGGAAGTGGTGGGCCCGCCCCACTTTATTACATATATTTTATTATTAATTAAAAAAAAAAAACCAAAACCGCCCCCCCAAAAAATTTAATATATGAATATTTTAAATCAATTTTAATTAAATTCATTTTATTAAATTTTATCAATTTTAAAATTTAAATTAAAAAAATTCTCAATAAATTATATATATATATATATATATATATATATATATATATATATATATATATATATATATAGATAAAGACCTTTGCAATTTAAGTCTAATAGGAAAAATACAATGAACAAATCAAATTTCTAATTTCTAATTTTCTTTCTTATTTCAAACCCTTCCCAAATGAAACACTAAATTCCTTAATCTAGAAAATGAGGGCTTTTGATTACTTTTCTAATCTCCACGTATGCAGAAGATATTGGCAAGCATTAAATAATTAACAATATTGAAATGTTTAAGGGTTCATCACAGAGAATTCAGATTTACAATCCACAGGTACGAAGAAGACAAGAAAGGAAATTTGCATAATTAATCAGTGATCAAACACAAGACCCTACTTGAACTTGATGCTAATACGCAACCACCCGAAGATTGTGAGAGAATTCGCTTCTATCCAAAAACTTCTCTTTGAAACTTTCCCAAAATTTCCCTTCCAAAATTTGCTTCCAAATTTCCTTCCAAAAATTTGCATCCCCCAAAAATGTACCTTCAATTGGTGATAAGTAGTTCTCTCCTCAAATCGGGGCACTAATTGTGCGTTCACCTGAGAGGACTCCTTGCTCACTAGGCTCAACTCCAAATTAACTTTTATTTATCTTTCCTTTTATCTTTTCCATGCATGTCAAATAGATTATTAAATTACTTTATTTAATTTCCACTTGACTTTGCTTTTCAATTAATTTATTAAATTTAATCCCATACACACTTTATGCAATTCAAATATCTTTATTAAATTCACTTGTTTTATCTTTTTAATTAATTTCTTATATTTTAATCTCATACACACATCATGCGAACTTAAAACTTTTACTTTTTAATTTATTTTTGAAACTTAATTGATAAAATATTTATTAGCTTAAATAATAATAATATTTAGCATTTATTTAAAAGTGAACTCTAAATATATTATTATTAAATTTAAATAAATATTATCATGTTCTAAATTTTAAACTTATAACTTTCATCTTGAAATTTAATTCTTTTATTTAATTAATTTCTCAATTAATTAAATAAAATTAAATATTAAAATATCATAATAATTTTCCATTAAATTAAATCATTAATTTAACCTTTTAATTAGACTTAATTAATAGAAAATTCACCGAAGACTCATAAAACAACATACGAAAACCCATTAAAGGAAAACACATACAAAATCAAACTAAAGGGTTATAATCATGAATTAATGTCATTCAACACATTCAGAGGGTACTCAACTCAGATACTTGTCCTAATTTTCAATTAGGACAAATGACTTAAAGGTTTAGGATTTGGACTCAAGAATTTATCTCCCCTCTCTTACCATTGAGATAATGCGATAGGGTATGCTCATCCTGGCAATTCAGGGAAGTCGATACTCGATACCTGCAACCTGCATAAAATTTATGCATGTACAAAAACAATATTCTAAGCTAAATAGGCAATGGCAATAAGTGGTGCATTGTGTAGATCTCGACTAGCAGGTGACTACGACTCCCTTCCTTAACCACATGAGAAATGCCATACATAAAGAAAACAAACACGCACACCATACACATGCAGTATGGGGTAAGTATCCATAAGAAAACACATAGGATAATAAACCATATAACTAATCATCATCAATAATTGAAATGACTAAATAATCATCATGCATACATGAAATATAGAGTATCAAGTAATCTCATCATATAATCAATTGAATGTAAAACAATATCTAATAATCTCAAAACAATACTACTAGAAATCAAGCATAAAACTAGCCTAAAAGAGTTCATCAATGATAACAAAATGCAAACTAGTGGTAGGCACTACATGTCCACTATTGTTAATCTTTATCTATTGGGTAATTTATAGGTCTGCCAATGCATCCATTAGTCTTGTTACCACCTTGATTACACAAGCTCATGGTTTTGAAGTTAGGAGTAGGAGTAGGTTAATGTTATAATTTTTTTTGTTCCATTTCTTTCAAGTTTTCACCATGGCCATGACTAAAATGAGGTGCTAAGCAAGACATTCCTTATCTGTCTTATTGGAAATATCCCTCAATAATAGAACATAGTTAAAGAAGAATGTGACAGAGGCTTGGTTAAGGTCTACATGTGTGTTAGAGATCTTGCATGCATTCATGGGATGTTGAAGAACCCATTGGAAGAGTTCAGTATGTGATGAAAGCAACATCATTGAAAACTTATACTTAACTTCCTTCACTAGGGATCTCACATGATCCATTACAAACACAGTTCATGTAGAAGCATAGTCTTGTTCAAACTATTCTTCAATCATCATTTGTATGGGTTTGAGGCATCGAATGCCTACTATTAATTAAAATAAATTAGTCACTTCCACAAACACATTATCTATCTCCAAAAATAGAAGATCTTATGGCAGTTTAAATTGATTCAAACTAATTCATCTATCACTGATTTACCTTCACAAATTCATCTCAATCTTCTAACTCATCTCTTAGCATCCAGTCCTAAGCATTGAAGTTCTTCCATTCTTTTGGTTTTTCTTTACTAAGTCTCCATCTCTTCCATAAACTTTCTATGTTGCTTTGTCTATCATACTATCCTGAACATGCACTCATTCATTCCAATACACAACATCATACCATCTAGGGTACTGCTTACAATTGGGGAATACACACACTCAATCTTTGATTAGGAATAAAATTAATCATTTCATTTACTCTTTAACATGAAGTAAGTTACCTTTAGACCCCCACTCAACATATCTATGCTTTGTCCAATCTCAAGAAAGCAAGCCAATCTCAAATCAATGTAAATGAACTACAATATGTGAATGTATTATCTTCAAAACTCAGAATTTATTGCAACATGCTAGGGCTTCCTAGTTTGCTCAGTACACAACACCAAATGATGCAAAAATTAATGCATTGAAAAGAGTAGTGAGTCTAGTTTCAAATAAACCTAGAATAACAATTTTCCATTGGATAAATCAAGAGGAATATCAAACCCTTCACAAACATCTTCATTATTGAGGGTTTCAAGACAATTTTAGCAAAAACTAGTGGATTTGCTTCTATGCTCCACATACCAATCTTCAAATGATTAAAAAAAAACCCTTAATACATCATATTAACATTCAAAAATAATAAATCCTAACATGCAATCAACTAACCACTGTAAATTTCTTAGAGTGGTGATTGTCATGACTGAATTTAACTGTCTTAACAAAGAGTTGAAGAACCAAGATTTTAGAATTTATCTGAACATGCTAGAAGATTCTATAGAAGATTATTCTAAAAGAACATATAATGAAAGAAGAAAGATGTTAAACATTTGAAAACTAAGGTTGAAAGCACCTCTAAAACATATCTTTATGCCTCCATAATTCTAGGTAAGGATCCGCTGTTAGCTTCATGTCCTTTTTTGTCCCTATTGTTTATACTATGACTGTTACTATTTTTTTGTATTTCTTTTTAAGTTCTTTCCAAACCCACCAAGCACAACCACTTTAATGATCTTAGGCCACAGAAAATCTTGACAACTACAAATTCTTTTAATTATCTACCACAACTTTTTTTTAAAGCTTGACCAAATTCTTGTAATTGTCAGTCAAACACATCATGACATGATAGTCTAAATATGATGTTACTTCACATTATTTATTACCATAAAAATAACATGTAAGAAGAATTACTTGAATTTGTTTATCCCTCTTTATTCCTTTTTTCTATCTCTTCCTCTATCTCTTCATCTTATTCTGCCTCTTTCACTGCTTTCTTTCACTGTACTTCTTCCTCTGCCACAACATAATGTCAAATTAGAAACTAAAGTTAAGTTCTTTAATTTAACATAGCATTGAATTCAATATAAAATAAAAAAATAAAAAAATCAACACCACATTTAAATTTGTGGTTCAACCTTGCTATCATTGTAGCTATTTCTCAATGGCTTCATGACCTAGCCTAATAGTATTTACACACAAAAATCATCTGTGAAGGTAGTATTTACATTAATTTTATCTAGAAAATACTTTAAAAAATGCATTTCAAATGAGTTTACAAAATCTCTCTCACATGTAGACAAATGAACAAGTTAAACTAAATATTATAAAAAAGTTAAATTGAATATAATAAACTTCAATGCATTCAAGAAGAGAATACTTACACAAAATAAAGTTGAATCATGCCAAACAATTTGAGTGTTGGCCCTTCTAGTTTTTTATTTGATAGTTGCCTGACAATGCCACATTCAAAATGCACTTATGAGAAAAGATGTAGAACAAATGAAATTTATTAAATAATGAAGATATGTTAGTTTGAGCTTCACTTGGTTTCGAGAATACTTTAATATTCTGTACTTAACAAGGCCAACCATGTGAACCTAGAAGCTCATCTAGCCTCACCTATGTTGGAATACTTTAGAATAACTAAGAGGAGGGGGGAGGCGGGGTGGGGGGTGAATCAGTTATCCAAGGTCCAGATGTATAAACAAAACTTTTCATAGCTTCGTGAACCCATAAACATTATTCATCATGCATACATCCATTAGATTATGAAATCACTTAAAACTTGTAGGTTATTATTAAATCAACTTGTAGAAATGTAAACATGAAACATAATAGATTCATCAACACACTTGACACAATGATTTACATGGAAACCCAATTTGGGAAAAACCACTAGTAACATGCTACTCTTTTTCACTCTAGATGTTAAACTAGGGTAAATCCTTTGGATTAAAGTTGACCTAATAGTCATTTGTAAATCCTTTAATTGGGTGACATTCCAAGTGAATGGTCTAAAGTCCTCTAACAAGGCTCACTTCTAACAGGGTCACAATAACAGTGTGTATTGTAACCTTTAACAGGGTTAGCCTTTCAAAGAGTAGAATGCGTATCTAAGAGGTAGCTCAACATCTCTTTCATGTACACTAATATTAGAATCAAAATGTGCATCAACTTCATTCTATAACTTGACATCTATATGTAGCTCGATTCTTGAATGCAACTCAACATTCATAGGGTGTGACTCAATAGTCACTAAAATTTGCTGTTGGTTTGTATCTTGATTTGCATCATCTTTTTCAACAAGCATACCTTCATAAAAGTATATAAATGATTTGTATTCTTTTGGTTCTTTCATAGGTTTAGCCTCATAGACCTCTGTATATTCATCAAAGTTCACATTTGCACTTTCCATAATTTTGTTAGTGTTAGTATTTAAACACTTATAAGCTTTACTTCTTGTGAAATATCCTAGGAATATACCTTCATCACTTTTTGCATCAAGTTTACCATTCCTGAAGTCTTTAAGAATATAACATTTACTTCTAAATACCTTAAAATATTTTACATTGGGTGAGTATCCATACCACAATTCAAAAGGTGTTGAATGAGTTGTAGACACCTAAAATTATCCAAATCCCCTTTTCATTACCAATTTAATAGATATTTATTATTTATTTAATTACCCTACCTTTAATTAAATAAATTTTACATTTATTTAATTATGTTCACCTTTCTTTGATTTAAATAAACTAAGATTTATTTAAATCCTAGCCTTTCCACTTGCATCCTAACCCATTCACTTTAATTAAGTAAAGTACTTCATTTACTTAATTAACCCCTTCTAATCCCACTTAGAATTAAATATTAAATTTAATCCTATTTGAGCACATGGTTCCTAAATTTAACCCTCACCCAACCTCACTTTTCTAACCTAACCCATCCTTCTAACCTAGGTCAATCCACTTATCCACTAATTAATCCTAGTTTCTCATCTAATTACATCCTTAATCATTTGCACAATCCTAATCAAAGGATTAGCAAACCCTAGTCACATGTGACATGTGACTCTTACACACTTACACACTTGTCCTCCTTCACATGTGAACCAAAGGTGTCTCACACGTGTGAGAAACCTTGAGCCTTCATCACCTCTTACACATGTCATTGACCCATCGCTTTCAAATGTGTCTCACACATGTGTGAGGAAACATGATCTTCCACACCTCTTACATTTGTTATTGAACTATCACATCAAAGGTTTCTCACACATGTGTGAGTATCTTGCCCCCTTTGAATGGTCAAAAACCCTAATCCACTTGGAGTTTACTTGGCCTCCACCTCATTGACACCTCATTGATCCTGAGAGATCCTAGCCTTTCATCTTGCCTTCAATCTCATCCGTCCATTGCATCTCTTTTCCTATAAAAGGAGAGCCCTCTCCTCATTTCATCATCTACCATCTACCTCATTGTTATACTGCAGGAATTGTGAGCAACCACATCCCAATAACAATGAAATCATCATCCACTTAGTGATTTCATGAGGTTTGTGTTAGTAGATTAAGCTATTTTGATTTCATGTCTTCCTTATTTATATGTTGTCTTTTATATTTGAGGTTTGCATGAACATGTAGGAATAGATGTTAGTTGCTTAATGTTTATTCTCTTAATATATTTTTATGCAATACATTTTGACACGCCCGGTGGGACCCAGTTCACAGGTTCAAATTAACCATCTAATATGTTTTTGAGTATTTTGTGAGACTAAGCTTAGGTTGAATGCTTGCATTTAGAGATCACATTTCATGAGGAGCCTCTAATCGAGCCATAAAGCCCATCATCGCATTTGGAGCACATAAAAGAAGTTTTTTGACATAAAACACTCTATATTTTGCTTATTGCTCTATTTCCAAGTTGTAGAGGTACATATGCATTAAATATACTTTTTCATTATTGAGAAAACTAAAAAAAAAAAAAAACTCCTTCTTTGTTGATGGAAAAATAGGTTTAAAAGGGGGGGGGGGGGGGGGGGGTGTGGAGGTCAAATAAGTAGATTAAAAAAAAGAAGGGTGGGTTAGCTTCATTTTGTTTTATTTTATTTATACATATTTCTTTTAAAATCACTTATATTTATATTAAAAAAAAAAAAACGAAGGGTGGGGAAGTTAAATAAATAAAAGTTATTTGTTAGAATTTTTATATATAAATTTAAAAAAAAAACAACAAAAAACAAAATTCAAAAAAATAAAATTCAAAAAAATAAATAAATAAATAAATTTTTTTAACTCTTTTTTCTCGTTTGCTGCAGGCTACCGCGAGTGGCGCAACTGCCACAGCAGCCCCGCTCCCCTTCCCTTCTCCCCACTCCAGTGGTGCCCGCTCCCTCCACCAGTGCAAACCCCTATGCAACCTCATCCATCCTAAGAGATCCTAGCCGTTCATCTTGCCTTCAATCTCAGCCGTCTGTTGCATCTCTTTTCCTATAAAAGGAGAGCCCTCTCCTCATTTTATCATCTACCATCTACCTCATTGTTATGCTGCAAGAATTGTGAGCAACCACATCCCAATAACAATGAAATCATCATCCACTCAGTGATTTCATGAGGTTTGCATTAGTAGATTAAGCTATTTTGATTTCATGTCTTCCTTATTTACATGTTGTCTTTTATATTTGAGGTTTGCATGAACATATAGGAATAGATGTTAGTTTCTTAATACATTTTTATGCAATACATTTTGAAACGCTCGGTGGGACCTAGTTCACGGGTTTGAACTAACCATCTAATGTGTTTTTGAGTATTTTGTGAGACTAAGCTTAGGTTGAACGCTTGCATTTAGAGATCACATTTCATGAGGAGCCTCTAATCGAGTCATAAAGCCCATCATTGCGTTTGGAGCACATAAGGAAAGTTTTTTTGACATAAAACACTCTATATTTTGCTTATTGCTCTATTTCCAAGTTGTAGAGGTACATATGCATTAAATATACTTTTCGTTATTGGGAAAACTGTTTTAAAAAAAAAATACTCCTCCTTTGTTGATGGAAAAATAGGTTAAAAAAAAGGGGGGGGGGGGGGGGGGGGGGGTGGAGGTCAAATAAGTAGATTAAAAAGAAGGGTGGGTTAGCTTCATTTTGTTTTATTTTATTTATACATATTTCTTTTAAAATCACTTATATTTATATTAAAAAAAAAAAAAAAATGAAGGGTGAGGAAGTTAAATATATAAAAGTTGTTTGTTAGAATTTATATATATATATATATATATATATATATAAATTAAAAATTAAAAAAAAAAAAAACAACAAAATAAAAAATAAAAAATAAAAAATAAAATAAAAAATTTAACTCTTCTTTCTCGTTTGCTGCAGGCTACCGTGAGCGGCGCAACCGCCATAGCGGCCCCGCTCCCCTTCCCTTCTTCCCACTCCGGCGGTGTTCGCTCCCTCCACCAACGCAAACCCATCTGTAACTTCATCGATCCTGAGAGATCCTAGCCCTTCATCTTGCCTTCAATCTCAGTCGTTCGTTGCATCTCTTTTCCTATAAAAGGAGAGCCCTCTCCTCATTTCATCATCTACCATCTACCTCATTGTTATGCTGCAGGAATTGTGAGCAACCACATCCCAATAACAACGAAATCATCATCCTTTTAGTGATTTCATGAGGTTTGCATTAGTAGATTAAGCTATTTTGATTTTATGTCTTCCTTATTTACATGTTGTCTTTTATATTTAAAGTTTGCATGAACATGTAGGAATATATGTTAGTTGCTTGATGTTTATTCTCTTAATACATTTTTATGCAATACATTTTGGCATGCTCGGTGGGACCTAGTTCACGAGTTTGAACTAACCATCTAATGTGTTTTTGAGTATTTTGTGAGTCTAAGCTTAGGTTGAACGCTTGCATTTAGAGATCACATTTCATGAGGAGCCTCTAATCGAGCCATAAAGCCCATAATCGCGTTTGAGCACATAAGGGAAGTTTTTTGACATAAAACACTCTATATTTTTCTTATTGCTCTATTTCCAAGTTGTAGAGGTACATATGCATTAAATATACTTTTCGTTATTGGGAAAACTAAAAAAAATAGGTTACTTCTTTGTTGATGGAAAAATAGGTTTAAAAAAAGGGGTGGGATGGAGGTCAAATAAGTAGATAAAAAAGAAGAAGGGTGGGTTAGCTTCATTTTGTTTTATTTTATTTATACATATTTCTTTTAAAATCACTTATATTTATATTTAAAAAAAAAAAAAAAACGGAGGGTGGGGAAGTTAAATATATAAAAGTTGTTTGTTAGAATTTATATATATATATATATAATTAAAAAAAAAAAACAACAAAAAACAAAATTGAAAAAAACAAAATTCAAAAAAATAATAATTTTTTTAAAACCCTTTTTTCTCGTTTGCTGCAGGCTACTGCCGCGGCACCACCTGTACAGCGGCCCTACTCCCCTTCCCTTCTCCCCACTCCGGTGGTGCCCGCTCCCTCCACCAGTGCAAACCCCTCTGCAACCTCATCGATCCTGAGAGATCCTAGCCCTTCTTCTTGCCTTCAATCTCAACTGTCTGTTGCATCTCTTTTTTTATAAAAAGAGAGCCCTTTCCTCATTTCATCATCTACCATCTACCTCATTGTTATGCTGTAGGAATTGTGAGCAACCACATCCCAATAATAATGAAATCATCATCCACTTGGTGATTTCATGAGGTTTGCATTAGTAGATTAAGCTATTTTGATTTCATGTCTTCTTATTCACATGTTGTCTTTTATATTTGAGGTTTGCATGAACTTGTAAGAATAGATGTTAGTTGCTTAATGTTTATTCTCTTAATACATTTTTATGCAATACATGAGTATCTTTCTTGATTTGAACATGATTCAAGGTATAGATAGCTATACTTACAACTTCTCTCCAATATTTCAAAGCAACATTCTTCTCCATCATGAGTGTTCTAGCACAGTCCATTATAGATCTGTTTCTCCTTTCAACAATTCCATTTTGTGGAGGGGTTCTAGGGGTAGATATCTGCCTTTTGATTCTTCTATCATTATAGAACATCTCAAACTCATTTGATGTGAATTCTCCTCCTTTGTTAGATCTTAGACACTTCAGACTGTTACTTGTTTCCTTCTCAACTCTTGCTAAGTACCACTTAAACATTTGGAAAGCATCAGATTTCTATTTCAAAAACATAACCGTCATCATCTTAGAATATTCATCAACAAACAACATTATGTACTTATCTCCTTTCTAGCTTTGCACATCAATTGGTCCACACAAGTCAGTATGAAAAATCTCTAGTATTTCTTTATAGGTATAAATTGTACTCTTAAAACTTGACTTTGTCATTTTGCCTAACTGACATTGTTTGCACAATACATTATCAAGCTTCTTCAACTTAGGCAAACCTCTAAACTTCTTCATGTTACTGACAATGGCCAGGTTATCAAAATTGACATGACGTAACCTTTTGTGCCACAACCACACATCATCAATTTTAACAATAAGACAAGTAGCCTCCTCTATGTCAAGTTAGAATAGATTACTCCTAGTTTGATCACCTTTTCCAATTAATTTCCCATCAGTGTCATATATCTTGGCAATCTTGTTTTCAAACTCAACTTTACATCTAAAATTTTTTAGTTGTGACACACTTAGGAGATTATAGTTAATTCTTTCAACATAGTAAGAATTGTCACATAAAATCTTATTTGTAAGTTCAATAGAACCTTTTCCTTTTATCAAACATGGTGCATCATTACCAAATCTTAGACTATTTCCATCATAACAATTTAGGGTAATGAACTTACTTTTGTCTCCAGTCATGTGATGTGAACACCCACTGTCAATGATCCATCTATCATTCTTGTTTACACAAGTCACAAGTGTAGTTGCCTCATCTTCATTAGATTTTTCCTTCATTGCAACATACACCACTTCATCATCATGTTTATCAGAATCATCCTTTGTTTCCTCTTTAGCAATGTAGCATGACTTTTTGCCTTTTTCTCTATAGTCCTTGCTATCTTCATCTCTTCTGCTCTTATATTTGTCACCACCTATGTAGTTCTTCTTCTCTGGATATCTAGCAACAATATGACCAACCTCATTGCAATTGAAACAAATGATAGTTAATTTACCTTTGAACTTGCCTTTACCTTTGTGGAATCTTCTTTCTAATAGTGCTTCAAGATGTTCAACATCCATCTCATTTGTATCATTGTCTCTGGACACATACTTTTTCTTTTTCTTCTTTTTCTTCTCTTTAGGTTCCTTTAACGATACCTTAGTTTTGAAAGAAGATTCAATACTTTTAGGTTTGTAATTATCAAAGTTAGATAGCTCAAAAGCAATGAGTCTACCTACCAAACCTTCAAGAGATAGATCATTCCATGGTGAACATCTTAGTTCTTGAATCGCAGAAACTCTAATAGTATATACAGGCAGTAACATTCTCAAGATTTTACTTAGCATAGTGTCATAATCTAATTTACCAGTAGCTCCTCTTATGGCATTAACAACTTCTTTTATCCTTGCAATATATTGAGCACTATTTTCACCTTCTTCCATTTTCATATCATCAAACTTACCTCTAAGAATTTTAGCTTTCGCTCTTAAAACATTTGTATCTCCTCCATAGATATTGGTTAGGGCATCCCAAAGTTTCTTTATACTGTCAAGACCTTTGATATCATCAAATTCAATATAGCTTAGGGCAAAGGCAATCTCTAGTATTTCCTAATTGTGTTCTTTCTTCTTTCTCATATCTTTAGCAGTTGAGGCACCAACAGGATTAATATGGTTAGTGGTAATGGTAGATTGTGCATGATCTCCAAGTCCTCAAAGTCCTCCAAGTTGTAGCTTCATCAAACTTTACCATGTTGAAAAGTTATCTCTATTGAGCTTGGGTACCTCTCTTTTTGACATCTTGATCTTTGTGCTTCTAGTACCTTCAAACTAGTCTTCTCAAGCATATGGCTTTGATACCAATTGTTGGAATAATTTAGAATAACTGAGGAGAGGGGGGGGTGAATCAATTATCTAAGGTCCAAATGTATAAATGAAACTTTTCATAGCTTACTGAACCCATAAAAATTATTCATCATGCATGCATCCATAAGATTATGCAATCACTTAAAACTTGTAGGTTACTGTCAAATCAACTTGCATAAATGTAAACATGAAACACAACAAATTCATCAACACATTTGACACAATAATTTACTTGGAAACCCAATTTGGAAAAAACCACCAGTAACATGCTACTCTTTTTCATTCTTTTGAAGTGATGCCCTCTGAAAGGCCAACCCTGTTAACGGTTACATTACACACTGTTAAATGTGACCCTATTAAAGGATTTCAATCACCCTATTAGAAGTGAGCCTTGTTAGAGGACTTTAGGCCATTCACTTGAAATGTCATTTAGTTAAAGGATTTACAAATAATTGTTAGGTCAACCTTAATCCAAAGGATTTACCCTAGATTGATACAATTGTTAGAGAGTAAAAATAAGGCTTGATCTGATACAACTTACAACTTCATTTGTAGATTATAGATCTTTGTTTAGTCCTCAATTCTACTTGCTCTTCATACTTTACAACTTTGATATCTTGTTCACCCTTCAAGAATTCATCTTCTTAAGCCTTCTTACTTAACATGCCATTGTAGACTCTTCTCTTAAGTCACTTGATGAAGCAAAACTCTTGACTCCTTGTCTTCCTTAGGTTTTCGCACATGACAACCTTGCTTCATGACCAACCATTCTTATAAATAGGAAATTAATATCTTTTGCCACTCATTCTCCATCATTCAATTTAGGGTTTGGATGAATTAGGTAGGATACAATGTATCTACCCTACATTCCATATCTCTTCTAAAAACTTTTCCTAGAATCCTCTTTGAATTCACCTAAAAAAAGTTTACTTTGAATTCTGTGCCACCAGCTCATCAACCTTATCTTCCACCTAGTTCACACAATCCAAGAAAATAAAATTTTCAGCTCAAATCCATCAAATTCATGATCTTTTAAATAATGTAGCAACTCAACATTATCTTGCTTCTAATGCTTGGCACATACTGCATTGCTTGGCATCCACTATGACATTACTCAGCATGAATTATAGTTTATTGGTGCTCGACATCAACTAAACTTTACTTGGCATCCACTATTTTGCTTGGCATGCACTAGAATAAACATTTAATCGGCTCCAACTAATTTTCTGCTTAGCTTTCACTGACTTTTCTTGACACCTATTGTTCACTTGATCAAGCTTGACAGACAAACTTTGTGTAACTTGTTCTTCTAAACTTTCTCAGTGTAACCAACCTTTGCAAACTCAACCTTTCCTCTAGGTTCTATTGTTACATCTTTTGATCAAATCCTCCTCATCAATTAAACAAGTGATAGTACTTGAATCTTATAAACAATTATCTTACAAAAAAATAACGAGTTTGACATCAGTGACAAAACAATGATTGAAGCATATTTGTCATACTTGTATGTTCTCAACAATCTCCCTCTTTTAACAATCTCCTTATTTGATTAGCTTCTTCAATCTATACTCAAAAAATCACCACTCCCCCTCCCCTCAATCTAAATTCTCCATTAACATCTAATTACATCATTCATTCATTCATCCATTTATGAACTATAACAGTCAATCAATACAACCACATAACATTCATTAATATGATATAAAATTCATTAATACTAAATTCTAATCAATAATTCATTAAAAAATAACAATATTCATTAACATGACATAAAATTCAATATTAATATGCAACATTCATAGATAATTACTTAAAACAATGTTCTTTCATTATCCAACAAAGTTTATCAAACAAGGTTTATCAAAGAGCATTTTAAAGAAATCATTTTTAAATTTTTTTTTTCTTCTTAGATTTCTTAAAAAAAAGGCTAATAGGAGCATCAATATCTTCTTCATTCTCCTCCTCTTATGGTTGTAATGTCAAATTATGATTCTTCCTCCTACTTTGAGGAGCATGAGGTTGTTGCATTAAAGGGGGGTCTGTTACAATAACAAGTAAATGGGTTAAATTCACATACTTTTTTTTACTGTTAGAAGTATTTCATTAACTAGAAGAACATAACATGCATTTTTTTTTACTTGAAAATTCCATATCATGTACAATAACATTTTGATCAGTTGCCACCTCAACATGTTGAACACTTCGAACATGCTCCACTCATTCACCATGATGTTCAACATGCTCTAAAATATTCCAAAAAAAGGTTACATGACCAATTGCAATTGAAGATGTTTAATTCTATTAATAATTACATAATTTATTTCCAATAGAAAATTAATACCTCCACCATTGTGATGTTCTTCATGGCCTTCATCACGCACAGGTTTTGTGATAGGATTTGAAGGCTACAATGAAATATCATGCACATTGTTATCATTGTTTGATATATAAAACATAAATAGTCAATTTATATTGAAAATTAACACCAAACATGAAATTTATCAACTATTCAATTTGATTTACTTTTCATTTGACCAATTTACCTATGTCTCATCCAATGCACTAGATTTTTCGGTATGGCTTTCAGATGCTTGGCATAGACATGCAACCACGACTTTATAGCCTTCCTTCAAGGTAAATTTTTGTCTTCATCCCTGGGCTCTACATTAAATTCTGTGCCCTATATTTTTTGCTTAATATTGTCAATTTTGCATGTATGATTTGATCAAACAAAATTGTTTTCAACCTTATATAAAAAAATTGATATGAAATTCTATTGCTTCTACTTACAAGTCGAGAGTGAAGTTTCATATAGCCACTAGAGCCAAGTTTGTGTTGGCCAACCTCTTTTTACTCTCACTTCCATAGCTTTTGATGTGTCCTATAGTCTATGAAAATTTTTAAACATGTTAGATTATATATTTACAAAGATCACTAATTAGTGCATGATTACATTCTACTTTTTTATGACATACTTTTTTTTGCCAACTTCTGGTTCAATTCCTTTACCCTATATTCTTTTCTCTTTTGCATCTTCCATTATTTCATTCCACTCTATCGAAAGAATCATAGGAGGATGCTCATACTTTGGGTTATCCTTTAGATGCTCTTTTAAGAAGTAGGGCACTGTCAAAATTCCTTTTTTCCAAAGATGTCCTCTAAAGATTTAATGAGCTGATTTTTTAAATTCAGGACCCTATCCATTCCACCTTTTTTGAAAAAACAAAATTGTTAGATACATAACTTTAACATAGTACAATAAATGGTAGAAATGAAAAATATTGTACCAATGATATGAAGCTACATGCCTTTTATGTATAATGGGCCCAAATAGCTTCAATGCCATTTCAAAAAGAGCATCATAAAAAAACATCATTTCCTACGAAAACATCATGAGATTATTATTCCAAAATGAGTTATGTATAAGTAAACTACAATTACACTATAAATAATAACAATTTTAAAGCACCTATATGCAAATATATTTTTCTTGTTAAAAAAAAATGACCCCACAAATGAACCAATATTAGTAACACATGTTGATCTAGGAAATGGTTGAGCTTTAGTAGTACCAGTCTCTATTCTTGTATCATCTATAGGTGTATATATTAGTGCACAAAATAGGTCCATGAGTATAAAATGAACCCAAGAAAAATAGATTGATGCATGAGTAGCACATAAAAAAATATAGCAAAACAAGATTTTACCAATTGTAGTTGGTACATATGAAGATGTCTACAAGCTCCTTGTTGCTAACAATGCAGTCGGTAGTATGAAAGTAGTGATCGAAGGAGACATCTACGCTTCATCATGAGTTGAAGAATACATTGTTAGCAAAGACATTTATAATGGATAAATATCAAATGGGGTACTATAAGCATCCCAAACATAAGTTGAGTTAATAATGCATGCAAAGGTTAAAGGTTAAAGGATTATTTATATGAAGGTTATGCGCTACAACCCTTACCATGTTCACCATCTTTCACAGGTGGCAAAAATTCTTGTCTAAATAACACATCATATTTTAGATCATGATCCATAAGATAGTATAAAATATAAACATCTATTGAACTTTTATTTTTTCTTAGAATTAATTACTTCTTACCTTCATACAATTGACTCTACGTATCAATTCATCTTTGAGTGCTTCTATCTCCTCAGTTTTGTTTTGTTCCAGGACAAGGGTAAGAATTTATTTACTATGTTTATTTATCATCTGAGTACCCATGAAGTCAGGGGGAGTATCCATGAAATTAGGGTCAGCAATACATGTGATGTCATCTAATAATGTTGCCTTAATTTTAGGTCGCATTTGATTTGCGGTCATTTTGGATTTTCCATATTAATAAGTATCAAGTTGTGACATCAATATTAGTAAAATTCTATCAAAATAACTCTAACATCATAAAGAAAAGAACATAATAATATGATATTTGTTTCTATATAATTTGTACAATTACACTAATTAAGGTTTACCTTTGCTAATGAAGGTGTGAGGAACATCCTTGCATGTGCCTTGCCGTGGATCCATGTCACCCTATGACAAAGATTTGTAATTCTTAGCAATTAGCAGTGAAATGAAAGTAATAGACTTACCAAAAAACAATCATTAATAAAATAGTTGATTGTATATTGGATTCAATATTAATCAGAGGCAATTGGTTTAAAAGTTATACTTACTAGTCCCATGATAGTGATTTTTTTGTATCTACATGATTCAAATTGTAATATATCAGAAGCTCTTCCCCTACACTATTAATTTTATCACACACACAAAAACAAAGTTTCCCTTGTGTGCCTCGAATATAAAATTTGACCACTTATTAGTTGACATAGGTCGAGAAATATTTATAGAACCTACAATATTTCTTGTTTCTTTTGGCCTTCCATCAATATACATAGTGAGCCTTTTACTTTGATCATTTTCTTTGCATTGTATATAATTTGTTGACAATGCATACCTACACATACTTTTTTTATATTGCACAATCCGCATCCAATTATTGTAATTGTAACAAGGTCCTACATACTCCATCAATTCAACAACTTTATTATAACTTACCTTTATTCCATCCATGGAAAATAAGCCCAAACCATGTAATGAAGATGGAGCTATGCAATATATCCTTTTGTTAACAGAAAAATCAGTGTTAACTGGAGGTAGTTCCTTGGGTACCCATTCTTTCTAAAGATGCGTGTACGTTAAGGGAACTTTCTTGTCACCTTTGGTCTCATTATCATAAGAACATGACCCCCTCTCAACAAGGAAAAATTATAATCATTTATTAAATTTTCTTATAATCTTTTGACCTCTAGTTGATCTCCCTATTTTAGACCTACTAGACGTCTCACTTTTGTCTTCTATTCTCGCATTTTCCTTATTCAAAGAAGACATATCAAACAAATACCTATTTAGGGATAACTGTAGTACATCAAATGATATACATAGTAGGACTAAATTTGATATGGATGGTAAAGAGTCGACACACAAATAATTAATTGTATCTATAGGGTCTATTGACTTATACCTGTTGATCCATGTCATTGTGCATGATTTTGGTCAAAGGCGTTAATTTTCTTGCATATGTAAATCATTAATCTTAAGTTAGCCATAAATTACATGATATGTATTATACAAATTACATTGAATACAAAAATTACATGATTCATTCATCAAAATTATTGTATTTTTTTAATTCCTTACCTCTACTTTATGTGTGCTACCTATGCAAAATCATTGTATATACTCCATGGCATTAGAATTCAACACATAATAACCTAATTATAAAAAAACACAAGTCAAAGAAACTTCTATGAATAAATTAATACCTCATATGTGACATCGATCATACCTTGACATACATTTCATTGATCATGTTATTGATCATCCTCTTCATCCATGTTATCATCGTGACTATCATAATCATTACCATCATCGTACTTGTCCCATTCATCATCATGACCAACAACACCACCATTTCCATCATCATCATCTTCATCACCATTATTATGACCATCATCTCCTTGATCATCACCATCTTCATCACCATGATCATGATTGTCATCATCATCACTATCATTGTCAACATCACAAGAATCATCATAATCTTTGTATTCTTCATCATTGTATAATAGTGTTGGAATACTTTAGAATGATTGAGAGGGGGGGTGAATAAATTATCCAAGGTCCAATTGTATAAATAAAAATTTTCATAGCTTAGTGAACCCATAAAACATTTATCTTCATGCATGCATCCACAAGATTATGCAATCACTTAAAACTTGTAGGTTACTGTCAAATCAACTTGCAAAAATGTAAACATGAAACATAACAAGTTCATCAACACACTTCACATAATGATTTATGTGGAAACCTAATTTGAGAAAAACCGCGAGTAGCATGCTACTCTTTTTCACTCTTCTAAAGTGATGCCTTGTGAAAGGCCAAACCTATTAAAGGTTACAATACACAATTTTAAATGTGACCCTGTTAAAGGATTTCAATCACCCTGTTAGGAGTGAGCCTTGTTAGAGGACTTTAGACCATTCACTTGGAATGTCACCCAGTTAAAGGATTTACAAATGATCGTTAGGTCAACCTTAATCCAAAGGATTTATCCTAGATTGATATAATTATTAGAGAGTAACAGTAAGGCTTGATCTGATAACAACTTACAACTGCACTTGCAGATTATAGATTTCTATTTAAGTCCTCCATTCTACTTGGCCTTTACACATTTTAACTTTGATAGCTTGTTCACCCTTCAAGCATTTATACCCTTAAGCCTTCTTTCTTAGCATTCCATTGTAGACTCTTCTCTTAGGTCACTTGATGAAGCAAAACCCTTGACTCCTTATCTTCCTTAGGTTCTCACACATGACAACCTTTGCTTCTAACCAACCATTCCTATAAATAAGAAGTTAAGATCTTTTTGTGCTCATTCTCCATTGTCCAATTTAGGGTTAAGATAGACTAGATAGGATATAATGAATCTATTCCACATTCCATGTCTTTTCTAGAAACTTCTCCTTGAATCCTCTTTGAATTCACCTCAAAATGGTTCACCTTGAATTTCGTGCCTCCACCTCATCAATCTTATTTTCCACCTGGTTCACATAATCCAAGAAAATAAACTTGTTGGCTCAAATTCATCAAATTCACGAGCTTTTAAATAATGCAACCACTCAACATTATCTTGTTTTTGATGCTCAACACATACCACATTGCTCAACATCCTCTACAAAATTACTAAGCACAAACTAAAGTTTACTAGTGCTTGGCATCAACTAAAATTTACTTGGCATCCACTATTGTACTCAACATATGCTAGAATATACTTTTACTCAGCTCCAACTAATTTTTTTCTCAGCTTGCATTGACTTTTCTTGGCACCTACTATTCACTCAGTCAAGCTTGGTAGAAAAAATCTATGTAACTTGTTCTAAAATTTCTTAGTGTAACCAACCTTTGTAACCTTAAATAGTTTATCAATACATCATGTTATCACTGTCTTAACTAATTCTTCTACTTCTTTACATAAGCATAACTCAACCTTTCCTCTAGGTACTATTGTTACATCTTTTGATCAAATCCTCTTCATCAATCAAATAAGTGATAGTACTTAAATCATATAAGTAGTTGTCTCACTAGCAAATAGAAAGTTTGACATTAGTGAAAAAATAATGATTGAAACATATTGATCATACTTCTTCAACATAATTTGTTCTCAACAATCTCCCTTTTTGTACTATTTTCAATCTATTCTCAACAATCTCCCTCTTTAGCATTGATGGCAAACCAAAATGATCAACCAAATTGCCTAGGTTAAAACAGTAAGACAATACAAAAAAAAAATGATTCCTTGTATTGAAATCTCTCCCTCTATCATCAACTTCCATCTTTTGAATAGGTTACAAAACTCTGCTTTATAACTCCCTCAAAATTTCTTCTTGTATCTCCCTCTTACGAGGTAGATGTTAGGATTTCTCTATATTTGTTCTCTTGATCAACAACTATCTCCCTCTAAGATTAGTTTTAATTAATTCTTGTATTTATCCTTATTTCTCCTTCTGATTAATAAATCTCTCCCTTTATCTCCCTATGCTATTATCTCCCTCTTTGACAACAATGCCAAAGACTTGTCATCTGAAAATGTAGATATAGGCTTCTTCAGTTCCCTCAGTTTCTCCCTCTGTCACCTTACTTGTGACTAATTTGCAATTTTAGCTCTTTGATTACTTTAGGCAACTCCTAAAGTATGATCCTCTGCATCAATGTGTAATATATGAACATCAACTTGTTTGATGCAGGGCACTCCTCTTACTACTTAGATAGCCTTTGATAGGGGTATCACCCCTAGTTTACCTCTTAAATACTCATGAGCATTCTTAGGTAATGCTTTTGTGAAGATATCAACAATTTTCTCTTCGGTGTTAACATATTCCATCTTCACTTCTTTATCTTGAAGTAATTCTCTCAAGTAATGATACTTGATTGTAATGTTTTTAGTCTTTGTGTGCACCATAGGATTCTTTGATATATTGATAGCACTTGTATTGTCACAAAAAAGTGTCATTGGTTCTGTAATCTCTTCCTTCATACCTCTGAGTAGTTGTTTGATTCATACCATGTTTGTACAATTTATAGAAACAATATCATATTTAGCTTCAATAGTAGATTGTGAGGTGCAATTTTGTTTCTTGCTAGTCCATGTAACCAACCTCTTGCCTAAGAAAAGTGCTCCTCCATTGGTGCTCTTTCTGTCATCAATTTTTCTAGCCCAATCAACATTAGTGTAGGCTCTTAATTCAAATTTCTCATTTTTCTTATAGTATAGACCATACTCCTCTATTCCTTTTAGATATCTTATTATTCTCTTTACAACCATCAATGATTCTCCTGGGATTAGTAGAGAATCTTGCAACTAACCCTATAGATAATGCAATTTTAGGTCTGCTATGTACTACATATTGTAATTTTCCAAGCATAGACCTGTAGAATATTTGATTTACCTCAGCTAAATCATCATTCTTTGACAACTTGTGTCCTGTCACCATAGGTGTACTTACTGGTTCCGAATCTTTCAATCCAAAAGTTTTCAGTATTTCTTTGACATACTTTTATTGAGTGATGTATATATCATATTTCATCTTATATACTTGCAAACCCACAAAGAATTTGATTTATCCAAACATAGTCATTTCAAATTCTTGCTTCATTAGATTTGAAAAATCCTTACATAAAGCATCTTGACCTTCAAATATGATATCATCAACAAAAAATTTAGATAACAAAATCCCTTTGCCTTTCTCTATCTTCATGTATAGATTATTGTTATCATCAATCCTTTCAAATCCCATCTTCATAAGATAATTATGAAGTCTCTCATACCATGCTCTTGGTGCTTGTTTCAAACCATATAGAGCTTTGTGTTATCTACATACCATGTTCTTATTGTTAACATCAACAAATCCTTCTAGCTATTCTATGTAAACTTCTTCCTCTAATATGCCATTCAAAAATGTAGATTTAACATCCATTTGATAAACTTTGAAACCTTTGTATGTAGAATATGCAAGTAAAGTTCTTACTCCTTCTAGTTTGGCAATAGGGGAAAATGTCTCTCCATGGTAAATTCCTTCCTCTTGCACATATCCTTTACAAACTAATCTCACCTTATTCCTTGTGACTACACAATTTTCATCTAGCTTGTTTCTGAATACCCACTTGGTGCCAATCACATTTTTGTCTTCTGGTCTAGGAACTAGACTCCATGTTTTATTTTTTTCAATTTGTTCAATCTCTTCTTCCATGGATTTACTCTAGTCCACATCTTCTAAAGCATCTCTCACTGATTTGGATTCCTTAATGCTCAACAAACATGTATCATTTCTCAATCTATTTCTTGTCAATGGTCTAGCATCTTTATCTCCAATAATTTGTGCAGCAAGATGATGTCTTTTGACATATTTGGAAAATCTTGGTTCAACTCTAGTTTTCTCATTTTGTCTTTAAGCTTCAGAGTCATTATGTACATCTTTGTCAGGTAGTTCAACATCTCTTTCATGTACACTAATCTCTGAATTAGAATGTGCAACAACTTCATTCTGTAACTCAATATTTGAATGCAACTCAATTCTTGAATGCAACTCAAGATTTGTAGTATGTGACTCAATAGTCATTGAAACTTGCTTTTGGTTTGTAGCTTGATTAGCAACATCTTCTTCAACAAGCATACCTTTATAAAAGTATACAAATGATTTTTATTCTTCTCGTTCTTTGATAGGTTCAACCTCATGTACTTCTGTATATTCATCAAAAATTACATTTGTACTTTTCACAACTTTTTTAGTGTTAGTAATTAAACACTTATAAGCTTTACTTCTTGTGGAATATCCTAGGAATACACCTTCTTCACTTTTTGCATCTAGTTTACCATTCTTGAAGTCTTTAAGAATGTAACACTTTCATTTTAATACCTTAAAGTATTTTACATTGGGTGAGTATGGAATGTAACACTTTCTTTCAAATACCTTAAAGTATTTTACATTGGGTGAGTATCCATACCATAGTTCAAAAGGTGTTGAATGAGTACCTTTCTTGACTTGCACATGGTTCAAGGTATGGATAGCTGTACTTACAACTTCTCTCCAGTATTTCAAAGAAATATTTTTCTCCATCATGAGTGTTCTAGCATAGTCCATTATAGATATGTTCCTTCTTTTAGATATTGCATTTTGTGCAAGAGTTCTAGGTGCAAATGTCTGTCTTTTGATTTATCTGTCATTACAAAACATCTCAAACTCACGTGATGTAAATTCTCCTCCTTTGTTAGATCTCAAGCACTTTAGACTTTTACCTGTTTCCTTCTCAACCCTTGCTAAGCACCACTTAAATATTTGTAAAGCATCAGATTTCTATTTTAAAAACATAACTGTCATCATTCTAGAATAGTCATCAACAAACAACTTGATGTACTTATCTCCTTTGTAGCTTTGCACACCAATTGGTCCACATAAGTTAGTATGAACAATCTCTAGTATTCCTGTAGAGGTATGAGCTTTACTCTTAAAACTTGACTTTGTCATTTTGCCTAATTGACATTGTTTGCACATTACATTATCATGCTTCTTCAACTTAGGAAAACCTCTAACTTTTCTCATGTTACTGATACTGATTGGGTTATCAAAATTAACATGACATAACCTTTTGTGCCACAACCACTCATCATCAAATTTTACAACTAGACAAGTAGCATCCTCTGTATCAAGATAGAATAGATTACTCCTAGTTTGATCACCCTTTCCAATCAGTTTTCTATTTGTTTCATAAATCTTAGCAACCTTGTTTTCAAACTCAACCTTACATCCCAAATTATATAGCTGTGACACACTCAAGAGATTATAGTTAATTCCTTCAACATAGTAAGCATTGTCACAAAAAATCTTATTTGTGGACTTGATAGAACCTTTTCCTTTTATCAAACATGGTGCATCATTACCAAATCTTACACTATTTCCATCATAATAATTCAGGTTAATGAACTTACTTTTGTCTCCAATCATGTGATATGAACACCCACTGTCAATGATCCATCGGTCATTCTTGTTCACACAAGTCACAAGTGTAGTTGCCCCATCTTCATCAAATTTTTCCTTCATTGCAACATATACCACTTTATCATCATTTTCATCAGATTCATCTTTTGTTTTCTCTTCAGCAATATAACATGACTTTTTGCCTTTTTCATTGTAGTCCTTGCTATCTTCATCTCTTCTACTTTTGTATTTGTCACCACCTTTGTAGTTCTTCTTCTGTGGACATCTAGGAACAATATGACCAACCTCATTCAATTAAAACAAATGATAGGCAATTTACCTTTGAACTTTCCTTTACCATTGTGGAATCTTCTTGCCAGTAGTGCTTCAAGCTGTTCTACATCATCCTAATTTGTATCATTGTCACTAGACACATACTTCTTCTTTTTCTTCTTCTTCTTCTCATCAGGTTCCTTCAATGATACCTTAGCTTTGAAAGCAGATTCAATATTTTCAGTTTTGTAATTGTCAAAGTTAGATATCTCAAAAGTAATGAGTCTACCTACCAAAGCTTCAAGTGATAGATCATTCCCTGCTATACATCTCAGTTCTTAAATTGTAGAAAATCTAATAGCATATGCAAATAGTAGTTTTCTCAAAACTTTGTTTAGCACAGTATCATTGTCTATTTTACTAGTAGCTCCTCTTATTGCATTAACAACTTCTTTTATCCTTGCATCATATTGAGCAATATTTTCACCTTCTTTCGTCCTCATATCATCAAACTTACGTCTAAGACTTTCAACTTTGGATCTTAGAACATTTGCATCTCCTCCATAGATAGTGGTTAGGGCATCCCACATTTTCTTTGCACTATCAAGACCTTTGATATCATCAAATTCAATATAGCTTAGGGTAGAGGCAATCTCTAGCATTGCTTGGTTACGTTCTTTCTTCTTTTTCATATCCTTAGCAGTTGGGGCTCCAATAGGATTAACATGTTTAATGGTAATGGTAGATTGTGCATGATCTCCAAGTCCTCCAAGGTGTAGCTTCATCAAACTTTTCCATGCAAGAAAATTATCTCTATTAAGCTTGGGTACTTCTCTTTTTGAAAGCTTGATCTTTGTGCTTCTAGTACCTTCAAACTAGTTCTCTTGAGCAGATGGCTTTGATACCAATTTTTGGAGTGCTTTAGAATAACTGAGGGGGAGGGGGTTGAATCAGTTATCCAAGGTGTAGATGTATAAATAAAACTTTTCATAGCTTAGTGAACCCATAAAACATTTATCTTCATGCATGCATTCATAATATTATGCAATCACTTAAAACTTGTAAGTTGCTGTCAAATCAACTTGTAGAAATGTAAACATTAAAAATAACAAGTTCATCAACACACTTGGCACAATGATTTATGTGGAAACTCAATTTAGAAAAAACCACCAGTAACATGCTACTCTTTTTCACTCTTTTGAAGTGATGCCCTATAAAAAGCCAACCCTATTAAAGATTACAATACACATTGTTAAATGTGACCTTGTTAAAGGATTTCAATCACCCTGTTAGGAGTAAGCCTTGTTAGAGGACTTTAGATCATTCACTTGGAATGTCACCTGGTTAAAGGATTTACAAATGACTATTAGGTCAACCTTAATCCAAAGGATTTACCCTGTACTGATACAATTATTAGAGAGTAATAATAAGGCTTGATCTGATAATAACTTACAACTCCATTTGCATATTATAGATCTCTATTTCAGTCCTCCATTCTGCTTGGCCTTCACACATTCAGCTCTGATAGCTTGTTCACCCTTCAAGCATTCATACCCTCAAGACTTCTTTCTTAGCATGCCATTGCAAAATCTTCTCTTAGGCCACTTGATGAAGCAAAACCATTGACTCCTTATCTCCCTTAGGTTCTCATACATGACAACCTTTACTTCTGACCAACCATTTCTATAAATAGGAAATTAAGATCTTTTGCTGCTCATTCTCCATCATCCAATTTAGGGTTAGGATAGATTAGGTAGGATATAATGAATCTATCTAACATTCCATATCTTTTCTAGAAACTTCTCCTTGAATTCCCTTTTATTCACCTAAAAACAGTTCACCTTGGATTCTGTGCCTACATCTCATGAATCTTATCTTCCACTTGGTTCACATAATGCAAGAAAAAAACTTGTCAGCTCAAATCCATCTAACTCATGATCTTTAAAATAATGTAGCCACTCGGCATTATCTTTCTTTTGATGCTCGACACATACTGCATTGCTTGACATCCTTTGTAAAATTGCTCGACACAAACTAAAGTTTACTAGTACTCAATATCAACTAAAATTTACTTGGCATCTACTATTCTGCTCAGCATACACTAGAATATACTTTTACTCGGCTCCAACTAATTTTTTGCTTGGCTTGCACTGACTTTGCTTGACACCTACTATCCACTCGGTCAAGCTTGGCAGACAAACTCTGTGTAACTTGTTCTTCTAAACTTTCTTAGTGTAACTAGTCTTTGTAACCTTAAGTAGTTTATCAACAGATCATGTTATCACTATCTTAATCGATTCTTGTACTTATTTATATAAGCATAACTCAACCTTTCCTCTAGGTACTATTGTTACATCTTTTGATCAAATACTCTTCATCAATCAAATAAGTGATAGTACTTAAATCATATAAGCAATTATCTTACCAACAAATAGCAGGTTTGAGATTAGTGAAAAAACAATGATTGAAACATATTGATCATACTTCTTCAACATACTTTGTTCTCAACAATCTCCCTCTTTGTACTATTTTCAATCTATTCTCAACAAGCAGTTGTTCATGATCATCATTTACTTCATCTTTTGACTCTTTAGTATCTTCTTCTTCCATCACATTATACTTTATTGACATTCCTCTTAGATCATGTCTAATGACAAATGACCAACCTAATTAATGTGGAATGTCAAAGTAAAACACTTGCTCACATTGGATTGGAAGAACATATGGCTTGTCTCAAATTTGATCAAATGATCTTGTATTAATCATTGTAAATCCATTATCATGTTCAATAATAGTCTTATCAAGATCATTTTGATTTAGCTGCAGCCTATACCATTTGATGACAAATAGAATTAATTTGAATGAGTTAAAGTTGCACTCAAGTATATCATCCAAATTTTTTTAGTATTGATTTTTAGATTATTGAGGATGTATGTCATTGAAATATTAATGATCTCAAAGATTGCACTTATCCTAGAATCACAAGCTTTCTTCATTTCGTCTAAATTCTTTTACATGCAAAATTTATGACGATGGTAGTACATAGCTTTGTGGTGTTTGATCTACAATGATTCAAACATGTCAAGATTATTTGCATTGATCCATGAGTTGATATTAAACTTATGAGTCATGATTAGTAATCTTATACATATCTTTCTATCTTTCAAACTACATGTTAGATCAAGTACCATTGGCATAACATTGAGATCTCCATTACGATGAACTTCTTTAACCAGTGATGCAACACCATCCTATGTTAATGAGTGACCATTTTCTTGAGATTATTGAATCCATACCATCATCCAATCAAAGATTATTTGTAATATACAAATGTAGTGCATCCCACTCACGATCAACCATAATGAAAATAAATTGACCACTTAGAAAAAACTTATATTGAAGATTTATAAGAATTAATAAACTACAATAATATCTTATAATTACCCTCACTTTTCTCAATCTACCTTTCCCCATCAAGTACCCCCTTTGAATTTGATAATAGAGTTGGGATCCCAAATGCGATTTAAATGGACATTTGCTACAAACTTAGGAATATATTCACTAATGTACTCTATAGTCTGGTATACCATATATCCCTCCACCATAGAACCCTCAGGATGTGCTCTTTGTTGAACCAAGCCCTTCACAACTTTCAAGTGCCTCTGAACCATCCACATTAACCTAGTTTGTATAGGCCTACACAATTTAATCTCTTCAACTTGATGTATGAGGTAGTGTTCTTGAGCATTATAAAAAGTTGAAGGTAGACATTTTTGCATTTCACACATAAGATTGGAAAAAATTATTTTCCAATATTTTATATATTTTCTATCAATTTATTTAGATGATAACCACCTAAAAGAGATTCAATATGCAAGAACATAAAAACAAGATTTTAAAAAAAAGTATACAATAAATTACATAAAAAGTAAATCAAATTATAAATATAATATTTGTACAACAAATCTAAGAAATAACACTTCTAACCTCATGTATTTTCCAATATCATATATAACTTGTTTAACAATATTGTCAAATTGGTGTGGGAGGGATAAAGGTAGGATGTAGTGCAATAATTAAAAAATAATCTTTTTAATATATTATAAAATAATACAATAAAAAGTACATGCAATTTTACAAATATATTATAAATAGAGAACATGACTTACCTTGAGGAAGGTATGCCAATCATGTGTTTTCAACCCTGGTCCAAAATCACCTTTCTTTGATACAAGATTGCTTATATTTGTAGCAAATCCTATGGGAATTTTTTTTTATGACTTATTTTAATGCTTCACTTTGTTGCTCCATTAATAACCAAGGAAGAGCACTTGTATTTATGCAATCTCCATTTCTATTTGATTCAATGAAAATTTTTAGTGCATGATTGGATTCATGAATGTGATTACAAATTTTGGCAATTTTTTATTTGTCATGCCTTCCATCCAATATTTTTCATAGTCTCTGTTACACTCTTTTCAATATGCATAGCATTAAACAAATGCATAATTGAGAGATCCTTATATTATGACAACCTACTAAATTGACTATCATAACTTTTAATTCCTTTAAGAAGTTGGTCATTGATGCCTTGACAACCTTCACAAGCATCAATTACATCATTAATAAATAAAATAAAATATCAAAATAGAAATTTCAAACGAAAATCATCAGATGGAATGACATTAGCTTGACAATTTAGTCTATTGTATTCCAACTTCCATAGACAAGGTGTCATTCTTCGTAGCCTTGATGTTGTCTCTTCTTTCTCATTAAAAAGATATTTTTCAGTAATTTGATACTTATGATTATTGTGGAGAAAATTCCTAATTTCATCGAACACCTTCTTTCCTAAACTTCTTAAATGACAAGATTTCATCTTTAGACCACAAATTGGATAGGCAAAAATTTATTTTGTTTAAAGACCTAAAAGATCATGTAAAATTATCATGCATAACTTAAATACACAACAATAATGTATAAGCACTATAACATACCAAAAATATGTGACCTTAACAATATAACATATTGCAAAAAAGTTTTAGCCCAGGGGCATCATGTATTGTCCATACAAGCATTGTGTGAAAGCGAAATTCTCTTTGTCCTATTGGTCTAGAGATGTCATACATAGTGACCACATTCAATAACTTCTTGGAATATTCAAATGGGAAGAGTACTTTTAAGAGGGGGGGTGAATCAAAAGTACCACACCTTTTTAAACTTTTTTTTTTAATCCTTTAAACTTATAACTGAAAAAAACAAATTGCATGCATGTAAACATGTAAAAGAACATAAAATCAATCACATGCAATAACACATAACACCAAAATTGATAACCCAGAAACCATCCATGAATAAGAAGGTAAAAATGGGGTGGGGATGATACTTACAAAAATCACTACAACAATCAATGTTCAACCACTTTTGATGGTCTACCTTGTTAAAGGCTTTACATTGTGTCAATAGTGACTTGGTTAGAGTATTTACAAACACTTACATGAAGTGCCACCCTGTTAAAGGATTTACAATAGGTTGTTAAACCCACCTAATTTAATAGGACTTTTGTGAGCTTCTCCAAAGGTTTTCCTACCTAGCTATTAAGCTAACCTGTCAACATAGGATTTCAACCTCTAATACAATTGTGAGAGAGTATTGGAACATTTGACCTGATTGAATGCAATCTCAAATCGCTGGATTTAGGTATTAGATCTACTCTTCTCATTCTGATCTCTGCTTGATATGATCTCTGAGTGTATCCCCTGCTCTTTCCTGATCAACTAGATGTATATTTGCAGTCCATTTCACTAAGTCCTTGACACCTTTGTTGATTGCTCTATTCTAAAATTTAATAACTCCATTAATAACCTTCTCAACTCTTGTCTTAGCAATCTCAACAACTTCTTCAACAACTTTGATATGGTGTTGTGGTCTCCTTATAAAGATATTGTGGACTTAGGGTTTGGTATGCATTCACAAACTTGAAATTCCCACTCAAATCCTTTGTTTTCACCTATTGGTTGCATGCTGTCTCCAATTTTCTAATTGGTTGCATGTTAATTTCATAGGTAATTGCAAGGATTCAATCTTATCTTCTTATCCTTTCGTGAGTCATGCAAAAATTATTTCACATCTTAGTTTGTGATGGCACAAACTCTTATGCTGATCCTGAGTTACTTGACACATACTGTATTCCTAATGCTCGACACATACTATTTCTGGATTGCTCGATATTTACTACATTTCTGGTTTGCTCAGCACCTATTATATCCTAGTTTGCTTAGTACCTATTACATCTTGTATTGCTCGGCACATGAATGTTCCTAGATCACTCGGCATTTGAAAAATTCTAGAGCACTCGACATACATTGTGTACTCGACATACATTGTGTACTCGACATACATTGTGTACTCGACATATATAGTGAAAATGGTTAAGTGTGTTGACACTCAATTGTCAAGACTATTCTTTTAACCAACAATCTCCCCCTTTGACATGAGTGTCAAAAATACTTAACTAAGCATTTATGAACTTAACCTTATTGAGTACATTCTTTATTTACTTGGAATTCATGCAAAATTTCAAAAATATTGTGAGTAACAATATGCCTTATGACTCCCCCTAAGTTTTTTATGCCTTGTCCAACATTGAAACTGAAATTATGTGCTTAAGTGCCTGATCCTCTCATTCCTTTGTCTTGTTTTTGCATTCTAAGCATGTATGTTGTATCTAATCTATGTGAAGTTCAAAAATTTGCATCTGCCCCTTTCTCCTTATTACTTGATTCCCCCTTTTTGGCTATTTACAAACTTTCCACTCTATTCTCAAAATGAATGAAAGAATGTAATAAAAAATGAGCAAATTTTTCAAAAAAATTGGTATTCTCCCATATTTCTATATACATATCTCCTTATTTCTTCCCCTATACATATTTCTCCCCCTTTTTGACACTGATGTCAAAAGGTTATATAGAGTAATACCATGTTTAGCCAAAAATGTGCTATTTACCTCTAGGAGTATCTTCAGAGCTGCATCCCAATTTGCTAGTGCAATGTCCAATGACTTATGCTCGATGGTAATCTCTGCTGCTAGGTGTACAAGTCCATCTAAGGTAGAAAGATTTGAATATTTCTTGAGGACTATTTCTACATACATTTTCTTCTTATGGAGTACCTCCAAGTGGGGGGTTATAGAGGATTGGATTTGCATCAACTTAGCTTTTGTATTAGCCTCCTCTGTTGTTCTCTTTGAGTGTGAAGTGTTTGAGAAAAATGCTTCTCACTTTGAGCTGGATTGGTGGGGAGTTGGATACTAGAAATCTTTAGATTTCTTTCCAAGCTCATTATTCTCTAGCTAGTCTCCTGTGTGAAATTTGAAAAATCACACAACTTGTTGCACATGGAGAATATATTCCCAAGTACGATCTTTACTCTTTCCAATTTCTTAGCTAGCTTAACTTGAGATAGTGCTATATCACCAGATATCTTCTCATTAACTTTACCTTGGAACTTCCTCTCTAACCATTCCATTAATTTGGCATTTGAATCATGATCTTCATTTGTCACCTAGTCAACTATGTTAGATAGTTGCTCTACTAAATTGGCCTTGACTCATTAGGTGTCTGCAAGCTAAAGGCATCCATAAAGATGTCCTTTATCTCATTCAGTGCTTGCCTATATTTATATTCTTTTCTCAATACCTCTTGTCTCCTTCTTCTATCCAATGCACTTTGTATCTCATTAATATTTTCCTTAGTGAGGGTGCTGGATTCATAGTAGGGTATTTTAATTTCTTCATCTAGCTTAGGAATTCCATAATGAAGTGTCCTAGCTACCCTTATTGAGCTCGAGCCTAGTGTTCTAACTTGCAATACTAGCATGTCAGTGCTTGGCTTCTGAAGAGTTTGAGTGGGAGTACCTATTTTGGGTAGTTGAACCAAATTTTGTATTGTAAATTTCTCCTCATCTCTTGTCTCTTCCTTCTCTTCTGTTTGTCTCACTTTTTCACTATAAATGGCTAGGGGTGTACCTATTGACTATATTGATTTTTCTTTGTCTTCCCCTACTATTGCACTTGACACTTGAAGTGCATCTATGACTGCTTTTGGTGGAGATGGTGGAGGAAGAAATTGGAGTTTAGTAGTTTGAGTGGTCAAAGGTGGTTCTTGTGTTTTCACCTTGACTTCCTTTGATTTTACTTCTGACTTTTAAAAATCATCAACACTGACCAATATAGGACTTGTGTATAGTCTAGCTACTTGGGTTGATTGGTCAAGGATCTTTGTGAGATCCTCTATAGTCAATGGATTGATGTTTTGACAAGAAGTGTCAATAAAATCCTTTATTTTGATACTCTCTATAGGTCTGACAATAGCATGAGGAGGGCTAGGAGGTGATAGTTGTGTGTCTTGCACACTTTGTTCTTGCTACTTATCTGTACCCTTTTCTTCCTCTTTCTCCTCTTTATTCTCCTCTTCCTCTTTCTTTTCTTCTTCCACTTTCTTCTCTTCCTCAACCTTATTCTCTTCTTCCTTCTTTTCTTCTCCCTTCTTTCCTATTATTTTTATTTCCTTTATCTTGGCACTTGCTTCTGCCTTGTATTCCTCATCAAAAAAATTATCAATTTTTTTATAAATTATTTTCCACAACTGTGTGGATTTGCTCACAACATTTTCAATTTTATTCTAAAAAATACTAAATGCCCTATGCTTTGGAGTAAATCTACTATTGTGCCTCTTGACTGCATTAGTTATTTGACCCTTAGTCAAATCAGGCAACAATCTAGCTAAAGTAGACTTCCTTATTTCCTTTTCCATTTGCAAGAAAAAATACCATTTGTCTTCTACTATTTTATACAACTCTTTGGGAATTCAGTCATCTAGCTCTAGAGGTGTGTGCTTGTACTCTACCATCATTGTATACACAGATTCCTCTATTTTATTTTGCTCTTCCTTTGTGATCTTATTGAAATCTAAATTCTTCATTTTTTTTAAGTCTCCATTCCTAAATTTTACACATAATTTATCAATTGAAGACTTAGGTGGATGACTTACCACTTTGAATTGACTATTATCATCTGACTCTATCTTTTCTTTGCCTAAGTCAAGTTGAGCTACATATTTTCTTCTCTTCCTTGGCTCCTCATCAGTCTTCTTGGTGGCTTTCTTCTTCTTTTCTACCTCTTCTTTAGCCTTTTGAGTAGTGGCTCTACTGGTGGATTTGGTAGTAGGCTTCTTTGCTATAGGTTTTGTCACTTTCTTTGCCTTAGGTTGAGGAGCAGGTTGAGATTTAGTGTTTCTTTTAGTGACCTTGGTTTTGATAGGTGCTTCCTCGGCTTCTTCTTCCTCTGCACCTTCTTCCTTGTCCTCTCCTAGGCCTTGTGTCAGTTGTAGAGGCTCTTGTTTAGGCTCATCCTCTTCATTTTCATTGGCATCCTCTTCTTCATCTGCTTCCTCTTCCTTTGTTGTGCCTGATGCTTCAACACCAAATCTCTTCTTGATCTCCTTGATCAATTTGTCCTTCTTCTTTACTACAGTGGCTGTTTTAAGATCTATGACCACTCTAGATTTAAAAACATCATAAGTTCCAAAATCTTTTGCTGCCTTGTTAGTATCTTTTGCAAGTAATGTTTTTATTTCTAGTGAGGCCTAATCAACACAAGTTCATAACTTAGTGGCCTAAGCCATCTCACTCTAAGTATGACTGCTTGTATATAAGTGTAATCAATATCCACAAGAAAACAAATGTTCTTTACATGCCGCTCAACTAGTAAGACTGGTATCATCATCCTCTGTTTCATGGACTTCTTGAAGTTCTCAAAGTAACTTGTCATCTGGGCATAAAAATTGTCTCCCATTTGATAAATGAAGTCATTGATTTGTGTGACAATTGTCTTGTTAGGATCCCATCTAACCTTTCCAACTGATGGAAATTCCTTCATAACATAAAAAAATATGCAAACCAACAGTGATCTGAATTTGCATTGGGCTCCTAATTGATTTCCTTATGGCTCCAAAATTTTTATTGATTTGTTGTAGCATGAGCTCTGCTAGATCATATGTGTGGTCTTTCTTCACAAGTTTATATGCAACATCTACTACTATGCAAGGTACATTATTCAATCTACTTGATTGATAGAATTTGTGAGATATGACTCTAACAACAAAATCAAGTAGTGGATCAGTAATGGTATCAATGGTCATTCCCCTATTATTCCATTTGGCACCAGTGTTCTTCTCTATGGCCTCCTTTTTATCACTTCCCAAGGTCTTGGGCCGATCTAGGGTTGGGAAACTAGTAACCCTATGAACAATTTTCTTCATAACCTTCACTGGCCCTATTTCTAAATAGAATGACCCATCATTAATTCAACTCAACACTATACGAATCCATTCAATCTTAAACACAATGGGAAAAACTATGGCTTTAGTTAAACCCTTCTTTTCAACTATTTGAAACTCGTCGTTCAATATACCTTTGTCACACAACTTATTAAAGGCATTAAAAATTTCTAAGTCACCTATGGCTCCAATCTTATAGTTATAGCATTTTCTAACGTCTTGGACCATTAAAACTTTGTTTAGAATGACTGACAAAGCACTAGCAAGGTCATTTTTATAGGCAACTTCAGGAATGGGCCTAAACTCTGGCTATTTGACTTCATCACTAACAAGTTGAATTTCATGACTTTCTTTCCCCTTAGTAGTTTTTGACCCAGATGCCATCGTTTACTGATGTAGGGTTTAAAATTAAATAAACTTTCAAGTTTTGCATAGCTCGACACTTGAGTGAAATACCTGTTGATCGATGAATTGGAGTTGAATCATGGTTGGAATCACTATAAATCACTGCTAAATCACTATGTGATCGCCTATTTGCTCTGCTTGACTTCACTCTTTATTTGAATGGCTTGAAAATGAATGATTTTCACCTCTATTAGGTTCAAAAACCTAGCATTTATTGCATTTGTGCTTACAACTATACACTTGACTTCCAAAGATTTTATGAGCTCGACTTCCACTGAAGTTCATCTACTTGACAACTACTATCTAATTTCACTTGTCATCAACTGAACTTTTCAATTACTTGGTAGCCACTAACATCTCTTACTCGGTATCCACTAGTCTGTTCAACTCAGCATGTACTAAAGTTTTACTCGAAAACCAAAGGTAGCTCAGCATCATCTTCTAACTTTTAACTTGGCATCTTTTCTCATGCATATTTCTTCTTTGTAGTACTTCTATGTTTTCTTGGGCTGATGTATGATACATCTTTATATGTATCAATCCCATGTATCTGTCTTGTGCTTAATTGGATGAGGTGTGATCACTTGACCTCTTGGGTGAAGTGATCTCTCCATTTGATGTGCTGCATTCACCTTTCTTCTTCCATGTCTTGTTCATTTGTCCTCTTATTTGTTCAACATCAATCTTCTCTTTTCCTTTGTTGTCTTTTGTCTTTGTTGCTTTTGAATTTGTAGGATAGTTTCTGCTGAAATGACCAGTCTTCAAGCAACTGAAGCATGTGGTTTGATTCAACCACCTGATATAATTCCATTTGAAGTGTGTTCTTATGTAGTTCTAAGGAATATGACCATATTCTTGACAATAGTGATAGCTATACCTAGTATTGTAATCCCAATTGTAGTGATGTGCATGATTGATTCCTCTTGCAGGCTGATTAGGTGTCCACATAAGCTTTGATCTACACTCAAAAGCTCTATGTCCATAGTTTTTGTAGTTGTAGTAGTGACCTTCAAATCTTGGTGTCCTCATGGTCTTGGTTCTGTAGTCTTGTGTTGAATGTCCTTACTTTTTGCACTTGTGACAAAAATTTGCATTTGTAGGCTTATCATGCTGATGACTGTTCTTGCTTCTACACACATTAGAGGTATGTCCCTTTTTAGCATAGAAATGAAAAGTAAGTTTAGTGTTCTTACCTTTGTTACTTCTTTCTTCTACAATCTTGGATGATTCTCCTTGTTTAGTGCTGATGTAGCCAAGTCCTGAAGTATCATTACTAGCCCTTGGTGATTTCAGCAATTGCTCAAAGTACTTGATGGCCTCATTGGGTTTGTTGTAACTTTTTTCTATTTCCTTTTCTCTCTTCAATTCATTCTATAATTGTTCATTCTACATCTTCAAGGTGGAGATCTCAATGTCCTTCATGTTTAGCTCATGATGAGCATTCATCATTTGGCTTAAGGTGTCTAACTGCATGTTTGAGATCTTTTCAAATTCAATTGTCTTCTCTTCCAGGCTATTGGTGAGATTTCTCTTGTCATATTCTATCATGGCCTTGTCTTCAATAGCTCTTTTCTTTTGTTCAATCATTTCACAAATCATTATGGCTTGTGATTCTTGTTCAAGCTTGAGTAATCTAATTTCTTCAGCTTGTGCTCTATTTTTCTCCATTAATTCTGCCATTGCTACATCAAATTCCTTGGAATCTCCATTGGAAAACACTTGTGTGGTGTCAATCTCCTTGTAGTGTATGTTATTTTTAGCTATGGCTATCTCCTTCCTTCTTTTCAAGGATTTTCTCAGTTCCTCCCTGGCTTCCTCTACTTTGTGTAGAGCTAGTTGCACATCAATCACTTGATTGTCTATGATCTTCCCAAGTTTCAAGACTACCATCTTTTGACCTTTTTCTCCAAGTTGTTAGGCTTCTCCTTGTGAGAACCAGAGCTTTGATACCAATTGTTGGAATATTCAAATAGGAAGAGTACTTCTGAGTGGGGGGGTGAATCAGAAGTACCACACCTTTTAAACCTTTTTTTTAATCCTTTAAACATATAACTGAAAAAACAAATTGCATGCTTGTAAACATGTAAAAGAACATAAAATCAATCACATGCAATAACACATAACACTAGAATTGATAACCCAAAAACCCTCCATGAATAAGAAGGTAAAATTGGGGTGGGAATGATACCCACAAAAATCACTGCAACAATCAATGTTCAACCACTTCTGATGGTCTGCCCTATGAAAGGCTTGCCCTGTTAAAGGATTTACACTGTGTCAATAGTGACCTGGTTAGAGGATTTACAAACACTTACATGAAGTGCCACCCTGTTAAAGGATTTACAATAGGTTGTTAAATCCACCTAATTTAATAGGACTTTCATGACCTTCTCCAAAGGTTCTCCTACCTAGCTATTAAGCTAACCTATCAACATAGGATTTCAAACTCTAATACAATTGTGAGAGAGTATTAGAACATTTGATCTGATTGAATGCAATCTCAAATTGTTGGATTTAAGTACTAGATCTACTCTTCTCATTCTAATCTCTACTTGATCTAACCTCTGAATGTATCCCCTGCTCTGTTATGGTCAACAAGATGTATATTTGTAGTCCATTTCATTAAGTCCTTGACACCTTTACTGATTGCTCTGTTATGCAATTTAATAACTCCATCAATAACCTTCTCAACTCTTGTCTTAGAAATTTCAACAACTTCTTCAAAAAATTTGATATGGTGTCATGGTCTCCTTATAAAGGTATTGTGGACTTAGGGTTTTCTATGCATTCACGAACTTGAAATTCTCGCTCAAATCCTTTGTTTTCACCTATTGGTTGCATGCTATCTCCAATTTTTTGATTGGCTGCATGTTAATTTCATAGGTAATTGCAAGGATTTGATCTTATCTTCTTATCCTTTCGTGAGTCATGCAAAAATTGTTTCACATCTTAGTTTGTGATGGCACAAACTCTTATGCTGATCCTGAGTTACTCGACACATACTATATTCCTGATGCTTGGCACATAGTATTTCTGGATTGCTCCACATCTACTACATTCTAGTTTTCTTGGCACCTATTATATCCTGGTTTACTTGGCACCTATTACATCTTGTATTGCTCGACACATGAATGTTCCTGGATCACTCGACATTTGAACAATTTTGGATCACTCGACATACATTGTGTACTTGGCATATATAGTGAAAATGGTTAAGTGTGTTGACACTCAATTGTTAAGACTATTCTTTTTTCCAACATAACTCCAATAAATCATCTATAAGGGGCTCAATATACACATTCATACCTTTAACTTTGTACTTACCTAGTTGAATGAATAGAAACATTACATAATTATTATGGACATTTTGATGCAATTTTTATAAATTAATTTAGATAAATATTCAATAAAAAAATACATGATCCAATCATTGACAACATTATGTGCTCTCTCTTTATAGATATCCAAGGAGAAACATTATTGTTAGTAACACAAATAGGCTACTATGAGTAAATAGATCTCAGATATCCAAATTGATTGACACCGTCCGCTACCAATGAAAGCTTGAGATTATGAGGTTTTTCTTTAAAGTGTGGCCAAATTTTATCTATATATTTAAATGCAGAGCCATCTGCATGCATTTACATAATGTCATCTTGACTTCTATTGTGTGCATGGTAATCCATAAATTGTGCCAAGCTAGTGCACCAAATAATCGTTCAAGACGTTGAATAATGGGAATGTACTGAAGAACCTTGTGAGACACCTTTTTTGTCATTTGATCTGACTGATATCTATTAATATGACAATCAAGGCATTCTATTGCAAATTCATGTTGTTTATGATATAGAATGTGATCATTGAGACATGCATGTATTGTTTGATACTTCGTTCCATTTTGATTCATACTCGTAGATAATTCTTAGTATGAACAAGGTAGAATGTTTGATGGTGGTAACAAAAACTCACCTATCAACCTACAACAACAAATATAATTTGTTAATATAATGAATAGTAATGGTATGCTAACACTGAAGATGACAAAAATGGCATACCTTAGCATATGTGGCATTGCTATATTAGATAAACCATTCATAACAATTAAGTAAATCAACAATACTATAATGGAGAGAAGAGTTGTTTGGGAGCCTTGGTATAGGAGCTTATGTGCCTTTTCAAGTATAGGTATATCAAGACCATCATCATCATCATTATCAAATGCACTAGTACTGTCATCATGATCATCTTGATCAACCGCATCAATACCATCTTCTTTAATTATTTTCTCTAGCACATTATCATCTATGCCAATACCATCATCTTCAATTGTGTTCTCTATCATACAATCATCTTCTTCCATTGGAGCATTGTTCTTGGCTTGGATATTCACACGTCCATGTTGTTCCAGTTGGACATCCACATTCACCAATCGATGAAAATCATGCCCCCCTTCAACATGACCATGTTACCTATAATGACTTTGGGTTTTTGTGATTATAATTCTTCAATTATTTATGCCCTTACACTTTTTGCAAGGACAATTACATTTATCAACTTTTCTTCAAAACTAAGACCACAATCTAGCAATTGTCTCGTTATTTCTCTCTCAGTTCATATTGCTAGGTGTGGTCTTTCTTCACAAGAAAATATTCATGCTATAAATATAAAAATGTAAATATAGAGGCATTAGTAGTATCTTGTATATAATAAAAAAGAATAAAATATTACAATATTATACAAGATTTACAAATACACACACAAATCATACTTACAAGATTTGGCCAACCAATTTGCACATTCCTTCCAAAATTATATTTCCTAATATTTTTCCTCCACCATAATTTGGACTTAGTATTTTAAAGTGATTAAGGCTTTTAGGTTTATAACTGGTAAGAATGCAAAGTTGCAAAAATTTTCTCAAGAAACTTTGCATTTTGCAAAAGTTTCTTTTGACAACTTTTTGCAAAATTGAACCACCTTGCATTTTTCAATTATTGGGTCTGTACATAAGGTTGCCTTTTGGAATCAAGAAGAGAATTGCATATACAGTGTACATATGTATTTTGGGGTGCTTAAGAGTTGGTTTTCTATTTTTCCATGAGAAATTTGAATTTTGGTGAAGTGGGTTTGTGAGACTAAGTCCAAGATTTCTAGAGAACTAAGTTTCCGGTTTGGACTTGGATATTGATTTGAGTTCGATATTTGGGTTCAAAATTCATTCAATTTTTTTGGGGTTTTGGTTTGTGGTGCAAAAGCATCCTTCCAAGGCTCCCACCATTCCATTTTTGGTGTGATGAACTTCTCTTAAGAAGTATGTGAATATAATAAGAGCATATAGCTCATGTTTGTGTATCTAGGCTAGGATAGGTCCTAAAGATTCCTCTTTGGTCTTTGATGGAAATGGTATTTTAACCTTAGGTTGGTATCATTTTGAGATATTTTCCTTTCCATGTTGGTGAAAGGTTGTATTAGGAATCTTTGTCACATTTGAGCATATGTGTTCTTTAGAAGAACTTTCAAGGTGGATTATTTGCTTGGAAGACCACAATGATTAAACAATACAATGTTATGCAAAAATTGTCTCCATATGGAATAGATGTCATTAAGAGTTTGGAAGTCTTAAATGGAGTAAGGTGGTGAATTTTTCACTCACAAGGATGTTTTGGGAAGACCTAACAATACTCTTAAAATTTGGAAACAAATAATGCTACTCAGGCAATAAAAATTGCTCCAAAGTTGCTAGCAACGTTTAAAAAGTTGCTGAGCAACTTTTCCCTTTGTTGCAAAAAAAGGTCTATTTTGTAATGTGGATAGAAAAAATCCTTAAAAACTATCTGCATACTCAAGATGAACCTATTTAAGGTTGGAAGGACCCTAACTAAGGGTTGGAAAATCATTACTTGTACAGGTACCGTACTATTGCAACATATATAACAGACTGTGACTATTTTATGATTGAATTTACTAATTTTTAGCACTGTTTGGAAGAAAATAACATTGTAATTACCATATTGTTGCATGAATTATTTTGTAAATGGTGTATTGTCCATTTTATTTTCATTAGTTTTGGTTTGTGTTCAAGTTTCATAAGGTTTTCTGTAAATTTCTTTAAAGGTAACTGTGTGCTAGTAGTCTTGGAGTTGTCTACAATGAAAGGGCTACAGGTCTTGTTACCAATGTGGGATTTCCATGGACTTGTGTATTATATGACTATATACCCTAATGTACATTATCATGCAAGTAGGGATCGAGAAAATGTGTGCAAGAAAATATTTGACAAAGCCCTAGGTGAGCTAGGCAATGCCCAACTAGGAACAATCAACAAACAAAGACGTCTTAAGAGCAAGGAAAGAAATGTCATGGATTTCATTTGTGAGGAATTAAAGAGGCATATGAGGAGGTTAATCTTGAAGAGGAGTCTTGATGAGTTATGGAAGGTGTTTAAAAAGTGGGGACAACAAGCAACCCTTGAAAGCCTCCAAAACCTTCATTTTCACCATTATTGCTATATGGCATTTTGGTACCCTAAGACCCTAAAAATATTTGAGTATGGAATCTATATAGAAAATTTTCTTAAGGATACATGTGTTTAATCTATAAGGGAAAGGAGTTGTTAGCCCTATAAATTCAGGTGGAGGCCTAATTAGGGGCTCTTCTAGTAGCCCTATTGTGAAGAAACTAAGAAGTCAGGTGTGAACCCATTGTCACCATCGGTTCAAACATGATAAAAGTGTTCCAATAACACCTTAGATCTAATGAGAACCTTGGTTGGGATAGGGATTTTTGTGGAACCCTAGTAGTCCTATATATGCCTTGTGGAGGAATTGAATTCCTAAAAGAACAAGTGAGCCAATGAAGAAAAATTTGGTCTGTTAACCTGGTGGGAAGGTTAGTACAAGTTAGAGGATGTTCTAAGTAGTAGGAAATCCTATAGACCAAGTTAGGTGTTAGGAGAACACCAAGATCCTAGTGTGGATTAGTGGCATAGACTGGTTAGTCTAAACTAGCTCTCCCTATTAGATTGGTATTAGAGCTTGCAAAGGTGTGGGACAAAGCAAGGTGAATGTTGTCACCTAGTGAATCTAGTGATTGTAACAGAATGGTAACCAATGCTGAATTGGCTAAGAAGGTAGACGAGTAAGAAGAAGACAACAGGTTTTTGAGAGAAAGATTAGCACAACTGGAACAATTGTTGAGCGAGGTCCAAGACACTAAAGATAAAGTCAAGGAAAAGATGGAGCAGAAAGAAGAGAAGGAAGCTAAAGAGAAAGATATTGAGTTGGAAGAAGAAACTCCAACACCAGACCCTATTTTACTAGAAGAGCCTTTCTTGAGGGAAATCAAGGCAATAAATAGTAAAGCCTTGGGAGGCATTCCTCTATTCAATGGCAAGATGGATCCTAATCTCATCATATAATGGATTGAAGGAATGGAGAACCATTTTGAATGTGATGGTGTCTTTGATGCTTAGAAGGTAAAGGTGGAAAAGTCAAGGTTGAGGGGTACTTCTCTAACTTGGTGGAAATTTGTACAAAAATAGAGGGAAAAAGAAGGAAAAGGTCCTATTACTTCTTGGAAAGGATGGTGGCTAAAATAAAACAAGCCTACATTCCTGAAGACTATGAAATACAACTACATAGGAAGAGACAAAACCTGAGGTAAAAAGAGATGGATGTGCATTCTTATACTAAAGAATTCCAAAAACTATGCTTAAGGTCTAAAGTGGTAGAAGATGAAAGTATTAGGTTGGCAAGATATATGAATGGACTCAAATGGTCTATTCAAGAAGACATGAGCCTTGCCACTCCTAAAATAGTTCATCGATGCTATCAAATGGCCCAAAAAGTGGAAGAGAAAGGAAAAAGAAAACAAGATTGTACTTCCAAGAACAGAGGAAGAGGTAGAGATTCTAGAGGTGGTCAAAGAGGTGGTTCTAATAGAGGTGGTGAATCAAGAAACCAAGGGGATAGTAGACTCTTGGAAAAAAGTTCTAAAATCAACACAAGGGGATCTTTTGGTAGAGAAAGAGGATCACAAGGAAATAGAGGAAGAGGAGTAGGAAGGAGTAGCTCCTACTTTGACACCATGAAGTATTATCAATGTGGACAACTTGGACATCCTACTTACAAGTGTCCTAATAGACCATTAGCCTCAAGTAATGAGAAGAGGGTAGCTTATGCCCAAGAAGATAGTAGCAGCTCAAGCACTAATGAAGTCAAAAAATTAGAATTAGAAATGGGTGCAAAATTGATGATAAGAAAGGTACTCATAAGGCAGCCCAATCAGAGTGAACCTAAGTAGAGGAGGGATCTTTTAGGGTCAGGTGCAAGATTCAATGAAAAGTTTGCAAGGTTATAGTGGATTAAGGATCTATAGATAACATTATATCAGAGGAGGCAAAAAAGAAGCTGAAACTTACAAAGGTTCCCCATGCAAATCCCTAAAAGGTGACTTGGTTGAATCAAGAGCAAAGTGTACTAGTTAATGAGCAGACATGGGTTGAGTTTTCTATTGGAGCTTATAAAGACAAAGGGCTTTGTGATGTCTTACCCATGGATGCATGCTATCTTTTATTGGGAAGACCATGGAAATTTGACAAGAAGGTGATCTATGATGGAGAAGAAAATGCCATTTCTTTCAAGAAAGATGGAAGGAATTTCAAAATTTAGTCCTTAATAGAGAATGAAGGGGAAACTTCTAAGAAACCTAGTGTGTTACTTAGTAGTGGCAAAGAGTTCTTGCAAGCTTTACAGGATGAAGAAACCATAGGATGTGCCATTACGATGAAACCAAAGGAGGAAGATATGAAATTGCAACCAATACCTCTTTAAGTGCAGAAAATTCTTGATGATTTTAAAGACATTATTTCAGATGGTACACCAGGAGTACTACCACCTAAAAGAGAAATCAGCCATCAAATTGATTTTGTACTCGGTGCTTCTTTTCCTAAAAACCCAACCTATAAGCTTACTCTGGATCTATATAAAGAAGTGGCAAGACAAGTGAGAGAATTATTGGACCAAGGGTTGATTAAGAAGAGTATAAGTCCATGTGCAGTCCTAGTGGTCTTAGCAAAAAAGAAAGGAGGAAAATGGAGGCTTTGTATGGATTCAAGGGCTATTAACTGGATCACTATTAGGTATAGAATCCCTATTCAAAGAATACAAGACTTAATGGATTGTTTAGGAGGTGCTATGTACTTTACTAAGTTGGATTTAAAAAGTGGTTATCACCAAATTAGAATCAAGGAGGGTGATGAATGGAAGATCACTTTTAAAACCACAAATGGATTGTATGAATGGCTTGTAATGCGATTTGTGCTTATAAATGCCCCAAGCACTTTCATGAGATTAATGAATGAGGTCTTGAAGGACTTAAAAAGTAGATTTGTGGTAGTATATCTAGATGATATACTCATCTATAGCAAAAAAAAAGAAGAGCACCTTGAACATTTAAGGTTGGTCATGAAGAGACTCCAGGAAGAGCAACTAGCCATTAATCTAAAAAAGTGTGTATTTATGCAGCAAGAACTAGTTTATTTGGGCTTTATAGTGTCCAAGGGTAAACAAAAAATGGACCCAAGAAAAGTGGAGGCAATCTTGGATTGGCCTACTCTTAGGGACTAAAGTAAGAAGTTATCATGGCTTGGCACAATTTTATAGAAAGTTTGTGAGGAACTTCAGTGGGATTTGTGCACCAATACTAGCCACCATCAAAGGAGGGTTAAAAGCAAAGTTCAAATAGACTGAGGCAAAAAACAAGGCATTTCAAACATTGAAACAAGAGGTAGCTACAAAACCCATTTTAATCTTACCTACTTTTGATAAGTTGTTTACAATTGAATGTGAAGCAAGTAATGTAGTAGTGGGGTGTATTGAGCCAAGAAGGAAGACCTGTGGCATTCTTCAGTGACAAACTCAATGAGGCAAAGAAGAAGTATTCAGCTTATGACTTGGAGTTGTATGCATTGGTACAATCTCTCAAGAAGTGGAGACATTACCTCCTACCCAAAGAATTTGTTGTCTTTACTGATACTCAGGCTTTGAGTTATATAAACACTTAAGAGAAGCTCAGTAATAGGCATTTAAAGTGGATGGAGTATCTACAATCTTTCACATTCACAATCAAGCATAAGAAAGGGCATCTCAACAAGGTAGTAGAGGCCTTGAGTAGAGAGATTTTGATTGTACAAGAAGTACAATTGCAAAGCATTGGAATAGTAGCTTTTAAAGACTTGTATGAAGAGGATGAAGACTTCTCCCAAGCCTACAAGGTATGTCTAGAGTTTGAGAACCATTTTCATAGTGAGTTTGTAGATTATACCCTTCAAATTAGATTTTTATTTAAAGGTAACCAGCTATGTGTACCTAAGGGATCCATGAGGGAAAATATGATTCAAGAGAAGCATAATGACAGATTGAGTGGACATTTTGGCATAAACAAGACATTGGAGTTAGTATAGAGATACTATTTTTGGCCTAAGTTAGAAAGGGATGTACAAAGATATGTTGAGCAATGTGGAATATGCCAAAGAGCTAAAGGAGGTTCAAGCAATGTAGGACTCTACCAACCCTTTCCAATTCCAAATAGGCCTTGGGAATGTGTAAGTATGGACTTTGTGGTTGGACTCTCCAAAACCAAATTAGGTATGGATAGCATTTATGTTGTAGTAGATAGGTTCTCTAAAATGAGTAATTTCATTCCATGTAAATGCAAGTTATATAGCACATCTCTTCTTCAAGGAGATAGTTTGGATTCATGGACTACCTCTGAGTATTGTGTCTTATAGGGACAACAAGTTCATGGGTCATTTTTGGAAAACCTTATGGAAAAAGATGGGAACTAATCTATCTATCAGTTCAACATACCATCCTCAAATTGATGGTCAAACTGAGGTCATCAACAGGGTGCTTAGGAACTTGCTAAGGTGCTTAACAAAATAGTATGGGTAGGCTTGGGATCTTGTTATATCTCAAGCTAAATATTCTTATAATGATAGTGTCAATAGGACCATAGGAAGAAGTCCTTTTGAGATAGTATATAGAAGACACCCTAGAGGAGTGAGTGAGTTAAGAGACTTAGGTCCTATGGAGTTAAAGAGCGGACAAGCTAAAGATTTTACTCAAACTATTCAAGAAGTTCAAGAACAAGTGAATAAAACTATTTGGAATCTACTCAAAGACTCAAGGCCAAAATGGATGAGAAGAGGAAAGAAGTACAGTTTCAGATTGGGGATTATGTCATGGTCCACCTTGACAAAGCAAGAATGCAGCAAGGTAAGCCCACTAAGCTGCAAATGAAAAGAGTTGGCCCATTCAAAGTTCTAGCTAAATATGGAGAGAATGCCTACAAAGTGGAATTTCCATCATACCTAGCCATCTCACCGGTGGTTAATCTTGTAGACTTGATTAGATTTAAGGGAGAAATTAGTCAGAAAAGTGTAGCTCCACCAAGGGTCCTCCAAGACATTGACACTAATGTAATGCCCAAAAAGAAGCCAGCCAAAGTAGAGAAAGTATTGAAATTTAGAGTAAAGAAAGCTACAAGGTATCAATTTTATATGGAACATCTAATTAAATGGAAGGATAAACCTGAATATGAAGCCACTTGGGTTGAGGATGGACATTTCAAGAAGTTTGGCATTGATCCAACTCTTCTTGACCCCAAAGTGCCTTAGTTTGTGCTGAGGGGGGAGAATGGTGTAGAGGCACCCTTCCAAGGCTCCCACCATTCCATTTTTGGTGTGATGAACTTCTCTTAAGAAGTATGTGAATACAATAAGAGCATATAGCTCATGTTTGTGTATCTAGGCTAGGATAGGTCCTAAAGATTCCTCTTTGGTCTTTGATGGGAATGGTATTTTAACCTTAGGTTGGTATCATCCTAAGATCTTTGTTTTTCCATGTTGGTGAAAGGTTGTGCTAGGAATATTTGTTACATTTGAGCATATGTGTGCTTTAGAATAACTTTCAAGGTGGATTATTTGCTTGGAAGATTGCAATGATTATACAATATAATGTTATGCAAAAATTGTCACCATATGGAATAGATGTCATTAAGAGTTTGGAGGTCTTAGATGGAGTAAGGTGGTGAATTTTTTGCTCCAAAGGATGTTTTGGGAATACCTAAAAATGGTCTAAAATGTGGAAACAAATAATGCTACTCGAGTAATAAAAATTGCTCCAGACTTGCTAGCAACTTTTAAAAAGTTGTTGAGCAACTTTTCCCTTTGTTGCAAAAAAAAGTCTATTTTGTAAAGTGGATAGAAAAAATCCCTAAAACCTATCTACATACCAAAGATGAACCTATTTAAGGTTGGAAGGACCCTAACTAAGGGTTGGAAAATCATTACTTGTACAAGTACTGTACTGTTGCAACATAAATAACAGACTATGACTGTTTTATGATTGAATTTACTAGTTTTTAGCATTGTTTGGAAGAAGATCACATTGTAATTACCATATTGTTGCATGAATTAGTTTGGAAATGGTGAATTATCCATTTTAGTTGCATCAGTTTTGGTTTGTGTTCAAGTTTCATAAGGTTTTTGTAAATTTCTTTAAAGGTAACTGTATGCTACCAATCTTGGAGTTGTCTACAATGAAAGGGCTATAGGTCTTGTTTCCACCATGGGATTTTCATGGAATTTTGGATTTTAGAACTATAGATCCTAATGTAAATTATAATGCAAGTAGGATACTAGAAAATGTGTGCAAGCAATTATTTGACAAAGCCCTAGGTGAGCTAGGCAATGCTCAGTTAGGAATAGTCAACAAAGAAAGAACTCTCAAAAGCAAGGAAAATAATTTCATGGCTTTCCCTTCTGAGGGATTGAAGAGGGGTATGAGAAGGTTATATATTAAAGAGGAGGAGTCTTGATGATTTGTGGAAGGTGTTTAAAAAGTGGGGACAACAGGTAACCCTTAAAACCCTCCAAAGCCCTCATTTTCACCATTATTGTTGGATGGCCTTTTGGTGGCCTAAGACCCTAAAATTTTTGAGTATGGACTCTATGTAGTAAATTTTCTTAAGGAAAAGTATGTTTAATCTCTAAGGGAAAGGATTTATTATTCCTATAAATATGGGTGGAGGCCTAATTAGTGGCTCTTCTAGTAGCCCTATTGCAAAGAAACTAAGAAGTCGTGTGTGAACCCATTGTCACCATCAGTTCAAACATGCTAAAAGTGTTCCAATAACAACTTAGATCCCATGAGAACCTTGGTTGGGCTAGGAAGTGTTGTGGAACCCTAGTAGTACTATATATGCCTTGTGGAGGAATTGAATTCCTAGAAGAACAAGTGAGCCATGAAGCAAGATTTGGTCAATTAACCTAGTGGGAAGGTAAGTGTAGGTTAGGGGTTGTTCTAAGTAGTAGGAGATCCTATAGAACAAGTTATGTGTTAGGAGAACACCAATATCCTAGTGTGGATTAGTGGCATAGATTGGTTAGTCTACCCTAACTCTCCCCATCAGATTGGTCAATGATGAAATTTTTATTATGTCCATCCCATTCCAACAGTTCTTATGATAGACACATGTAGAAAAATATCATAACAGGTTGGAAGAAAAGAGAACCTAAAGGCCAAAGATCCCTAAAGAGGAAATTGTTAGAGATGTTCAAACTAAAATATATAATAAGTTCTAGGAAATCACACTTTAGGAAGGCAAAAAACTAGTACATGAAGCTGGTGTGTTAGTCTTGTCAAATTTGGATGTAGCAGATGCAATTGAATTTGATATAGTAAGGAGAAGCATGAGGCTTCATGTTCCTCATTTAGAGGAAGTTGAAACTATATTAAGGGGAGATTCTTATAGTAAAGATTATGCCACTTTTTCAATATGTTATCTCAGCCCTTCCAGTAGAAAAAAAGAAATCACAAATGTTGATTCCACCTTTAGAGGGAGTGTCACATTTCTTAGGGTTGGTGATACAATAGGTGTAGAGGTTGTAGGAAAAAATTTGCAATAATCACTTTTTTTCTTATGTTTTGGAAACAAAGGAGCACAAATAAATTGAAGAATTAAAGTTGAGATATCAAAATTTATTCAAAGAGTATGGCACTAAGTCAAATCTATGTGTAAATTTGGAGACTCAAGTAAAACTGCTAAGAAAAAAAGTAGTCGAGTAGGAGCCCACTTTGTCACTTGGTGTAGTCGTTTCTACTATATCAAAAAGTAATGAAAATAGAATGATGATTATGCCGTCTATGATTAATAATTCCACATCTCCACCTCCTTTTTCATGTGATGGGATTAAAAATGGTGATGATGCAATTGGAGCTTCTAGGGCCTTATTGTACTACATGATAAATTAGATGGAAAGAGATGCAAGTGCAAACAAGGATGAATTTGAGGAAACCAAAAAGAGTATAGTGTAATCCACACTTTTCCACTTACATGAGAAGAGAAATGCACAATTTTTTGGCATACATGGTTGTTACTCCCTCTTATTTGGGGCCATCAGTAAGTTGACAAAGATTAGGAGGTTGCAAGACCTTTATATGATAGGTGAATTCAAAAAGTGGAGAAAATTAGGTTAATTTATATTGGATCAATATTCCATGTAGGAATTAATTAAAAATCCAACCTTATACTTTAATTGTGAAGTCATTATTGGACATCCAAATGTTGCCAAATCAAATTGAATTATGAATTGGAGAACTTAAAAGAGGATTTGTTGAGATAGAGAAAGCCTTATTTCCTCCACTTCTAGATAAAGACAAAATGTAAAACATTTTTAGTTTTGGAAGGATGAGGCAATGAATAGCTTGGAAGTAATTGTTGATGACATATTTCAACGCCTAAACATGGATTTGTTGAAGAAGTTAATGGACAAATTAATTACCTTATAGTTATATTGGGAGAACTATGAGAGGGAAGTTAATCAATATTAATTTAAGTATATTCCATATAGGAAAATGTTAGATACGGTTATGGATTTTGATTGGTCATCAGAGGAGGAATATTCTCCATGGGTGCATAAATATATTAGTAAAGAAGGCATGTCATCAAAGGCTCAACAAAAATAACACAATTACATTACATTTTAGGATGAGTGCCTTTCTTCTTGCAACCAAAGGAGTCATGGGTATGTTAACATGTCAACATAAAAAGGTGAATACGACTAAGTACAAGAAAATATATGTAGTTTTAGTTGTAACTTACTTCAGGTTATGTATGTCATTGGTCATTAATTTGTATTTTGATGTGTGTACTACCTCTATGTCTGTCTAAAGCTTGTTGTTACCCTTAGTCTATAAAAGAGTATCCAAGACTAGAGTGTAGGGTTTATAATTTGATTAAATGAGCCATATTTTCTTAAGTTATGTCTATCCATTATTGATATGTGATGTCATATTTATGAATAGTGAATACAAAGGACCATAATTTTTGTTCTAGAATGTCAATCTTATTTTCTTGTAGATTTGTGAGTCAATTGTTGAACATTTGATCTACTAACTAAATATAAAATAAAATCTCATAATTTTTTTTGATTTTATTCCTCTCCATTCTTTAAATGTGTGTTTTAGATTAATTCGAACAAATTTTTAGTTATCTTTAATGCATTGTTATGATGTCTATTGTCTAATTCATATCTTCAATTCAAAGAATTTATTACATAGATGGAGGTAGAAAGTAGATAAATATGGCAGGAGAATTGAATCTGATAAGAGAGGAAGAATTTAGAAATGAATGATACATATTATTAAAAGGTGGTAGGATAGATATTTTAAATATGTCATTACATTATATGAGTGGTAATTTGACTCTGTTTCCCATGGAGAAGGCATTGATCTAAGATGGTGATTTTTTAGCCAAGGTCATCAATATTTGCATAAACATCATTTAAAATAACTAGATCTATTACATTTTGTGTCATGTTGTTAGGTAAGCTGAATGTTATCTCATACTTTACTATTGAATTATGCTAAAGTAGAGGTTAGCTACTTCTCATTTCCTTTTCAAAAAACATAGAAGAATGGTGGGATGATCTGCTATACATTGACCTAATAATTAAAGTTATTTTTGTAGCTTTGAGATAACATTGCCCAACTTTGATGAATTATTTGGAAATATGAATATTTTAATAGGAGATCTACAAGAGTTTATGACTATTAGGAAAAGGATGGAGAAAGAAGGAGAAGGTGTCATCAATGCTCTCATTGAAAGAGAGAATCTTCTCAAGAGAATAATATTGTGTAAAGAAAGGAATTAGAAATCTAGAGTAGGACCTATTAATTTGAATTATGAAGTGTTTGTAGATTTGAACAACTTGAAAAGTGAGTGCCAAGAGAGGGAATGCCCCGTGTAATAAAATGAGTTTGAAAAGGAAGGTCATGTTCTAAGATAGCTGCATCATTTTGAGAAGCCCACCAAATGTGAGGATGCAAGACCAGAAAATCGAGTAACTTGTTGGAGTTCTTCCTTGTAAAGAACATATTAGGTGGACTTAAACCTAATACTAGGAAATAAAGACAGGGATAGGCCTAAGGATGAGCTAAATCCTATATTCAGCAAGGCTAAATCTTAGTTTTGGGCCAAACATTAACAGAGTCAACAGGACTCACTTCACTTTAGGCTCTGTTAAGCCAAGATGGGCAAACCTAAGGGATTTATCTTATTAACTTGATATTTTTCTCTACAAGATTATCCCCTATAGTAGAAATGGTCAATATTCTTCTATAATCTGCTGACAAACTTCTTGATTATAGTAGCTAATTACAACCAAAGAAAGTAACAACAAATAAGCCATGACCGACACTTCTAGTTCTTCAAAACATAAAATGGGAAATTGATATTCATTTAAAGATTTTGATCTCAACATAACCTAGGTATAGAACAACAGAGAACATGTAACTTGCAAGTTGACTAGTCCGTTATCCATTGGGCATCAATCGAACCTTCACATACAGATGGATATCTGAAGTATACACATAATTTAGACATCTGATCTATCTATTTGACTTGCAAAAAGACATCAATCTTCATAAAAACTCTCATACTTATGGTGATATCCTCCTAGTGTAACCTACAACCTTGTCAATATAAACAAGCATTTACATGGATCTTTATTCCACTAGCAAATTTATCCAGACATACAACCTTATAGGATTGCAAATGAATTTAAGCTCTTCATTCTCAAAACACAAAACATTACAGATAACAAAAGAAGGAGATGAGAATCAGAATGAAACTAAGAAGGTTAAACTCTTGCATTAATTTCCTTGAAACCAATACATCATCTGTATGTCAAAATTTAGTAAATACAAAATGAATGATTATATAATATGAAATGCCTCACAAGAAATACACTACTACTATTCATAACAGAGGAAAATTGAGAAAAATGGTATCACAGTAATGGGAAATGATTTCAACTAGATTGGAACCAAAAAGTAGTTACACTAATGAAAAAATCCAAAAAATTGGAACCCTTACAAAGAGTAGAGAGGAAGAATATATAAAAGAGAAGATATTTCAGGCTTTGGAAGCTAAAATTGACATGTGTCCCACTGAAAATGACTTCAATCTGAAGTTGCTAAAACTGAACTTCCTTTAATTGATTGCAATTAAGATAATAAATGATGTAGAAATATATGATATATTCATTAAAGCAATTAGCAAAATATCCACTTTGAATAAAATATCAGATACATTATAGAAAGTGCTGGAAACTTGAAAATCTAATCTTTGCTTGTCACTTCTGCTTTTGCCAAGCAATTCAATTGTACTGTCAATAAAACTTAATTACCTCCAACTACCTCAAAAATAATCAAATCATCCTTAAAACTACTAATGAAATAAAAAATGATGAAATTCTAGCTACGTCTGATTGCAATTTCATCTACAACATAAAATTTGTAATTTTTACTGAGAAGCCCCCAAAATTATAAATTTGCCTATAACTACTTTCAGCAAACACTTGCACACAATCCAATTGCAAAAATGGATAGTTTATTTCTTCTCGGTTCCATTAGTATGTTACACTACATATTTCACACAAAAATGTGCCCCTGAGACCAGTTTGAAAATCTAGATCCTGGACCATGAACAATATTAAAATGAAAAATTTAAAAGTTCATATAGTATAAAACTATATAAAATCTTAAATTTATTAAAATATTTCAATCTTTAAAATTCTGTGTGTGCTCAGATTAGAAGAATTTGATTTAAAATTTGATTTTATCTTTTTCCATTTTTTGCCCAATCCATTGATGTCACTTGTCAGAGTGTCATTTGACCATCATCATTTGCCTTCAATACTTCATATCATAATATCATAGCATTAATACTTTAGCTCTTTGACCATACCCCATATTCAAAATATATTTGAATCATTCTCATTATTTTAATTTCTCGTAACATCTTACCTTTCTTATTTGCTCCCTTTGATCTCATGACAACATGATTTTGTAACAACTTACCTTTAAAAATTTGTTTTTATGATCTCCCAACCAAGCCCAACATAGCATCATATATGAAAAATTTGACTCCCACAACCTTACACCAATCGTAAGATTGTAGGCCTTTTTCTCTCGTCCTCTGATCCCCCGACCAATCGTAATATGGAGGCTCTTCAACTTGAAGTCCCTAACCTCACAACATATTGCCACATGACAATTCCTCTATATACCTTGTAGGTCAAAACACGTGCCCCATACTTGCCAGGTTGGCTGCAAGCGGGCCCCAACATGTTAGTAACGACTTCCTTAAGCCTAACATCCCTTAAGACACTAGTCACTTGTGGGATAGGCTAGTTAAAACATCCATAAGTTTTGCCAAGTTCCTAATGTGGGATTAATACTTAAGCTATTGCCTACTACTACCATTGACTGTGACCTTCTCTTACCTTCTGTGGGTGTCCTTGTTCTACGTGGAAATCTTCCTCTTCAATGTAGAGCTAGGATTAACTCCCCTTTGTTTTTGGCCTTTCTTGCATGGACTTCTTTCTACTTGTTGTGCACATTGATGATTACCATTCTTCTCTCATTGTGAGTATTACCTCATAAGTTGTGGGTGTTGCCTCTTTCATGCTACCACCCGTAATGTTATGTGGATACTTTGTTCCTCCTATACCCTACTCATGGATGACTAATTCTGGATGTTTCATTTCAAGATGTGGGGCTCCCTTTCTTCCATGCAGCTTCATGTTGAAGTCATCCCCTCCTCCAATGTTGTGGGTGTCTATTTCTTACCCATGAAAGCCAAAAATCTCTCATTCAGCCCCCCCGCGCCCACCCCCCCCCCCCCCCCCCCCCCCCCCCCTCCCCTATCACAAAGAAAATGTAAATTTTCCCAATTTATATAGATTTATAGTAAATCAAAACAATAATCAAGAGCCTTGCACTTTCTATTTCATCTTGAACTCACTAGATCTCTTTGACTCCACTACCTTCACCGTCTTCTAATCACAAAGTACATAAAATGGAATTCAATGCAAAAATTTAATTCCATAGAGTGTTTGCATAATGTGGAATCAGGGAAACAACATGCAAAGTGTTTCACAAAATGTCTCCAAGACATTATGCTTCATGGGCTGAAATGATTTTAAAACACACACAAAATGGATCTATAGAAACTTTCAAGAAGATTCAACGTACCACTGGCAAAGATCTGAAATTTCCTACCACATCTTGGAAACATATATCCAAATGATCCTAGAGTATCAATAACATTGATCTTTGTATCCTTGTACCTTATTTCTGCATATTCATTGAATCCTAATTTAATGAAAAAGATCATAGCACATTGTTATTCTGATGGAATCAGTGAGACCCTAAAGTGGGTTCAGCTAATTTTTTTCATTTTTAGACAACTGATATTGCAAACTAATCCATCGACCATCTTGAACTATCTAAGATACAAATTTGATCATAAATTCACCACTGAAAACTGATTTTAGTCATTTCCGCACCACTATGAAAACTGTTTTAGGAGGCCTGTTACCTAGCTTTAAAAACTGATTCAAACATTTGATTGGACTCTGAAACTTTGAAATTCTACTCTTTTTGACATACTTAAAAATCCTACCAAATCTCATCACATGACAATATCGGGGTCAAAAGATATCGACCTCCAAAGTTGCATACTTAAAATTGCCTGCAGATAAATATGTTAGAAAATTGGAAAATGCATTTGGTTTGAGCTTTGAAAACTAGGTAAACAGGCACTTGAGGTTTCACAAACTGGGGCATTGGTAGAAACTAACATCAAGAGTATGAATCTCCAATTTGAGTTCATGAAGAATGACTGGGCAAAATTGGCGATGGTCTGAAGCTGGCTACCTGGATTTACAAGACTTGGGACATTGACACGATAACAATTTTTACAAATGGAAAGGACCTGGGAAAGTGTGCAAAGGGATTTGTCAAGACTTGAAAACTAAAAAACTTGTAGTATTTTTAGTATAGAACATAGTGGTACAATCCATTTGGTCCCATCAATCATAGACTCAAAGATATGACATCTTGAATAGGGCTCCTGATCAATCTACATTTCTGATTTCCAGTGAAACTCTATAACTTTCAAACAAAATCACATTTGAAAACTAATCAGATGGATTCGTCATAAGCTCAAATCTAGAGTGTAGAAAGTCTCTAACCTCTAAAATATGATGTAAAAGGAAATTTCTTATTTGATTCAACTGGTAAAAATTTATAGCTTGTCAAACAGGGCTACCTAGAAATATGAACAATATGCAGATTTATAATAGAGGCAACTGACCAACTTTAAGACATTCAAAACTTAGTCAAAATATGTCAAAACAACTTGAAACTTGGAACATAGGTTCTTTGATATACATATTAAACATCCTCAAAGCAGCGAATCATGAAACATAACCAGGTAAAAGATATTTGAATGCAAGCTACCCTCCTATCATTGTTTGACACTTAGCCAGAAAATGCAAAACTGAAAACTACTAAATATGGAACTTCGTAGAATGACTTGAAATGTCAGTTTATCATCATAGAATGCATATGCAGGCTGAAAGCAAGGTGTTAGAAACATAAAACACCTTATAGGCCTTAAAATGATAGTTGGTACATATGCATGAAAAACGCTTATAGGAGCTTAAAGTGACTCAAAATTTGGAATGGACACTCAAAACAGGGATGCAATTTTGAGTGCCATCATAACCTAAGCCACTAGTGTTGAAACTAATAAAAGAAAATAGAAGGTTAAAAATGTCAAAATAAATGAACTTGTCATGAGATTGAAAGTATCAAAAACAACATCCAAAGAAGATTTGGAATTGGAAAAGGAAATGAGGGAAGAAATAGGAGGATGACAAGTTGGACAAGGTGTTGAATTTATTAAGAATGTTGCCGTGGAACCCTAGCCACATGAAAGAAAAAAACATAAAGGTATATTGCCCAAAAATGAGCTCTCAAATACCAAATAGAGAAATGCAAGACAAAAAAATAGAGGTATATAAGGAGTGCATACCTGTTTAGGGGAAAAGTGGATTAATGTTGCCCAAAACCATGTCAAAATGCCAATGTAGTGTAAGAATTAGTAGCAAATGATTCAAAGCAATCATCAAGGTAAGGGTAAATGTGGAAGAACCTGCAACAAAAAGACACTCATTTCAAAATTCTCCTACTTATGTAGACCTCCAATCCTCCCACCCACAATACCCAAATATGATCTAATGAACACAAGTCTTTTTCTTTTCTTTTGTTTATGAGCCCACATTGGTCAAAAATTTGACCAAATCAGGCTCATAAACAAAAAAATGAATCAAACAAGCCAAAAAAGGCCTTGGTCAAAATTAAATGGTCAAAATTTGACCTCAAATGTATTAGTGACATCTAGCGTTATGTGTTGATCAATTGTTTATGTGTGTTATTCATGTTATTAGTTGTTATATTTGATATTACATGTTGTTATATGATGAAGAATGGTTAAGGTTAAGGTTGAGATGTATGGTGAATTGAGTTTGAATGTGGTTTATATTTGAAGTGGTAAAAATTTTAGAGATCTTGATTCACCTCCCCACCCTCCAGCATCTTAATTTCCCATTAGATTTCCAACAATTGGTATCAGAAAAATGTTCTCTAATAGAATAGACCATCATAAGTGATCAAAATTGTAGCCCTAATAGGCACACTTTATCACTACAATAGTGAATTTTTTTGGGTTCTATCTCCACCACAATTTTACCTTCTCATTGAAGGGTTTTTATGTTACCACGTCTAGTATTATGTATTGATCAATTGTTTATGTTTGTTATTCATGTTATTAGTTGTTATATTTTATATTACATGTTGTTATGTTATGAAGAATGGTTAAGGTTAAGGTTGATATGTGTGATGAATTGAGTTTGAATGTGGTTTATGTCTGAAGTGGTAAAATTTTTAGAGAGCCTGATTCACCACCCCCCTCTCTCAACATCTTAATTTCCCATTAGATTTCCAAAAATTTTTATTAGAGAAATGTTATTTAAGAAATAAGTCAAACCTCTTAAGAGTAAGAGATCCTTGAGATGAAGCCTATAAGTTAGGAAAGGTGATTAAAAATCAAAAACTTGATTTATAGCTTCCATTGGAACAAGTTAAGGCTACAAAGGAGGAATTGAAGAAATCCTTTAAGAGAAGGAAGGGGATGAAAATCCAACAAAAATACACACAATATAGGGAAGAAAGCATTGAGGACTGATGTGATAAAGGAAGAACTACTAAAACTAATGCAACAATAATAGATCTATTGGATAAGAATAACATTCTAAACAAAAAGTTAAGAACTAAAAAGAGAACATGAAGTGAAATTAATTAGACTATGTGAAGTTACTAAAAAAAAGAAAAAGGCTAAAGAAGGCAAGACAATGGCTGATAAAGACAAAATGAAAATAACTACAAGTTTTGATGAGAGGATCAATGAAGTCAAAAGGCTAACTCAAAATTGATTTGACATGGTCAATCATCTATTAAGTGTTAATCACGAGATTTCAAGGAAGGTGGAAGAGATTTAAAATTTGAGGTTAGAGAATAATCAAATAAAAATGAATTAAGAGCTAAACAGGAAATCCTTGAAAGAATGAATAGATCAAGAGAAGCCATGAGACAACTTGATGAACAGTTAAGGGCACAAAGAAGACCACATGATACTATTGGATTAGGCTATATCGATTTCATATCATCTACTGAGAAAGGAAAGTCATCAAAGAATAGAGAACAAAGGAATGCAAAACCAGAGAAGAAGAAGCCTACATGCTATCACAGTGGAAAACCAAGACATACAATAAATGTTTGTAGGAATAAAATTGGTAATTCCTATCCTAAGCCTAATTTCAATGTATATTGTTTTAATTGCAACAAGCATGGACACCAAGCATATGAGTGTAAATCAAATACCAATAAGACACCAGTTACATCTAGATTTGAAGGATATTGTGACACATGTTAGAAGTATGGTCATAAGGAAAAAGGTTGTAGATCTAATGCAAAATACAATTGGATAGCTAAAGGTCAAGGAAAAACAACTAGGAAAGGCAATGCTATAAATTGGGATTACAATACTTGGGTCAATTGTCAATTATGTGGAAAGTATGGACACATTGCAACAAATTGTGCAAGGATACATCTCATAGGAAGATCAAGAAACTGGAGAAAATATGGTCCAATATGTTTTAATTATCATAAGGTTGGTCACCTAAGTAGAGACTATATGAATCGAGTACCAACATCCAATAATGAAGATAATAATGGAAAATCAAAGGTTAATGCTGAAGAAATGAGAAGCTAGATAAAAATCAAACCTAGAAGAATAAATATGATGGAAGCAATAATAAAAATGGTGAAGTTGTGATCACCTATGTTGGAAATATTCAAGACTATGCTAAGTTACCGAGAGGGGAGGGGTGAACTAGTAACTTCTAAAACTTCAACAATTTCAATACTTAATCCAATGAATCAATTAGCACTTAATTCATCTCATCTGATCTAATTGCATGCATGAGAAACTGAAAACATGAAAGTATCCATAACACTTGAACACAAAGATTTGGTAACCTAGAAACCTTCCAAATAGAAAGTAAAACTAGGTGGGGATGATCCCCATAAACTTTAGTACTCCAACATAAAAGTGGCCTGTTAAGGCTTACATTGATCACTTCTGATGATCTGCCCTGTTAGGAGCAAATAGGACTGCTAGGTCCACCTTGTGAGAGGATTTAAAAACATACAATTAAAGAGATTTATAAAAGATTGTTAGGTATACCTAGTTAAAGGATTTTGATTGGTTTACCTGTTAGGATGAAGCAATAGATCTCTAACTTGCAATTGAGTTTGCTAATAGAGATTCGTTACTATACTGATCACCTTTCTATGATAGATATGTCTCTGCTGCTCCTTATACTATTATGGCCTTTACAATTCTTTATCTAGTGCATTCATAACTTGAACTTTTCACTTCCACATTACAATACATATGCTCACACATTTGCATTCTTGTAATGCCCCGCTCGGAGATCCTTGGAAACAAGGATTCAAATCAAGCCAAGATATATATATATATATATTTTACAAGTATGAATGCACAAGACAACATCATACAGGGATCACAAAGATCGCAACGGAAGACTTCACCACCATCCTGGCAACCAACGAATCTCCAAACGCCACTACCAAACTCACACACACAACCAAAGCCAACAACGACAATGCACATGATGAGGGCACAAGAAATAACCACTCATCAACAAAACACCAAGCTGGGGTAATATGCAGAATCTTGAAATTTGGCTAAGCCTGAAATCCTAAAGCCCTGTAAATTGGCTAAGTCTGGATTTCTGAAGCCCTGAAATTTCCTAGAATCCATAACTTATCTCTGAGAGGTCTGAAACCTATCTCAAACGATTTTTTGCATATATTAAAATATATCTTAAGTATAAGGAATTAAATATACGTCAACTTATACTTAAACAATATATTTTAACCCCTACGAAATCTGTTTTGAACCACGAAGGTGTAAAACCCAAAAGGGTGTCCAAAACCAACTTCCGAACTTTCATCCAACAAGCCTACATAGCCCCTGTTTCTCACGCGAGAAACAAAACTGGTCTAGAGTTTCGCGCGAGATCTTTCACCGCTTTGCGCGAGGACTACTGAGCTTCGCACGAGGACTACTGAGCTTTGCACGAGGATTCACATTCTCGCACGAGGATTCCTATGCACCGTGCGAAGATTTACATTCTCGCACAGGAAGTGTATTCTTTCGCGCGAGGAAGAAGTAGTCTCGCCGAAGGAAGAAACAATATCGCGTGAGGAAGAAATAGTCTCGCACGAGGAAAATACAATCTCGCGCGAGGAAACAAATCAACGCGACACAAAACACAAACAAAAAGCTAAACAAACAAGGAAACCTCCACACCGCAGAGTACCGGATCCACTTAAATCGAGGGATGAACACTTGAGAGCATTAATAGCTGTTAGAATCTGAAAAGATTAATAACCCAGAAAACTAGTGCAAAGAGTAAATATCTAAACTATGAATGCAAATGATACAAAATCAAAATAGCATCATAGAGTTAGTCTCCAAGAGAGTAATGCAAATGCTGGAAGCAAAATAGCATTAAGAGGATGCAAAAATATGAGATGCAAATACAAGCTAGGTAGCATGCTTATATAGGCTAAGAAGAGGGAGGAGGTGGCAACACCAACCAATGAGGAGCAACCATCTATCGGACTAAAGATAGCAAAGTATCTTCCCAAGATAGCTAATGGATGCTCACATGTAGGAAGGTGACACCTCACAACCATTCACCTAATAAGAAATGCTTTATTAACCTAAGCGAGATTATTAAAAGTGTAGGAAAAACCTAGCAAAATAGAAAAAATAAAAAACTACACTAACACCCCCCCATAAGCGAAGCTTAGGTGGATGTAGAAATGGGTCCCGGCAAGTCAAGCCTGATGAGGTACCCATGTACATAAAATTCCCCCAAAAGAGAGAGAAAAGAGACTCCCCAAAGAAAATTAGGACTCCAAGTGAGAGGAAGAGGCCCCCCCAAAAGATGTAGCATCCTGCACCTCCAGTAAAGCTTGCAAATTTTGTCCGGTAGATCCACTTACATCGAACAATTTTTCTTCCCTTAGAAAAAGGGACAAGATCCCAAGTGTGGTTCCTCATCAAGGAACTATACTCTTCCTGCATAGCTGTATCACACTCAAAAATACCAGAAGCCTCATGAAAGGACTGTGGATTTGAGGCAGTAGCAATGAAGATATGTAGAGCATCCTGGAATTGTGAATGAGTCTGCTTGGTGTCTGATGGATCCCCAACCCAATCACCTGCAAACTGCAAGGTCTATCTAGCCCAAAGTGGACCAGAAGATGGAGAATCTAGAGGAGAATCATCAACCTATGAATGATGACTAGGAGAGGAAGGAGGTGAGTCCTCTGAGTCACTCTCTGCATCAAAAGTGGAGGTAGAAGACTGCTCAAGTGAATCTGACCCATCAGGAGATCTATCATGTATTCCAAGTGACTCCAATGTCAAAGTAGAAGGCAACCCTGTGACCATGCTCTGCTGGTTAAGCTGATGCAAGTAGTGGAAGTTAAGATGGCCAAACTGCTCATGCCATAATCTGCTCACATCATTAGAGTGAGTGAGAAAAATAGTCAAAGGAGGATCAGGAACAAGGTGAGAAAACCTATAGAGTCTTGACTGATGATCTGCTCTCCCAACTGCAATTGTAGAATCATTATGCAACTCATGTATCTCCACTGAATCAGGAGTGAACTCGTTCCACTTGCCTAAACCTGTGTGAGTGATTTGGTGTACCGATAGGAGATTAGTTGACAATGAGGGTACATAAGGAACATCATGGAATGTGCCATCCCCCACATCAACAGACCCTCTCCCGCACACCTCAATAGGAGTGTTTTCACCCATCAACATAGAAGGCATAGTACATTGCTCCAAGGATGCAATTTCTTCCTTAGATGAAGCCATGTGGTGTGAAGCACCCGAATCAAGAACCCAAGTGGATGGTGAGGAAGCAACTGCAAAAAGGGCCTTGCCCTTTCCTTTCCCCTTGCTATTTTCTTTTTCTTTGTTAGACCCTTCATTAGAACTTTGTTTGATAGACTCAGGAACACTGATATTATTCTTCTCAAGAATGTATGTCAAGTGATCAAGTTGTTTCTGCAAACATTTATGTTCATCATGACCAGGTCTTTTACAATAAGCACATTTGACCTTTTCTTTCTTAGGTTTATTGCCCTTGGAAGATGGTGTATCAATAGTTGCTTTTGAAGAAACTCGCATCTGATCCTTCTTCTCCTCGCTATTCTTTTGTTTCTTGTCCTTACTATTGTTGTTACTACTTTGTCCTTGTTGTTCTTTTGTGCCTTGGTTGGCAGCCAAGGCATGTGACTTAGAGGACTTAAGAATGCCCATCTGGATTAGCTTGTCCTATTCTCGAGTGAGATTGATAGCAAAATCATCTAAAGATGGCATGGTGAATTGAGTACCAAGTGCACCCTTAGTAGCATAGAAGGTAGAGACAAACACAGAATATTCTGAACTTAGCTTAGAGAGAATACTAAGAATCAGTTGTTCATCTTTCTTTTCAATTCCACATTGTTTTAACTGCAGCCTTAGTGATTTCAATTTGGTGAAGAAATCTTGGATTGTGTTGAAATTGCCTGGACTCAAACTTATTAATTCATTTTCCAACATATGACCCCTCATTGAATCTTGTGTGCCAAATAGTGTTTCTAGCTTTGTCCATACTTCATTTGGTGTATCCAAAGACTCAATGTGAAATAGCAAGTTAGGAGAAACAGACAAACACAATGTTCCAAATGCCTCATCACATTTGTTAAACCACTTAGGCTTATCTTCATCTTTAGCAGGTTCAGTTTCAAGTCCCATAGTTATCCTATTTAATCCAGCTTTCCTTAAGTGAATTGTCATGCACTTTCAAAAAAAGAATCACCTCGATACGAGGTCGTATGAGAAAGTTATGATCCTTCGAAGTTTCCAAAATGAGAACTGTGCACAGTCACGACTGAGAATCTGCAATTTCTAAAGAATTCATGCATGAAAATCAAAAAACAACTCCACTAGTGGATAGAGCACAAAAAAATAGCCAAGTTCATAACAAGAATCATCAAAATCGGAGTCCGTATGAGCAAGAACAAGACATTTGAAAACTGCATTCAAATTTGTGACTGCCAACGGAGAGGGGTATGGCTGTAGCTTTGCATGCTCGATTTTGAAAAATATACAGCTTGCATGCAAAATCTAAAAGATACCTAGATGGTTTTTCGGGGCTGCGAACAAAACCCAGAAAGCGTTTTTCTTGCTGATGTACAGAAGATGTTGCCGTAGTGTAAATCAAACGCCTTTAACAATAAAAAATGGCTCCAAAAATTAAAAAACGACCCCAGCAACAAAAATATGACATGCAAATGCTGGATCAGCTTCTTAAGTCCATCAATGGCATGCTGGAACCTGCAAAATTGATTGAAAACTCCAAATATGCAAGTTGGTTGTCAGATTTGAGATTGAAACCCCAGAGAAAAACTGTTTTTGTCAAAACTTTTCTGATTCTCAGGATCATCCAAAGATGCAAGAGAAGAGCATACTTTGTTTTTCAAAAAACTACAATAAAGTTTATTTGCCCCCCCCGAATCTCTCAAATAAGGAAACTAAAATCTACTCTTGCACATAGAAAAGCTCTGATACCATGTTAGAATCTGAAAAGATTAATAACCCAGAAAACTAGTGCAAAGAGTAAACATCTAAACTATGAATGCAAATGATACAAAATCAAAATAGCATCATAGAGTTAGTCTCCAAGAGAGTAATGCAAATGCTGGAAGCAAAATAGCATTAAGAGGATGCAAAAATACGAGATGCAAATACAAGCTAGGTAGCATGCTTATATAGGCTAAGAAGAGGGAGGAGGTGGCAACACCAACCAATGAGGAGCAACCATCTATCGGACTAAAGATAGCAAAGTATCTTCCCAAGATAGCTAATGGATGCTCACATGTAGGAAGGTGACACCTCACAACCATTCACCTAATAAGACATGCTTTATTAACCTAAGCGAGATTATTAAAAGTGTAGGAAAAACCTAGCAAAATAGAAAAAATAAAAAACTACACTAACAATAGCAAGGAAAGAGGAACATCTAACCATCTAAAACATAAAAGCAAAGCACATACTGAAATAAACATCGCAATGAACAAAGATACATTCAGAACTAAACAACCAAATAAGTGCGCGGTTCCTCCCAATCGTCAATAGCATCATAAGACCATCATGGGTCCTAGCCATCCCCCGCGCGTAACATCCCAAGCCACCAACCAAATCATCGGTACTGTCGTAATAGGGACGTCGCTACTAAAAACATGCAACAATATAAGCACAAGGAAATCTAACATGCTAGTGATAATGCATAAGATAATCCTACAGTAGATAACATCACCTATCACATGCTAAACAACAGTAAGCAACAGATATACTACTAAATCAAATAACATCATATAATCATATGCTAAACATCATGATAAGGGAATGCGTCAAGTAAACTAACATCATCTAAACATTATATACAAGAATCCCAATGAAAGCATAAATCACAAGAAAGAATACTCTGGAACCCGAAGTACCAAGTGAAGACATCCAGCAACGGTCGCACTAGGACAAAAGATCGTCTCTGTACACTGATCCCTAGCAGTGGTGAAGGAAGCTACACCTCCCAACCACATGGCACCCATAGGTCCACACCCACCGTGCTGATGGAGATAATGATCCAACCACAAACACACATAAAACACAACATCCATGGCTAACACTCATGCCAGACAGTATGATGGCTGAACCAAGAACCTAAGACAATGCAAGGAGTACAGGTCCTGGTTAGACACTCAAAAGGCTACTAAGTAGGGACTAACATCATGGAGAGTCGCTTGGCATCAAAAGGCCCAAGCTTGGATCGTGCGGATTTAGCATCCCTCAACGGAATGGCTCGGCACAGCATTTTATTATCTTAAAATTTATTACCAGTCACACATTTTCTTTAATTATCACTTATTTAAAACTTCATATCCTCCGCTAACCCTCTGGGCACAATGATCACCATGCTGCGAGATAGAAGCCCCCTCCATATGCTACCCTACCCTACCCATGCTCATCCTACGACAAGTGCCCGTGGGCATGCATACTCCCATCCCAACCCCAATGATCATAACTTTTGGCAAATCCACGGAAGATTGGGGCTCGCAAGTCACCCAACAAATGTACGCGTACGTACTCGTGTGTGGCGCACCACCATCACGAAGATCATAACACAAGGACAAGAATGAGAACACAATGCAAAGAAAACACCCAACTGAAAGCAATACGGGAAGGATGGATTCTACACGAATCCCAAAGCCAATAAAACCATACATCATAAAATCACTCAACCGGCCTCAATTCGAGAGTATGGATTCTACATGAATCCCAATGATGTAACAAGACCAAACATCATGAACTTACTCAACTGGCCTCAATCCGAGAGTATGGATTCTACACGAATCCTAGCGTTCACAAAACAAAAGCAAAAGGGTCTAAGACAAACAATAACACCAGGTACAAATCACTCAACCGAACACAACGTCAAGAGTACGAATGCAACACGCATCCCAATGCAACATAAAAGTGCAAAAGTAGTCTGACTGATATCCAAACAGATCATCAAGGTCCACGACCCACATTGTGCCAAGAAAACTTGAGAAAATAGGGTGGCACGCAAAATGAGGTAAAAACCCCAAAAATTTGGAAAACTTTAAAATTAAAACCCATTTGGCCTTTGGGTTCAAAAACTCCAAAAATCCAAAAATAAATAAAATTGGACACTGTATGCAAGAACGGCCAGCATAACGGCGTAAAATCCCAAACCCTCATCTCAAAAAATAGAGAAACGTTCATACCCACCCAACCGGGTAGAACTAGCATACAGAAACGGAGGGGAACACTAGTTCTCAGCCTCCAAACAAACGGCTACCAAAAATAGAAGCAGAAACGGAGCAGAACCAATAAAACGGGAAAGCCCTACTTCACAGCCAAAAGGGCAAAATGGGAATCTGAACCATAAAATAAATATCTCGCAGAAGTAGCTAAAAATTGCGGCAATCCAAGGTTTCTCCGAGCTAGATCCAACGAGCCCAACCTCGCGACGATCCCACGCCCGTAGCTCCCACAACGAACAAAACAGTAAATCCTCATGAAGAGGATTTTGGGTTTTACTCTCCAACTTTCCAATTCAAAAGTGAGAAGTGAGGAATTAAATTCCTCTTTTGGATACTTATTCACTTTTCGGGTGAATAATCGATTAGGGAAAATAACCAGCCAACCTAGTTAAATCTCGAATTGACCCAAACGAAAATAGGCTATTCCTATAAATAGGAATTCATCTATGGCAAAGTTGCCAAAAATTAAAATAAATCAATTAAAAAGCCCGAAAACCCAAAAACACATAAATCTCCTAAACAACTTTCACGACAATGCGAACCTCTAAATGCACAAAGACGCTTACTGGTCTAATCACATAATGCAAATGAGTTCGAATTTAATAATCACCGAAAGGTTTAATTTAAACATTTAATTAAAGATACGTCAACCATACAAGGATGACATTGGTAAAATATGAACAGCTAAATCACTAACTCCATGTGCCATTGCCAGGGATATAATCCTGCACACTAAACAACACGATCAAGTGCAATTGCATATAATAACATAGCCAAAGCAATAAATGCATTAAATCACCTAATTTAACCATTTATTTAATTATATTAAAATAATCTATTTACATCACTCACGTTCGCAAAAGGCATAGCAACACAGGAATGAAGTAAATAACCATAGCATTAAATCCATCATATAGCGAAATCAGAGGTATGTCCAAATACCAGATAAATAGATAACCAGATATCATCATAAAACACACTGTCATCTCAAAATGGCATCATCATGCAATATGATTAACTGAACAACATAGTAGTCTAATATCTATGATACTGGAATCAAAGAGTAACATTTGACCCTCAGGTCATCTCAAATGTAAAACATAACATGAGTAACAAATATCTCTCTAATAAGAAATATAACAAGGTAAATGTCCGCAACACATAACCAAATAATCTCACATGAACCATCCATTCTACTTACTTAAGCATTTAATAATGATTGATTACTCTGCATTAAAAAGGCATTAAAAACACATAAGAAAACACAGTCATAAACATGACTAACCACTGCTACGGGAACCTAGTCCAGTGTAGCATGGTAAAAGAACATAGTGCAATCTCTGCACACATCTCAGGGTAATCACGGAACAACCTCATGATACCACCTCGATCCTAGTAACCACTGGCACAAACCTCAGTGAACCAAAAATCACATCATAATCTCAAAGATCAGTCAAAAGCATAATCAATGCAACTGATACAAAAATATAAATCCAAACACCTCGACGGTGTAGACCACTCAGGGTCACAATCATGATCCATCACAACAAAAGATTAGCAAGGTTGCATCCATCAGGATGACTTACAGAAGTCAAACGGGAGAGGCACTACAATTCTCTTGCTCTTTCGCATTGGATATGATACAATACATTACATATATATACCAATCCAAATTACAAAATTACAAAGTTAGCCATGACACAAGTTAACACAAACATTACAAAGTCAAACCACATGAAGATACTTGGGTTTTGAAGACTGACTTGGTGAGGTTTTGATACTCGATATCCACTGTCAATGCTTGGCATCGTCATGTACTCGGTAGACTTAGAGGCTCGGTCCATACTGATCACTTTCAAGTAGTCTTGAACTTGGTCTACATTGGTGAATCGATAGATATTGTGCAACTCGAAAAAAACTAAATAACTTGGTTAATATTGGCTTCACATCACATGAACTATGAACTTGGTAGACATTGCCAAGCTCAGTAACCACTAATAAACTCGATGTACACTGAAATGCATAGTTTGAACTGTTGGAATTCACATTGACTGAATTTGCTTGGTAACCATTGGGATTGGTCCAAAAGACTCGGTAGCAACTATAGAGCTCAATGGCTACTAACTTACATGGAAAGCACTATAAACTATTCAATGAGCTTAGTAGCCATACAAAATCTGAATAAGTGTGTGTCACTAATAACAAACTTGACTAATATGTCAACAATCTCCCCCTTTGGCATTAGTGATAAAAACACTTATTAGCCCAAAAATGAATACCTTGTATTCATCACCATGTGATACTAGCTCAATATATTTTTAAGATTCTTCAAAATTGATCTTTGTAAGTATATACAGAGTAGTTGTCCACCATAGCATATTTCTCCCCCATACTATGTGTTCCTCTATGTACATGCCTTGCTTCCTCATAACATATAATTTTTCTCTTATATACATATGACATTTCTCCACTGTAACTTTTCTCCCATAGCTCCCACAAAATAACATATCTCCCCCCTTTTGATAGTAACGCCAAAGATTTATTCTAACTTATTTACATAGATACACCAAAATGAGATAAGAATTCAAAATGTACCTTGAGGGTGATTTCCATGGTTTTATCCTAATTTTCTTGCAAGACCTTGCATGTATGAATTGCAATTTGGACCTTTACTGATAGTTCAATGATGTGATCTACAACAGAGAAATTGTTATCATGGATCATAGTATTTGAATATACAATGTGTTTTTGCATAGCAACCATGACTAGAAGGATCGTGTTTTTTATGTCAATCAATGTTGAATGGATCCTTGCTTCTTCTCTTAGCAATTCAACTTGCATGTCTAGAAAAGGATTTTCTTGAAATGTATAGAGCTTGAACTAGGGTCAAGTTACAGCTACTGAGCACTTTCTTTAAGATCTATATCAATTTTGGATAATTTGTCCTTTACTTCCTTTGTATACTCAATGACATCACATAGTTTCCCAAAAAGTGATGACACATTTGAACAAGAAACCTCAAGATTGAGCAAATTATTGAAAGCTCAACTTGATAAATGGCTATTTTCTATGCAATGTGCTCCAACACTTTATTGTTAAATTTCTTTTTAGCCTTTTCAACTAGCTTATCTTGACCTTCGATGTCCTTATTGAATTTTTGGACTGCTTCTCCTAGCTGATACAAAATAGGTTGAGAATAATCAACCTCAATTTCTATTTCCTTAGTCAAAATATTCTTGGCATCATCTATTATCTTATACTCTCTATCTCTTTCCTCTCTTAATCTTTACTGTTTGGCCTTTTTCTGGAGGAGTTCACCAAATATGTGCATTTGGTCTATAGAAAGATTGTAAATATCTCATTTGGAAATTATTATTTTCTCATCCAAATATATGTCTTCCTCTACCTCCTTTCCTTTCCCCAAAAATTTTGTACTTAGTTGAACTTTAGGCTCAACTGTCCTTGCACTTATTGCTTTTGTACCCAAAATGGAAATAATAGTAGACATACTTGGACTTGCAGTAAAACTAATACTGTACTGCTTGATGGAATACTTATAGAGATGCTTGAAGAATCCAAAATTGATGAAGTCAAAATTGTAGAATCCAAAATTGAAGTAGACAAAATTGGAGAGCTTACCACCAATGTACTCAAAATTGTAGAAGTCAAAATTGGAGAAGTGAAGACTAAAGAACTCAACTCGGTAGATGAAGAAGGAGTCTACAGTTGGTGGATGAAGTAGAAGTCACTTTTGTCAATGATATGCTGAGCTAAGTTGGGGCAAAGAGTGATTGGACATTTGATGTATCAGTAGTGGTCACAACCAAACTTGCTAACGTTGTCTCCATACTTGATGTAGTCAATGGTTTGCTTGGGGAGTGAGGAAGTGAGGCAATGACTACAATAGCTATCTTAACTGGGTCAATATCCTCATCATCTTGCTTTTCTTCCTCGGTAGCTTTTGGACCTTGATCCTCTTCATCTTCTTCATTATCAAAATGAGTCACTTCTTCAATATTTTCTTCCTCATCTTTCTCCTTATCTTCTTCTTCATCAACATCTTTTACTTCAATTGGAATTCACTTTGTTTATGAAGATGATAAATATTTTTCCAAGTATTGGTAGCATTTTTAACAACATGCTCTATGTCCTTGATCAAAACCAAACAAGTATTAAACCTTGGAGTTAGTTTTTCTTCATTTTTCTTTAAAGACTCTTTCACCTCAGAGTCTAATATGCTCAGTAGTAACTAACTCAGGGTTTGTGCATATATGTCTTTGACTATTTGCATAGCAAAATCCCATCTTGGCTTTATCTTCTCTAGCAATTCACTAGATACTTGAAAATCAATTTGGTCTGGTGAGTACTTCCACTTACCCATTTTGTTTAGCACTAGGTCTTCAACTTTATTTTGCTCTTCCTTAGTCCTAATCTCATATTTAAAAGATTTAAAGTTTGTTAATCTTGCTCCTCCTTCCAATTTCTTCAACCTATCCTAGAAGGTAGATGGAGGTTTGCTAAATAAAATGCCACTTCCTTTCTTTTGTGACCTCCTTGTGAAGACTATAGTGGATGACTTTGCAGGCTTGGTGATGATCACCTTGCCCTTTTTCTTCAAAGGTTCTTCTTCTTTATCAGATTCTTCCTCATCCTCTGCTTCTTCCACATTCTCACCTTTTCCCTCAATTAACAAGAGAGGTGCTCTTGATTTCAGGTTTGCTATCCTTCTCTTCCCTTTGTTAATCGCCTATGGGAGCTTTATTTCTAGCTCTATTATGGCCTTAGCTTCATCATAAGTTCCAAAATAAGGGGCCTTGGGATCAATAGGTTCACTGATAAGGGATTAAATAATGTCCTTTTTCTCATCAATATTCACCTCATAGCCAAGAGGTTTCACCCACACAACTCTAGGCTTAATTGCTTGGATATATACCTTGTCACTATCCACCATGAAACACACATCATCCTTGTAGTCTTCAACTAACTTCTTCAGTATCCTAAACCTATTGTTCATTTTCTCTTTGAACACATCAAAGTAGTTGTCCACCATGCTACCATAGTTCTCACCCATTTTTGCAATATATTCATTTATTTGGTAAAGTACAGGCACATCTTTTCTCCAGACTATAATGCCTTTAGAAGGGAAGAACTTCTGAACATAAAAGAATAGACATGTTAACAGTGAACCAAGTTTGCATGGGTTGTTCTTTGATGTTCTAATACTTTCCATGTTTTTATTGAATTGCCTCAACAATAGGTTGACAATGTCATATGATAAGTTGTTTTTAACCACTTTATACGCTAAATCCACGGCTTCACATGACATGCTATTAAGATGGCTTGAACTATATATCTTATGTGCAATAACATGAATTCCAAATTTCAATTGTGTATTTGTGACACTGCTTATTTTCATACCTCTACCATCCCATCTGGCTAGGGTTTTCTTCTACAACAATGCTCGACCTAGGGTTTTCATTGTTTTGGCTTTAGCAAGCATGGGAAGGCCAGTGATTCAATGAATCATCTTCTTTGATATCAAAATTGGCTTCTCTAGCCACAACTATATATTATGCACCTGGATAAGGATAAACCTAATCCATTTAATTTGAAATTCTTAGGGAATATGGGGAATATGTGACAATCCTTTTCCTTCCAAATGTTGATGTTCAAGTTTCAAGGTTCCATCAACACATAACTTGCCTAGAGCATCATCCATCTCTAGAGTAACAATTTCTTGAATAACACCTTAGGAGGGATTTGGGATTGAGCTCCACCTGGACCTAGGGTTTCAGCAACTGCAAGCATGAGCTTGAAATCTGGCACTTTCCATTCAATTCCTCGAACCAACATGTCAGATCCTTTCTTCACCTTGCTACTACTAGATGCCATTTTCACTCGGTAACTTGAGAGAACTTCAAAAAAATTTTGCAAAATTTTTTCTCAAGTTACTTTGATTGCACTAAAAATAGCTCTTCACAATAGCACTAAAAAATTCACAGTAAGAAATTAATTCGATTCCATGCATTTTGTTAAAACTTTGCCATTAATGCTTGGTATAGAGGTAGATAAGTTGATACAATATCATCCACTATAGGACATTGATTACTCAATGACATCTCCATGATTCGATAATCGTAAGTGCCTTTGTCACTCCCGACCTTTCTCAGTAGAGTGTATGACCTGACTTTACTCGGTAGAGAAGGTAACTTGGTAATAACTGATATTGATCTTGCTCAGTGATCCCTTTGTATCTTGTATATGAATTTGGATCTTTTCCACCTTTCAACTGGAACTAATTAGGATGTCTTCTTTGATAGCCTGGTTCTAGTTCTTCCTTGAGAACTTACTTAGGAATGGTAGAGTCACCCAATTCTTGAGTGACTTGAACATCATTGCTCAGACCAAGATCCTCGGTAGACTTAAGAATCTATTGCTATCTCATCTACTTTTAGATGTTATCAGCCTTTGCTTTCTTCTCATCTTCAATTCTACCAGTATTCATATAGTTCTTGGCATGATGACCAAGTTTTGTACAAATGAAACATCTTTTAGTGGTATCTCTTTTCCTCATATGATGTTTAACACAATTCATACCAATATGTCCAAATTCTCTATACTAATGAAATCTACACCAAGTATTGCAATCCCAACCAAATATTGATTTCACAATTTGTTCTGCAGGATTCAATTTCTTTGTTTTGCATTTTGATGCCTTATGTCCATGTTTCTTACATTTATGATAGTTGCCTTCAAATCTTGGTTTCTCTTTGCATTCATTAGCCCTATGACCATGCTGATTGCAATTGTAGCATTTTCCATTGAACTTTGCTTTTCCATTACTCCAACATTTGTTTGATGTATGACCTATCTTACCACAATGATTGCAAGTAGGTCTTTGATTCTTTTGAGCACCTTGTTTGGAGGATTCATCTTCTTCTTTGTATCTAATTCCTACTTTTCCTTTTTTCCTATAGAGGTTTTGCTCATTCAGTTGATCCATGTCTACTTGAGATTTCATCATTCTTTCGTTGATTTGCTTCTCGATGTTTAGATCATTTCTCAATCTTTCATTGATTTGTCTTTTAGATCTTAGATCATTTTTTGTTCTTTCATTGATTTGCCTTTCAAAATTTAGATCATTCCTCATTCTTTCATTTTCAAATCTTAGGCTCATGATTTCCTCATTTGCATTGGAGAGTTGATCAATAAGGTCTACTTGCTGAAGGGATTGGTTTTGAATTTCATTTTTCCTTCTATCCATCTCTTCTTTTATCTTGTTTCTCTATTCCAAAACTTCACATAACCTTACTGACTAAATTTTTGGTTCTCTTTTTAGCTTTCTTACTTCTTCTTGCAAGGAACCATTCTTCTCTAGGAGTTCTTTGATTGCATTATTTGCTTCATCTGAGCTACTTGAAGGGTGAAAGCCTTCAATTCTTTCTTCAATGTAGAGATGATCATTCATTTGATTTGCAAGTTCCTTTCTTCTTTTTAGGGATTGGGAAAGTTGCTCCTTAGCTTTCTTGAGTTGGGAAATGGCCATTTCCAGATCCAACTTTTCATTGTCAATAGCTTTGTTGAGTTTGAATATCTCCATATCCTTGATCTTTTCTCAAGATGTTAAACTTTTTCCTAAGAACCACAAAGCTCTAATACCAATTGTTGGAAATATTCAAGACTATGCTAAGTTATTAAGAGGGGAGGGGTGAATTAGTAACTTCTAAAACTTTAAAAATTTCAATACTTAATCCAATGAACCAATTAGCACTTAATTCATCTCATCTGATCTAATTACATGCATGAGAAACTGAAAACATGAAAGCATCCATAACACTTGAACAAAAATATTTGGTGAACCAGAAACCTTCCAAATAGAAAGTAAAACTGGGGTGGGGATGATACCCACAAACTTTAGTAGTGTAACATAAAGTTGGTCTATTAAGGCTTACATTGATCACTTCTGATGATCCACCCTGTTAGGAGCAAATAGGAGTGCTAGGTCCACCTTGTGAGAGGATTTACAAATATACAATGAAGTATGCACTCGATAAAGAGATTTATAAAAGACTGCTAGGTCTACCTTGTTAAAGGATTTTGATTGGTTCACTTGTTAGGATGAAGCAATAGATCTCTAAATTGCAACTAAGTTTACTGATAGAGATTCCTTACTATATTGATCACCTTTCTATGATAGATATGTCTCTATTGTCCTTATATTGTTATGGCCTTTATAATTCTTTATCTACTACATTCATAACTTGAGCTTTTCACTTCCACATTACAATACATATGCTCACACATTTGCATTCTATTGCTCTTTCACATTGGATATGATATAATACATTGCATATATATACCAATCCAAATTACAAAGTCAACCATGACACAAGTTAACACAAATATTACAAAGTCACCCCACATGAAGATACTTGGGTTCTGAAGACTAACTTGGTGAGGTTCTGATACTCGGCATCCACTGTCAATGCTTGGCATTGTCATACACTCAATAGAAATAGAGGCTCAGTCCATAATAATCACTTTGAAGTAGTCTTGAACTCAGTTTGCATTGGTGACTTGGTAAATATTGTACAATTCATCAAACACTGAATAGTTGGGTTAGCATGAAGTAACTTGGTTAATACTGGCTTTGAATCATATGAATTGCAAACTCAGTAGACACTACAATGCTTAGTAATCATTGATAAACTCAATGTACATTAAAATGCACGGTTTGAATTGCTGGACTTCACATTGACTGAATCTGCTCAGTAACCACTGGGATTGGTCCAAAAGACTTGGTAACAACTGTAGAGCTTAGTGGCTATTGAATTACATGGAAAGCACTGTAAACTATTCAATGAGCTCGGTAGCCATACATAATCTGAATAAGTGTGTGTCACTAATAACAAACTTGACTGATATGTCAACACACTTAATATAATGGATTAGGTGACTCCCCCATCAAAAAATAAATAAGTAGGTATTTATGGAACTATATTTTAAATTGCTAAATCATACATCAATTCCTAAGATTGAAAGCATGAAAGTCTAAATTAGCATATGATTAGATGGATTAGGATATATTTGAAGTGTGAACTGAGTAATGTGTATAGATGTCGAGTTGAAAAGTTAACAATTGTCGAGTATCAATATTGGAGGATGATAATGTTAACCAGTTGACTAAAATTATCAATATTGACTACTTTGTGGTATTAGCCAAGTTGAAAGATTGTGAAGTGTTATTACCGAGCTTTATAGAATTGGCCAAGATAGCTATTGTGCACCTAATATGTGTACATAATATTAATGAGGCCCTAAAATTAAATTTTTGAACTATATAGTGAATCTCAATGTTAATTTTGATCACTTTGCATTCGAGTTTCCAAGAGCTAATAGATTTTGAGCAATTTCTCAGCACAATTGAGAAAATTTGTAAAGATCTAAATGTGTATCGTTGGCATTGAGAGTGATTTGGGGTAGTTGAGTTGTTACCAAGAAAAGCAAAGTTTTGAAGATCAAACCCTAGTTGAAGAAAATAACATCAAGTTTGACTATTGAGAAAGGTGAAGCATTAAAGGTTAGTGACATGCAATTAATTCAAAATGAAGTTGTTAATCCACCATAGTTTAGGACATGTCTAGATATTACATTGAAATGAGATGTGCCTAGTGCCCTATCTTCTATCCTACCGAGGGTAATTATGATCTATGATGTGAGATCCTATCATACATGTAAGATTGGTGAAGTAAGTGATTTCATGTTGAGGAATGCACATGAGAGGTTGTGCATTGATGAGAAATTAAAGGATGAGCATAAGAATATTGCTACTTATAAACTCATTGGTGCCCTAGATTTTCCTAAGGTTTTCAAATTTGAATGGATTAAGTTTATTTTTACCCAAGTACATGAGATGAATTTGTGGCTAGAAGTTGGATCAATTGAGATCACTAAATAGATTTTTCTCTGAGTGACTGGTTACCCTATTATAGATAAAGTAAATACTATTCACTATCAAAGCAAGAATGTAATCAAAGTGAACTCATTGGGAGTGTATAAAAAACATAGAATGACCATTTCCATGATCCAAGATGTCGAGAATTAATTTGCAATGAGGGTTATTGCACACAAGTCCTATCACTCAAGCCGACTAGATAGCATCCCTTGCATGGTTTTTTATGTTGCATGGAATATTGTGAAGAAGGATCACACCTACAACCTATATTAAAATAATTAGATGAGAATTTGTGAAGCATCATAAAAGTGAAGAACACAATGTGTAATTTTGGTTTACTACTAGTTTACATATTCTTTTATGTGCAAAATTATTTTCCTACCATAGGTAATATCACATGGAGTAAGAAGAAGACAACAACACAATAGATTAATGAGTTTATTGGTCAGTTGGGAGATAATTTTGAAAAAGTAATGGATGGTTATTTTGAGTAGTTCAAAAAAAATATAAAAATAATATCAAGGATCCCTAAATAATTGGTTGATATGTACTATGAGAACATTTTTTTCCTAGTGGATAAAGATAGGACCTATGTTTAGGAAGTCATCCCCAGAATTGCATGGTTAAAGTTACTATGATATGAAATCAATATTGATTAAGTTTTTGTTAGAAATAGATAACACTGAGAGGGTGGGGCAGGCAAGGGGGGTGAATCAATATTCTAGAAACTTTTCCCACAATTGGATATTGTTAATTACTTTATAACTTGCATAAGAAGTAAACCAAAAATGCTAAACAATAAATATAACCATACACATAGAGAACTCATAACACCATTATTTGTTAACTAGGGAAACCCTAGCCAAGGGAAAACGTTGGTGGGGATGATACCCACAAGATGATTCACTAAACAAAAGGATCCTATTAAGGATATTGACCCTATTAGAAATCTATGAAGTACATATAACATCTTGAGTTCTTGTTAGAGGATGAGGCCTTGTCAGAAGCCTGAACACTATTAGGAGTCAGTTCAACCCTATTAGGAGTTGGTAGATCAAATACAATATATGCAAGAAGAGACCATTGCCCTAACATGTAATTATACAATAAAGTTCCTCACAAGAATAGATATACATACAATACTTTCTCACTACTATAATTCACACTTTCTTTGATCATACATTAGATCTCACATCACATAAGGCTTATATATCTTTCAATTTGTTCATACAATAGTTTGCATATCATGTCTCATCACATTAACTTTACATTCTTTGCACAAGATAAGATCTCTTCTTATACTTCACAAATTAATAATTCTTTCCTCAATCAGCCTTCATGTCTACACTTGATATAATATAAATAACTTATGGATTAATATCCACAAAGTTGGCTCATTATGGATTAGTAGGGTTTTTACCAAAATAATTCCTTAAGTCATATAAATCAATTCTCTGCTATGCTTTGTTAAATAATCGTACTGGTATTTCAACTATAACTTGTGTCATACTATATGTACACATCTGCACACTTAACCATGTCATCATGACATTATCATATAACTATCCTTAACTACACATAAGCTAATTCAAAGTGTATCATTCGTACACATCATATCTATCTCTACGATGCTGCAATTTGTTTAACACTTAGACAATTTTCTAACTCTAAATACATAAATAAAATGTTGAATATATATTGCCATAAATGACAACACTCAAGACATCTTACTAACCATATTTCTAACAATCTCCCCCTTTGGAATTTATGGCAACATTTGGGAAAATTGGTGAAGTCCCAAAATGATGTCATACATAACAAAACAAATAAAAGTAACTACACAAAAATTGCCTTCAAAACATAATAATTTTATTCATGTTTTGATGGATCATTACGTTCCTTATCACTCCTTACATTGATACATAATTATACCCCCCCCTTACATATACATTATAATCATACAATTTTCCTTACATTAATACTCCCCCTTTGACATTAATGGCAAAGGTGTCAAAATTGTATACAAAAATTGGGTGGCCTACTACTAATCAACTTAATATTTTGGATAAGAAATCTGCATATAAAAGTTTCAGTCTTTCCACTTCCTTCTTCCAATTCTCCTTCACTGTATTATAAATACTAATTAGTGTGCATAGTGCATAGGATGCCACTTCAACTATGCTCAACTCAATATAAGAAAACTTATCATAGGAAGTCTTTGCTACAAGACATTCCTCCAGTTGCTTATGAAAAATGATGATCTTAGGTGACAAGATTTCTCTAAGAGTAGAGAACCACTTTACAACCTTTTCTCTAGCATACTCCAACCCTCTTATCACATTATGAATCTTCTCCACTTCAGCTCCACAATATTTAATGCTTTCTTTGATGTGAAGTTTAGAATGAACTTCTCTCACTTTCTCATCATAGGTATCACATCTAGGGAACTCAGTATCCCTTTTTGATTGTAGTATGATCTGTGTATACCCTTCAATGAGTTCTATACTCATTTCATAACCCATCAACTCGATAAATTTTACACTTGGTTCAACTACCTCCATGCATGTGTTATTTGTTTGCGCCATGAAACATAAATCATCTTTATACTTCTCTACCATGGAAGGAGGTATTTTGTACCTCTATTTCATCTTAGTTTGGAAATTCATCATTCTATCAATGTCATTATCTCTAACATTTTCCAATTTAGCACTATAACACTGAGTTACCATCTTTATTGTGCACTCATTACCTTCCCAATTTTGTCATCCTTGGGAACTTCCTTGATGCATAGAAAAATAAATGAGTTCATAAAGACACAAATATGAAGACTAAATTCTTCGTCTTCTTCAATTTTTCAATGTTGTTTAGTAACTGTAATCTAATTATCTCACACAAATTCACTTTCCTTCCCTAAATTACCATTACATAAGCTACATGCAAGAATCTAGCTAACACTGAGTTAACCCTTGAACCATGGTTAAACTTGTATCCTAAAATCTTACTTAATATCTTTACTTCTTTGTCCTGAATTGTATAAACCTTTATGTTTCTTCTATCAAATCTAGTATTTAGGTTTGTTTCAACCATCTTCCTTACATTATTTTCATTTACAACATTCCATCCCACATTACTTAGTCATGTGACCTTGTGAATAAGGTCATTATCAATTGCAACATGCACATCTCGTAACCAAAATATTTCATCATGTACCCTACTTAGAATGATTCAAGGGCAGTTGTGGTTATCAAACTTAGTATAAAACATATACTTCACTAGGTTCAACTCTTTTAGGTGTGCATACTTAGACTTCAAAGTTAGGTCATGATTACACATGACTCCTAAGTCCTTGTGTATATCCTCATCTCCTATACTCTCAATCTTTTAGTGGATATAACCTCTAATATCTTCTACGTGAAGCACATTCTATGGGACTTGCAAAAAATATGCCTAATGGATCATCCAAAAGGGAAACAAATGGTTGTTTGTTGAATACATATCTTGGCCTTTCATTAACATCATAAAATGACTGTCTAGCCATTGTATCTTTAACTGTATGCACTAAAAACTTAATTTGAGCTCTGTAAAATACCTTAAAAGTTGAATTTGGGGCTTTTACAACTTTGCGCTTCAAGAACTTCTTTTCACACTTCAAATTGCTGTCAAATCACTCTTCAATTCACTCTAGATACTTCACATGATCAAATGGTACTCACAATTTTGTTTGCAATCCTTAAATCATTTCAAATCACACTTTGCCTTAAATGTGTATCCACCACAAATTTAGAAATTGTCTTTTTTTACCAGTAACTTTGTTTTCTTTCTCAAATATTCCTAAGATCATATCTTTTCTTGCGCACTCAATCATAGCTTCCTTTCTATGTCTTCTACCTTATGTTAATTGTGCAACTTCTAATCCTTTCTCTACCATTAGTTCTAACCAAATTATGTTGTATCTCTACTATAACTACTTAATTCAGATAGGATGAGTGAAAAACAATTGCTGACTTCAATTTCTCATCAGGTGCATTGAAATATTGTTCCTCCAAAATTGTATAAGAACTTTCTAGATCCTTAGATTTCATAAATGCTTCCTTGAATTCATTGACATGTTCCTTGATTGCTTTTTTCTGACTGTTATAATTGTTTTTATCATTCTTTTTGTCATTTCTATTGTTGTTTATTCTATAATTGGGATTCTTGTTATAGTTCCTTCTTTCCATTATGCAATATCTCATTGTGTGTCCAAAGTTATTACATAACTAACATACAGGTCCATTCCTTCTCCATTTGGTTCCATTCTAACTATCAGGTGCTCTACAATTCCTTGCAATGTGTCCAGGTTTGTTACACTTGTAATACACAATCTATTTCTTTTCTCCATCATTAGATCTACTTTATGATCTCCCTCTTTCATTACTTGTAGGGTTGGTGTTCCTAAAAATTCTACTATTTTCATTATTACCATCAAACTTAGGTTTCTTATAATCTATTTCTTTATGTCCATAACCATGATAGTTATAACAATATAAATTAGTAATAGGTTTGAAAGACTTGTGCAATCTCTCTTCATATGACCAAATTCATTACATATGAAACATCTACCTCTGAATTCATGTCTCACTTCCTTGGGTGGTTCATCTTTCTTAGGTTTATCAATTTGCTCTATTTTCTTAGGCTCATCATGTTTCGCTAACGAATCAACTAATTCAATCTCCTTTGATGCTTTAGTAGTTGTGCTTGATTCTACCTTACTCAGATCATATTCTTTAAGGAATTCAACAACTAGATCTGGTTCTCTTCTAATTTCAACTTTATTCTTGTCTGATTTTTCTCCAATAATATATCCAAGTCCTATCTTATCATAAGAAGGTCTTTGGTGAAATATCTATTCATCAATCTTCTCACTATTGGAATAATGTTTCTCTAACTATTGCTTAGCCTATGTCAATTCTCCTTTCAAAATGATATTTTACTTTTCTAATTCTACATTCCCAATCTTAATAGAATCTAGTTTAGATGTTACTTGACTTAACTAGGATCTAAGGTATGTATTCTTAGATTTCAGATTAGGTTCATTCTTACTACCATCTCTTAAGACTCAACTTAAGTTCCACAATTTTCAACTCATGTTTCAAGATCTCATTTTCTTTCTTGAGATTTACTACTTCATCATTGTCACTAGTCTACACCTTTGATTCCATACTAGATTTTAGATCATCAATCTTGTCTTTTAGTTTACTAATGTAAAATTTGGCATCTTCATACCTATCTTTCACATTATCTCTTTCTTTTTTAAGAAGGTCAATCTATTTAAGAGCTTCTTTAAGGTTTCTCTTTAACTATTGCATATTCATAGGATCTTAGCTATTAAGCTTCTTCAGAGTAACTAGGCTCTGATACCAATTGTTAGAAATAGATAATACTAAGGGGGGGGGGGGGGGGGGGGGTGAATTAGTATTCTACAAACTTTTTCCCACAGCTGAATATTGTTAATTACTTTATAACTTGCATATGAAAGTAAACCAACAATGATGCATAATTAATATAACCATATAGATAAAGAATTTATAGCATCATTCTTTTTTATCTAGGGAAACCCTGGCCAAGGGAAAACTCTAGTGGGGATGACGCCCACAAGATGATTCACTAAACAAAAGTATCCTATTAAGGATATTGAAACTATTAAGAGTCTATGAAGTACATATAGTGTCTTGAGTCCTTGTTAGAGGACTAGGCCTTGTGAGAAGCCTCAACATCATTAGGAGTTGCTTCAACCCTATTAGAAGTTGGTAGATCAAATACAATCTATGCAAGAAGAGCCCACTACCCTAATATGCAATTATACAATAAAGTTCTTCATAAGAATAGATATACATACAATACTTTCTCACTACTATAATTTACACTTTCTCTGATCACGCATCAGATCTCACATCACATAAGGCTCATATATCTTTCAAGTTGTCCCTACAATAGTTCGCATATCATGTCTCATCACATTAACTTCACATTCTTTGCACAAGATAATATTTCTCTTCTCAGTTGGCCTTCATGTCTTCACATGCTTGATATAATATAAATAACTTATGGATTTATATCCAAAAAGTCAGGTCATTATGACTTAGTAATTATTTTGTTACCAAAATTATTCCTTAAGTCATACAACTCAATTCTCTACTAATTACTCTATTAAATACCCGTTATGGTATTTCAACTATAACTTACATTGTACTATCTGTACACATCTATGCACTTAACCATGTGATCATGAAATTGTTATAAAGCTATCCTCAACTGTGAATAAGCTAATTTGAAGTGTGTCATCCATACACATCATACCTATCTTTGTGCTACAACAAACTTTCTAACACTTAGACAATTTTCTAACTCTAAATACATAAATGAAATGTTGAATATATGTTGTCATAAATGACAACACTCAAGACATCCTACTGACCATATTGCTAACAATTTTTGCAGCAATCAAAAAATATCTAGATAAACCCATTGACAAGGATACCCAGCCATTTGGCACATATAAAACTGCTAAAGTGAAAATAATGATCGAGAAAAAAGGTACCACTACAAATAATAGAAGGTAAAGGTGAAGATTTATCAAGTGATGAAGAAGAAGAAGACAAAAAAGAATAGGAAGTCAAAGGAAAAGGAAAAGATATAGTTGTGGCTAGGCCACAAAGTAGCAAGGGAAAGAAGAAGGAAGTAAAGCCTACCCCGGACACACAAAGAGTAACTAGGAAGAGAAAAAGAGAAACTACTACTATAGTGGTCAATCCACAAAAGTAGGGAGTGGTTAAAGTGACAAAACCAACACAAGGAAAAAGTTCAACTAAGAGAAAAGGTACCTCAGATAAGGCTGAGCCGAGAAAACCTATGAAGAAACTAAGGAGAAGGCTTATAATTTCAAAGGAAGATGATGATGAAGAAAGAAGAGAATCAGAGGATACAAGCCACTTTAGGGTTGATGTGCATAATAAACCCCATAAAATTGATGAAATATGTGAAAACATTAGGTGGAATATAGGGTTATCTAGATTTCATTTTATAAAGTTTAACAAACTGAGTAAGGAAGATGAGACTAAACTAGAAGAAGCATTAAAAGACATGATGGAAAACTTCAAATATACTCCATTAGAGCTAGGAAATATGATACCTAATGAGCTATATGGGAGAATATATAAGAAATGGAATTTTTCATTAATGATTGAAAGGAAAATAAGGGAAGGAAGACTTGACCAAGTGATGCCAGAATTGAATAAGAAAAAAAATTCCAAAGCCATGAAAGACTACAATGCTAGATTTGTTCCTAATTGGAGAGCTTTCTTGATTTTGAAGAGAAAAGTAGAAAATATTGTATTGGAAAGAAAAATAATATGGAAGAATATATTTACATTGATTCCTGATGATGAGTAGAATGATGAGGTAGAAAAAGATAAGCATGAACAAGTTGAATTGGACAACAAAGAAGATATTTATGATGGTATAAAAAATCATGTTGGTACTATTGACAATATGGTACAATAGAGTGAAGGGTAGACATAAACAGTGATGATAGATGATGAACCATAAAAGAGACCATACATGAATGTGTTGAATGAGAAGAATGTCATAGTTGAGCCAGAGAAATAGAGTGAGACTCATGTGCAAACCGATACAATATAGTTGTCAAATCATGAAGCTTTTATGGATCCAAATCCTATGATTGTGCAAGTGAAAGACTATCCTAAGATTGAAGCTCAAGAGTCCACACAATAGGTAGAATCCACACATGTTACCTCTATTATTATTATTGATATAGTTAGTGAAGACCAAGAACAAGGTGAAGGAAATGATTGTCATGTCAAGAAAAAAAAAGTATGTTGTCCAATGCAAAGAAAATGCAAGTGCCTAAAAAACAAAATGATGCCATTGAGGGAAATACCAATGTAAATTCAAAGGAAGAGAAGAATTACAAGAGTCAAGAATATAGAGTATATCATTCTACTAATGATGAGAGACCAAGTTCCTTATGACATCATATTGAGGGAATTAAGGAGGCTGGACAACCAAGTTCCACTAGTGAACTCCAAACTAGTGATGACAAGGAGAAGCAGAATGAATTTGTACAACTAACATGAGTTGAGCAAAGAAAATTTGAGGAGGAAAAGAGAGATGATAAGTCTAAGAAAGACAAGGAGACTAGAGAAGAAACATGAAAGATGAGTTTGGAAATACAAATACAAGAACATCACACTGTGTTGAGCTCCATCACACCAGACTCTGAAGGCAAGAGAATGAAGAAGAAGGTCAAGCATTCACCATAGGACATAAATGGTAAAGAGGTTACACTTGAGGAAGAGATTGAGATTCCTTTTGGGGATCCAAAAAATTTAAGCTTTGAGAAAATGATAGAACTTAGTAACTTGCTGGATAAAAAGGCCAAGTAAGCAGGGATGAGAAAATATTGCCAACATAGGCAAGTCTAACATGATATCAAAGATTTATTTCTTGATACATTTGTTGTTGATAACTTAGATTAAAAGGCCCCTATCATTGATTAGTTGGTAAATATTGTTGAGCAAGTTAATCACCTTGACATTGATATACAAGAAAAACTTATGCAATGGTCAGATAGGAAATTTGAGAGCAAGGTGATGGAGAAAGTTACAATAAAAATCACAATAAATTAGGTTGAACTTTCTATCTTGTAAATCATTTTGAAAAGATAGTTTAAAGTGTAAATACATTGTTTATGAAGTTATGTCATGTCACATCATTTAGAAAAGACATAAGGGATCAACTGGATAAGGTTGATTTTGATTTACAATAGAGTGGAAATACACTAACCTTGGATACAAGTTCAAGTTCAATACATTTTTCAAAGTTAAGATTTTTGCAAGGTAAATAGTCTGAGTTGATACAAGAGGACTGTAACATAAGGACAAAGATGACAAAAATTAAAGCTTTGTTCACACCTCAATTGTATGTAATGCAAATACATATGTAGACTACCAACGATATGATTTAGAGCAATTAAAATTTATCTGTTGCAAATAATATGGTTAACTTGGTTGCTAGATTTGAGAGTGAATTCCAAGTTCTTGAAACACTCGAGATAAATTGGAATATACAATGTCTATTGTGATGAAATGACATCACCAATTTTTGGCTAAGTTTGACATAGTCCTCGGTCCCCAGCTTAACAGTACTATGGGGCAGCCATGACAAAAACAATGGGGGAAAATATTTTACAAAGAAACACAAGGCATAAATTATACCTATAATTGTTGAGCTAAGGTATGGAGTACACGCAAAGGGGGGGTTACAATTTTGAAGTTTTTTTATGTATGCATTTTTTAAATGATAAGTATTTTTTTCACTAATACCAAAGGGGGAGATTGTTAACTTTGAAGGTAAATTGTCTATTAGTGAAAACACCTAGTCATTTACTAGGAAATGTTGAATGGTCATCACTATGATCGAGCCACCATGTAAGTCAAGCTAAAAAGTAAAGAAGTGAATAATTTTAGTATTTGTTGAGACAAATATAGTTGTTGAGTGCATATAAGCAGCACCAAGAAATCCATAGTCATTGAACATTTTAGTGGTTTTCGAGTGATTCAAGAGGCAACATGTATCAATAAATTCAGAAGGTGAATTTAGCTTTAGCTGAGTCAAGTTCATGGTGAGGGACATCATGAAGAACAAGTATAGCTAAGTTCCAGAAGCCATATGTCAAGTTACACATTTTTGTATTTGAGTTTGAAATGGCAAAAACTCATATGCAAACAATTTTTTCCAAGATGGAAATGTGTTTCTATATTCAGGGAGTAAATCATAGAGGTGATTACACTTGTAATTATGCTTCACTAATCCCTATGTTATGTGTTCAACCAACCAAAAAATAGGAATGACTAAGAAACAAAAATGATGAATCATAATCATTGATTGTGATCTGGAAACTTATTAAGATGGGTATTTAAGAATGGTTTAAGATAGAAGTTTGTGTTATTGAAGTTGTTAGAGAAATAATTGCATAGTTGAAGGTGAATCAAAGGTTGAAGGACTAAGGTGACCAAGCATTCTAGAGAGGAGGTACTAAATATTAGTCACATTGAGGTGATTACATCTTGGAATGAAAAGATCCGTCATCAACAATCAAGTGCAAACCAAAGGATCATTCTACTGAATACGTTATAACCTGTGTATCAAGTGAATCTCTTAACAAAGTGGTCCTACCATGCCTATTGTAAATATCCTAACATGTTGTGGTTTCATAGTACACACCCCATTTCTCCTTGAAATGGGGACCCCCAATAAATTTTTTATTTTCCTAGACCCCTAGTTTGGGGCCTGAGTCATTTTTGGGACTCTACTTGCAATTTGGGTCCTACCTAGTTCTCTATCTAAGAAACCTAGCAGCCAGAAATGAAAATTTGAGAAGAAAGTATAATTTTGTGCCAAGGTGTGCACTAACATAGCTAGTGGACATGTGCACCTTGGATAGGTGTGTAAGTGCACTAGATGCACAAGTGCACTTCTATCTCCCTTTGCAGATGTGCACCTATGCACATGCACACCTTCAAAGGGTGTGCACTATCCCGAGCCTAAAAAAAACCAAGACCTCCTCCTCTTCTCTCCATTATTTTCTCATCACCATCAAAAAACACACCTCTACACATTCAAAGGTGTGACACTCTACCAACCTACACATATACACAAAAGACATAAGTCACCAAAGGAATGCACATGAAAACCTTTTCTCACACCCTAAAAAATAAAAAATAAACTTAGAAAAAATTTAAGCTCACCAAGGAAAGGTGCACATGTGTACACCTCCCCAAGGTGTGCACATGTGCACCTTTCTCGCACAAGAAAAAACTACTAGATAATGGTGCACAGATATGCACCTGCACCATTTGTTCTACCCTTAACACAAAGATCAAGTAAGGGTATGCACATGCACACCTCATCAAGGTGCACATGTGTTAACCCTTAGTGAAGATAAAACCACTCAATCCCTCATCATGCACATTGCAATGAATGTGTGCAATAGCACACATGCGTATTTGCACACTCCATAAGGGTGCACACATGTGCAGGTGCATAACTGTGCACAAAATAACTATTTTAGAGTCATTAGGTGCACCTAGCACATCTATCAAGGTGTGCAAGGTGTGCTAATTTTCTTTCTAGAGCTTTTAAAGGGGATTTAAATGGTTTTTCTTAAGTTTTGGTGTTCTAGGTTTAATTTTTTTTCATTTAGGTTTTGTTTAGGGTTTAGTTTTTACTTCTCTAGACTAATTTTTTTCTATTTTGTGTAGATAAAATGGCTTCCTCATCATCCTCACTTGCTAAAAAGATTTCTCTAAAACCCATTGTCTTCAAGTTTCAAGGTGCACCAAAGAAATCACATTTTTAGGATAATCATTTGGAGATCAGAGATAGTGATTTGGGACACATAAAATGGAATGCATTCATTGTACTATACAATAAGCCTAAATAGAGGTCCTTGATGGTGTTGGTACTTATCAGATCAGGGTTTTTGAATGCTACATCACATCCTACATTGGTGTAGTCTTCTAAGCTCATTATGACTTTGGCTAAGAACTATGTGTTTGAAGAAAGAGTTGTCAAAAGTGTCACAGGGGAGATAGTCCTAGACCTAAGATCGAGGAACATTGAGAAATTTTTCCATCTCCCTAGAGTTGGTCAATATGTGGAGATAATCTATCATCAACCAGAAAGATGGTATAGGGAGAATGAAAAGAAGGCCACAAAGATCATACAATCATCATTTTTTATTGATAGAACACTAATGGGATGCAGATCTAGAAAGGTAGACATGACTAGGGGATATATGAAAGATGACGTAGGATATGCCATTGTACTTTTGAGTAAAATTATGGGTCTACCAAAAGTTGGGCATCTTCACATCTGGATGGTCCATTTCATAGAGATCATCAGAATAACTAAAATGACAATTGATTAGGCCACAATACTAAGTGAAAACTTAGATGAACAACTAGTAGGAGTTAAAGTTGAACCCAAGTTGTACATGACATCATATTTGGTGTACTTATTGGTAGTGAGGACAACTGACTATCCAGGAATGTACAAGAAGGGAAGCATGCAAGATGCCAATTCTCGTCCTTATGTGGTATATCCTTAGTTGGTAAAGAAGAAGCTCTCATATCATAGCAAAGAATTATAGATAGTGAATTATGCTTTCATATTTGCAATCATCTAATTCATAGAGGGTGATTATGCTAAGAGGATGTTAGTAGAGGCAACAAGGATGACAAAGGTCAATTCCTATCACATCCAGTTAAAAAAATTCACTTACCTAAGGGTAGTTGGCATGATGGTGAATCTAAAGAAACTCATGAATCTATCATATAGGCTCATTTTATTGGAAATTGCAAGCCAACTCACATCTACATATGAAAGAGTGAGAAAACAACATAAGAAGACATGGGTATAACCCATTACTATAGGTGCATTTGATTTAAAGTAGAAGTAGGATATCATTAATTTTTATTTAGAGTGGGATCAATTTCCCTTGGAAGATTACAACTCCCCTCATCCCTATTTTGACAATATTGGCAGAGTTCAAAATTTGGCAAGGAAGTAGTTTGTGCACAAAGATACCATCAAAGATCATTGGATGAATGCAATAGATGACTATGACATGCAGATAAGGGATTATTGTAGGATGACTCTATATTTGGTAGGGAACACCTTAAAGATAAAGGTCCCACTCAAGGCTATTAAACAAGACACTCAAGATGTCTTGGATCCCTTGTATAACTGAGACAAGATATATGATGGGCCAATTATGAATGTGATAGGGATGAAAGTGCAGATATAAACCATAAGGCTAGGCACATAATTTAGTTGAAAAGGGATTGGATCAAGAAGCCTTTTGACCTTGACCCAATTCCATAGACTGTTACCTTTCAAGCCACAACATACCCAGTTAAGGGTAAAGGTGCAAAAGCTATAGTACCAAATTTCCCTGCTCAATCTCTAGTTAGGCCGCAAATGGTATATCAACATGACAGGGATGTTGGCTACTTTAGAGTAGATAAAGGAAAGAATAAGAGGAAAAGGGATTCCCCAAAGCAAGTTGAGCCTGAAGTTGAAGAACCTCAAGATGAAGAGGCTACTCAAGCCCAAGATAGTGCACAAGTTCCCCCACCTAAACAAGAATAGGAATAGGAACTAGAGTAGGAAACATAAGAGGTGACACCACTAGCTCAAGAGGAAGAAGCCACTCCTTTAGCTACTAAGAAGGCTAAGGTCAGACCTACTATGAAAAGGACACGAAGTGGGAGATTACAAAAGAAGGTTAGTCCCGTCCCTCAAGTGCTTGAAGCCATCCTTGAGGAAGATGAATAAGAAGAAGAAGAAGATAATCTCCTTTTGAGTTAGAGGACTCATTTAGCTAGGGCTACAATAGAAGAAAGAAGAAGGAGCTTTTCCATAACACAATCTATTTAGGTTACTATTTCTAAAGATGAGCAACATTAGTGGATTAAAGAATAGGAAGGGAAAGAAACAAATATCTTCAACATATCTAATTTCGATTTGATGCCCATGGGAACTAAAATGGTGGGTGATAAGGTATGAGATACACCTATGAACCAAACTTTGGGAGAAAATTAGAACCAAATGCCACTTCAACCACAAGGGTTTCTAGGTACATTATCCCCACCATTTTGGGACTTGTCTTTCTTGGAGAAAGGTTCAACCACTAGTCTTCCTCCTATCATTGAAGAACAAGAAAAAGTAGTACATGGAGAAGAGCTAGAACAAAGGCCAGTCAATGAAGAATTAGAGGAGGGGCAAATACATGAAGAAAATCAACAAACTTCTTAGGATACATAGGCAATAACTATGGCTACAATGGATACAAAAACTCCCAATGTATATCTCTCTCAAAAGGAGAATACTTCGGAAAGGAGTGATAAGGGAAAATGGCTTGCAAGGAAAACTCCCTCTTTAGCCAAATACATGTCTCCTATGGGTACTGCACTAGCTTGGCTAAAGAGGGAGTTTGTGGTTAGACAAAAGAGGCAGCTGAACTTGAATGAAGAGGAGAGTATGGATGAGCTAGTGGAAGCTATCAAGAAGCCTGAGCCACCTACAGGTGATGCATGAACATTGACCTTCATAATGAAGAACCAAGATCAAGAATTCCTTGCACATATTTCCATCTCTCCTCTACATGCTAACATTGATTATTTGACTCCTAGTGATTACCAGATCAAGGAGGTCCTCTTACGAAAGCCCACAGTAGACACTACTAAAGTTTTGATCATTATAGGCATGAAAGAGGTTTCTAAGTAGGTGGACACATATGAGTCAGAATTGGTAACATCAAGGAAGAAAAATGAGCTCTTTAGAGGCTATTTGCATTAAGTTGTGGTCCCTATTAACTTGTATAATCCAAATATCACTCTTGTTGTGACATTATAGAGGAGAGATAAGGAAAGTGTACAGATAGATTCATTTTTGGATGCATGTCAAAAATGACATGAAAATTTTGAGGATAAAGGTTTTTACAAATTATACAGGATAATTTGAACCTATTACACCATGTTCAAACTAATGCAGATAAACTGGTATCCATAGTGGATCAAGATTTTGGGCTGATGGATGGGGTATATACCTAGGAAAAAGACCTTCAAGTGCTTCAAACAATAAAGGGTCAAAGGTATCATACACTCACAAAGGTGTAAACAATGGATGAGATTGATAAATTGGAAGATTGGATCAAAAAGATAACTATCAAAAATAAGTTAATGTAAGGATTTCATGAAGATATTCAGAAATTTGAGAGATCAAACACAAGAGTAGATTTTGGAAGTTGAGAAGTATTAAAGTGATGCCTACCTTGATATTTTTGAAGATGAGTCAAGGACTAAATTCATTCTAGTATAATCAGTGGTTCAACAATTCTAAAAAACCTTTGAAGATGCTTCGTCAGAAGAAGATATCAAACAAGCATTTAGGACTGAACAGGTTATGTTGGAGTTGGACACTAAATTGGATGATTTTGCAAATATTTGTATGGAGATTAGTAACTACCATCAAACAATTAAAGATAGGTATAAAGCATTGGATTTTTTGGAAGCTTCCCAAGTGACAGACATTATAGAGAAATTCAAGAGAAAGCATCCATACATAGCTTTGGTATAAAGGGGAAGAAAACTTAGAAGCTAGAAATTCAGTTTTGACACTTTTGAAAATTTTGAATTTTTTGAGCTTGCCACCAAGGTACACTATTCCTGAGGTGCACCGATAGTTAACTGCTAGTTCCAAATTTAGAGCTTTCCATGCACTGGAAACATATTCTAATGATAATTCAACTCCTATAAATGCCAAGAGAAGCTCAAGCTTCCATTTTTAGAGTTTCTAGTGACTCTTAGATCCTCTTACAAATTCCTTCTTTTTATCTATTGCTTCTTTCTTTGTTTTAAGACATGTAAAGGCTCATGAACCCTTAATTGATATAAATAAGGGTGGAGTCCTATGTAGCACCATTTAGAGAGTTAGTTTTTACATAATTAGATTTGTTTTATTAGTTTAGAATCATATGTTTGCATTAAGAAATCTCTCATTCTCAACAAAAATTGAGGAGATGAGTATATGCTATTGGGGCTTTCATTTTGAGTGTAGTTATTCATGTTGGAGTGTGTTATTTTTGTGGATTCTTGTTCATGATAACAATGGAACTAATGGTTTTTTTGTGTTGATTTGATTTTGCAATCTTTTAGTTCTAGTGTTTTTTGTGTTTTGATGAATTCTACTGACATACTAAGTTGGAGAAGGGATCACCCTATTTTAGCTTCTTGTATCACATAAGTGCACTTTTTGTGGCCTTGTGATTCGATGAGAAGTGAAACATCTTTTAGTTTTTACTAAAGTTTCCATCAATGATTACATGAGTGGCTTTTAGGAAGCACTGCTCCTATTTTCATTGGTTTCCTACCTAATCTTTTTGACAATTTAACTCGTAGATGTATGGTTACCATTGTTTATGTCTATTAGGAATTTCATTTTCATGCTATTTTCTTTAATTTCTCATTACCTTATCTTTGTTATTTGCTTTACTAACACTTGGTTAAATTAGGAATTCATATAGTTGCATTGTTAGATTGCATTCATTTTAAAAACATAAAAAATACCAAAAAAAAAATCTCTTTTGTAGTTAATTTTGAAATAAGCAATAGATTAAACATCTTATCCAAAATTGGTCAAAACCAACAAAGGCCTCCCTATGAAAAACACATTTATCTTCAACTGAGTGGTTTCTAGTAGGTCACAAGATTGCTCAAAACCTTGGAGTTGATCCTAGATTAGCTTTTCAAGAGAGGAGTTTGAAAGATTTGTACCATAAGCATTGTGAAAAATGAAAACTCAACAAAAGTAGTGCTAGAAGGAGGGCCTGAACCTCCAGAATAGAAAAAACCACTTAAAAATTCAAAATTTGACATTTTTTTACAAGTTTAGAAAAATTTTGTCTATCACTGTCCAAAGGTGCACAAGGTGCACCATATTTTTGAGAAAGTGTGCTTTTGCAGAGGTACACTTTTTCTAAGATCTTCAGATGGTGAGCCAGAGGTCTTAGAACTTAGTCATTTTCATAAGCCTTGCAGTGACAAAGGATTTCCCATAATTCTCTCACTTCCATTCAATATTTCATCATCCTCCTCATTTTTGCCTCTAAGCCAACCACCTATCATTCCACCAAATCCTCCATCAATAGCCTTCTTTGCAAGTGTTGTAGACTCACCAATCAACTTGACACGTGTACTCAACAACCTTCCTAAGAATCCTAGGAAATTTTTCCTAAGGTTCATCTATGGAGAGACAAGAATAGTTGAAGATCACATCAAGTTTTTCAAAGAATCTTGCAATCAAAAGAAAATTTCTAATGATAATATGGTTCTTCAATTATTTCCATACTCATTGGGAGAAGTTCCTTTTAATTGGTATGTTAATTTATCACTAGGATGTGTTGGAGACTAGGAAACTTTCAAAAAATTATTCTTGGAACAATTCAAAACTTTCATCAACCCAACTCTGATACATCATCAATTAATATCAATCAAAAGGGACCCAGATGAAATGGTCTCATGCTCTAATCATCACTTTCATATGGCATACTGTAAGCTAGAAACACCATACACTATAACAATTGAAGCCATGATTTATATTTATCTGAATTCTATGGACCATCTTACAACTATTTTCCTAAGAAAACTTCCTGCTACAAATATCAACACATTGGACAAGGTCTTCTTGGAAGAAATTACCTTCGCAAAATAGGCCAATTCTAATGGAGAAGGATTGATGCCCCTAGCTCAAGCTATTACCACAATACCAACATATCCTATTAGAGCACTAGTGATGCCTAGCCAATTCATACCAATGAATCCAACTCCACTACAATAGACACCCACTCCACAAGTTCTAGCTTTAACATACCTAGGATATGAACCTCCAAGAACTTCTTTCTTTGAGCAAAAGGTAGCAACATCCACTGAAATAAAGAATACCATTGCATTTGAGCTTGGTCAAATGAATAAGACCATGTCTCAAATTACCAATGAGTTGACCCATTTGAGGTTGTCACAAGGAGAGAATAACAACTTTCAAAGAACAAATGTTGGTCCTTACAACAACAAAAATTACAATCAAAACTACAATAGGAATTTCAATAGAAATAACAATGTAGGAAATAACAATGGAGGAAACAATTCCAATCCTCCTAATCCCAACAATGTTTTCCAAAGATAGAATTAACAATGGAAAACTCATCCAAACAATAGAAGCATTCTTGTAGATAATAACAACAACAATGCCCAATATGTGGACACCAACTAGTATGATAGGAATCAGAATGTATCTAACAATAATGGATCATACTACAATGGAAATCAACAAGTGAATCAAAATTCATAGGGCAATAGTAATGAGATCCCTATACAATTTCAATGCCATGCTGCTAGAATCTTATGATTCTTCACAGAAAATAGGAATGGAACAATAAGCCAATGAAGATTTTTTTTTTCAATTAGTCAAGAACTAGATACTCAACCTAAAGAAGTGTTTTCTTTCTAGAATGATAATTGAAATACTTATAATTTGCGAAGTTAGAAGGAACCCATGACCGATGGTATTCCTCCTAAATTAAAACTAACTCCTCTAGATCTAAGAGCAAGAAACAATCCAACACCTATCAAACCCCCATATGGAGGACAACAAAATCAGAACCAAGGAAATGTGTCTACAATCTTGAAGATCCTACATGGTCTACTGAAAAGTATAGTGCAGTAGAAGATTTGAAATAAACAAAGGCCAACATGTCCATGTTTGACATGCTACAAAATTTCCCTAATCAGTGGGAAGCACTGATAAAAACTCTCAATCATACAAAGGAAACCCCTAATATAAATATTGTTCCTCAAAAGATGGTGTCACAACAAGTTAATGATTTGGAGATCATGCCAACTATCTTTAAAGACAAGGTTGAGGTGCCTCCCTTTTTTATTAGCATCAAAATTTATGGGAAGAATCTTCATGATTGCCTAGTTGATTCAGGAGCTTCTTGTAATGTCATGCCACTTTTAATAGCACAAAGGTTGGGAGTCACTCCTAATCCATGTTATTGAATAGTGATACAACTCAACAAAATAGAAGTAAAGGCTATTGGTGTGTTGAAAGATGTTTAGATATAGTTGATAGTTGACCCCGAATTCAAAACTCATAGATATACATGTGGTTGAAATTCCTAAAACATACAGGTTGCTACTAAGTAGAGAGTGGAAAAAATGCTTAAGAGGATGGTTTTCAAATGATTTTACCCAACTATGGTTGCCTTGGAAAGGATTGAATAATCAGATTAATGTTGATGCTGGGCCAAAATTGAAAATGATGATTATAGTATACAATGCACCAAACAAGGTGGCATTTAGACAAACTTTTTTAGGCTCTTACAAAGTGATGACTTTTGATACAACTTCAACTAAAGCATTAGATGATCAAAGTGGAAGGTCCATGATTCCAATCCAAAATAAGAGATCATAATGCAGTTCATAGATAGCATGGTGGTGAACTTACAATTCCTATGTGAAGTAGTAGATCCAAGTGTTTTTCTCCTTCCAAAATTTTTTAGATTGCACAAAGTTAGTCATTTAGAGTTTGAATGTTCACATTTCCAAGAAGCAATTTCTCAGGTTCTAACTTAGATAATGGAAATAAAGGGAGACCATGTTCCAAAATAAGTACCCATGGAAAATCCAAGTTCCACATACATATCTAAAGCCATCAAAAAAGATGAAGAAGAGGTAGAAGATCTCAATGCATTATATAGTGATACAAGATGGTGGAGGTTTGTCTACCCCTCCACCAAGAATCATTAAGATCCAAAGAAGGAGACATTTCATTAAAGGCCAAGGTTGGACTTTGGTAGTCATTCATCCTAAGCCTAAATTTGACAAAATTATAGAATTGATTGGGGAAATTCAAGATTAGCAAGATAAACATACATTCCCCATATCAAAGATAAATAATAAAAAATCATCAAGTCCACCACATGAGAGATTACAATGGATCCCAAAGAAACAATCCTTTAAGGTTAAAGTAAAAGAAAAACTATGGACAAACAAGCATAAGTCTAGGAAGCCCAAAGAAGATCTAATCTAGACACTCCATTTTGATGAATCTAAATACAAATTAGGAGCCAGTGCAGGTACTGAATTAATCAACCCAAAAAGTAGGTATTTTTATACATCATATCGATTACAATTTAGATGTACTAAAAATGTTGTCAAGTATGAAGCCTTGAATAGTGGACTTCTCTTCACATTAGAGAAGGGAGTGAGATCTCTCATAATCGAAGGAGGCTCCTACTTGGTGACTAAACAAGTGAAATCATTTTATTCTTGCAATGATAGGAGATTACTCACTTATCGATAGAGAGTATGGGATCTAATGGATGACTTTGAAGCTTTGAACATAAATTCCATCCCTAGAAGGAGAAACATGGTAGTAGATGTCATGGCAATTTCAGCTAGTGCATTACAATTTGTTGAGAGAACTAAATTGAAAATATTTTCAGTAGAATTGGTTGTTTCCTTGTCTATCCCAGACAACATTATAGATTTCCAAGTTTTCTAGGATGACCAACACATGCTTGAGTTTGTCATGTGCAACAACCATTCTAAGGGATAAGAGATTGATGACACTCCAAATGATAGACCTAAGAATGAAGAACTTTAAGATGAAGATGAGATTATTAATTTGGAAACCAAAACTATTCCTAAGGGAATGATAGAGTTGGAACACATCTTTGATCATGATGAGTCAACACTTAGCAAGAGAATGGTCAAAGAAAAAGGAATCAAGGAATGTGATTCATATAATCTGGGTACATATCAAGATCCTAAAATGGTAAGGGTTGGAAAAGCATGCAATGCTCAAGAAAGGGAAGATATGGTTCAATTTCTTAGGGAGTAAAAAGATGTCATTTCCTGGAGTTATAAATAACTCAAAACTTGTGATCCTGATATCATCATACATGACATTCCATTGAAACCAGATGCCAAACCTTTTCAAAAAAGGCAAAGATCTATTAATCCCATTATTGAACTATTGATAATGAAAGAAGTCATGAAATTGTTCGATGCTAGGATCATCTTTCCCATTCACCATTCTACATGGATGGATAAATTGGTTTCAGTGAGGAAAAAGACCAGAGAAATTTACCTTTGTGTGGATTTTCATAATTTAAACCTAGCATCTCAAAAGGATAACTACTCTTTGCCTTCACTTGATGACGTATTACAAATTGCCAATGGATCCAAAATGATGTCTTTCTTAGATGGATATTTTGGATACAACCACGTGATGGTTGATGAAAAAGACCGACTAAATACTTTTTTCATTACAAAATGGGGAACTTTTGCCTACAAAAGAATGCCCTTTGGGTTGATTAATGTAGGGGCTAAATTCCATCAAGCCATGGATGAAGCTTTCAAGGGGTTAATAAACAAAAGTAGAGTCATCTACATGGATGACTTAACTATCTTTTTAAAGAATCAAAGCACTCATATTTTTTATTTAAGACAGGTGTTCAATAGATTTCAAAAATGATCATCAAAAGTTATCAAAATTGTAGCCCAAATAGGCACACTTTATTGCTATTGTAGTGAATATTTTGTGAGTTCCATCCTCGCCATAATTTTACCTTCTCATTAGAGGGTTTCCACATTGCCACATCTAGTGTTATGTGTTGATCAATTGTTTATGTGTATTATTCATGTTATTAGTTGTTAGATCTAATATTGCATGTTGTTATATGATGAAACATGGTTAAGGTTAAGGTTGAGATGTGTGGTGAATTTAACTTGAATGTGGTTTATGTTTGAAGTGGTAAATTTTTTAGAGATCCTGATTCATCCCCCTACCTAGCATCTTAGTTTCCCATTAGATTTCCACCATTGAATGCCATACTTATCAAGTTTGTCATCATCAATCAAACCCTCTTCATCAATCAAATGATATGGCACTCTACTAAATTAGCATAATGTCTAGTAACTAAGACTTTAACATCAATGAAAACATAACAACTGATATGACTCTTTCACATACATTCATGGCATTCTGAGTTACATTATTATTTGGGGCTAACAATATCCCCCTTTGGCACTGATGACAACACACAAGCATATGATTTTACATTACACAAGATAATCAATTGTATGCATTGACAACAATACAAATTTTTGTTAGAAATAGATAATACTGAGAGGGGGGGTGAATCAATATTTTCAATATTTTTTCCTGCAACTAGATATTATTAACTACTTTAATACAAACATAAAGAAGTAAACCAATAATGTTGAACAATATAAACAACCATGCACAAAGAGAGATTATAAAACCAAATTTTCTAACTAGGGAAACCCTAGCCAAGGGAAAACCCCAGTAGGGATGAAACCCACTAGATGATTCACTATATAAAAGAATCTCATTAAGGATATTCACCCTATTAGGAATCTATGAAGAATGTATAGTGTCTCAAGTCCCTATTAGGAGACTAGGCCTTGTTAGAAGCCTCAACCCTATTAGGAGTTGGTGGATCACATAAAAATGTGTGCAAGAAGAATCCACTTCCCTAACATGCAACTATACAATGAGTTCTTCAAGAGAATAGATATACATACAATACTGGATCACTTGTTGTACTTCACAATTATTTTGATTGTTAGTTCTTCATACAGGAGTGACTGCACACATATCAATCATATCTCACATAACATTGCTTCAAATCACATATCATAATGTCAAATTGTATGCATCACATATCATCATATTTCTTTTCATGCATCACATATAATCATATCACTTTTTATGCATCACATATCATCATAGCGCATTTCATGCATCACATATCATCATATCACATTTCATATTAAGTTCACAATTGAATTTCTTTACTTATATCAAACATATCAGAAAATTCTTCCTTATTCAACTCACATATTATCCTTAGAGTCGGCTCATCAAGATTTAGTAATCAAAACAATTTTGCAAGTCGTACAAGTCAATTTGCTAGCATGCTCTATTCTGCAATGTGAGGTATGTACATCAGTATTTCCTTCATAAATTGAACTAGGTTGATTGTGTGGAAATGTGCACTACTATGCATCATCAAGATGATATCATGCATCTAGGGTTAATTGTGCAAGAGAATATTCCAAGGGAACATTCCACTATGAACGAATCTTGTCATGTTGTTTTAACATTGTCCAATACTTAGACGATTTTTCTTCACAAATAATCATAACTAGACTGCAAAAAAAAATGTTACCATAAATGAAAACCACATATCTAACCTTATTTGATTGATTGGACATATTTCCAACAATCTCCCCCTTTGGCATTGATAGCAACATTTTGGGAAAATTGGATAAGTCCCAAACATGTTGTCATACCAATCAAAGTAAATAACCATAACACAACAAAAACATTGTATTCATGTTTTGAAAAAAGATTACATCCCTTATAACTCTAATTACAAAGTTTTCTTAAGTAAAGCTTACTACTATACTTCAAAATACAACTATATAACTTACAGTTACAATTTTCCTTATTTCTCCCCCTTTGACATCAATGACAAAGGTCTCAACAAAATGAATATCCTATCAAAATCTAAAAGCTACATCAACACTTGCAAAAATAATCACTGAAGTTAGTCTTCAACTATGCAAGGTGTTTCTTCCAACTATCTTTTAGTGCATCAAACACCCTGATTAACACACATAAATCATATGCAATTAACTCTACTGCATTCAAATCTATAGCCACAAATTTGTCACATGAGGTCTTGGTTGCCAAACATTCCTCTAACAAATTTTCTAACAATGTAACCTATGGGGATAAATGGTCCCTCAAAAAAGTAAATCTTCTTAGAGCTTTCTCCTTTTCTACTTGTGTATCCCAGATGCTATCACGAATTACTTATATTGTATTCTCAAAGGCTTCTAGTGAGCGTTTGAAGCTCAGTTACCTTCTCTTTGATTTTCTCATCAAAACTATGAAGGTGAAGGTATGCCATGTTGCACTTAGCATATATCTACTTCCCTACCTCCATACTTTGCCTTAATGCCTTAAATCATTCATTTAGTGTTTCTATATCATTTCTTATATTTGTACACATGGTATTAAGAAGTTTACCATCATGCTCAGTCTATGCTATAATTGTAGCCACATTGGTAAGTGTTGTAAACTCATTATCAAAGGTTTTGCATAAAAATGCTACTCTCTATTGGATGTCTACAAGTGTATCAATAGAAATTACTATTTTCTCCAATCTATCCAAAATTGGTGTTAAAGTCTTTCCAATAGGTTTTTTGAAAGAAGATATAAGGTTTTGTGGCTCATCTCCTTCCTCTTATTGTACTACTACTATAGTGACTGTTGTTGCTTGTGTAGGTGGTATAGAAGGTTTTATTCCTATTATTGCTAAAGGCATACTTGAAGTAGCTACTTCAGTGCTAGATTCAATTTTCTTTGTAGAAGGTACATCTTCTTCCTTTTGCTTTTGTTCTTTTTCCTCATCAAATGAGTTGCTGTAATCAATAATATTGCCAACAATGCTAGGGTAAAAATATTTAAATGGGTCTTCAGTTCTATCCATTATCACATTAGTGTTATCTACTTGCATAGATTCACTACCAATAGTAATGTGTGGTGAATCACTTGATTACTCAGAATTATGAGGTGGATTGACTGTTACCATAGTAGGACTTGTTTCCTCTATCTATGCACTCTTCTAAGTCTCCTTAGACATAGGGCTTGCCTTCTCTAGTTGCACACTCTCCTCGGTCTTCTTAAGCATAGTAGACATGTATGTGACTATATCCCTTTTAGTTTCCTCATTCACTTCTTCATAATTTTCTCCCATAAGGAGAATAGATCTCTTCTTATTTCTCAACAATGGTGCTATTCCTTTCAGAATTTCCTTTATCCTTTCCTCATTATTTACTATACATAACTTTTTCACCATATTTATCCTTATTTTCTTATCTTCCTCAATTACTCTACTTTTCCTATTTCTTAGTCTATTGTACAAATCTTCAAGTATTTGACCTCTTATGCTATCAAACCTTTTATCTTTTAGGATCATATTTCTAACTACAACATTCTCCAGCTGTCTTCTATCCATATTATTATACAAGTCATAATACTTATTTAATTGCACAAAATTATTGCCATTAATAATTTGCATGTTAAGATTTTCTACCTTTGGTTTCCATGTTTTTCTTCCTGCTAAACTCTTTGCTTCTTGATCTATTGGTTCTATTGGTTTGTCACCAATTTCTTCTTTAGATTTAGAGGAATTGATTTGCAAGGTTCTTCTCCTCTTACTAGGTCCACTTGTAGTTTGTTTGACTCTCTTCTCAGGTTTGTTTTTCTTAAGCCTTGTGGACTTCCTAGGTGTTGATGCTTCCTCTGTTTTCTTTGGATTCCTTAGAGGTTGCTGCTACGCAACTGTTGCATATGACACTATAGGTTCTTGCACACTTGTTTGTGCAATCTGACCTCTTTAGTAGGTTTGGTCACTGCAATAGGTGTAGGGGTCAATAGTTTAGATTGACTACCAACCTTCATTTCCAAGGCTATCCCTTTCACCTCTTCAAATTCCTTTCTTGACATTCCTGATTCCTTTAAGATAGAATCAATTACTTTTTCTACCTTATTCTTGGAGTCCATGACTATTTGATTTTTTTTGACTTCTCTCATCTTCTCAGTACGTGCCCTCCATCTAGGGCATTTAGAATCAACTTCAAATTGTAAAATTATCTATGTATATCCTTCAATTAGTTCATCACTCATTTCATAACCCATAGGTTCAATGAACTTCACTTGAGGGACTATTGCCTCCATGCATGTATAATCTATTTCCACCATAAAACATAGTTCATCCTTATATTTTTCCACTAGTGCAAGAGGTATCATCTACCTTTGCTTCATTTTAGCTTGGTATAATTTCATCATTCTATCAATATCATTATCTCTGACTTTTTTTTTTTTAGTTTGTATGCATGAGTGATACTCTGCATTACGCACTTACTTCCATCCTAATTTGAGATACCAGGAAACTTCTTTGTTGCGTAGAAGAATATTTGAGTCAATAGGGATTCAAACCTAAAGACTACACTCCTAGATTTACTGATTTTTGATATGTTATCCAACAACTAAGTTCAGATAATATCACATAGATTAATCTTTTCTCCTTTTATTGCCATCACATAAGTTGCATGAAGAAATTCAATGGGGATTGAATCTGTCCTAGATCCTTGGTTGAACTTATATCCCAAAATTTTACTGACAAGTCTTACTCCATCATCTTGAATAGAGTTGATCTTCATATTTTTGCCATCAAAACTTGTGTTGAGATTTGTTTCAACTAACTTGCACACATTCTTTATGTTCACGGGATTGCATCCTTCGTTACTCAAACCTATGACCTTGTGAATTAGGTCATTATCAATGCATATGATAGAATATCCCAACCATAGAAGGGCATCATGAACTTTGCTTAAAATGATTCTTGTCCATTCATGGTTATCAAAGTCTATGTAGAACATATGCTTAACTAGGTTAAGTTGTTATAGGTATGGGTATTCTAGTTTCAATGACAAATCATTGTTGCACATTTTCTCCAATTCCTTATGAATCTCAATATCTCCTATGCTTTCTATTTTATACTGAATATAACCTCTTATGTCCTCAACATGAAGAACATTTTCTAGTACCTGCAAAAATGCTCCAATGGGGTCATCGAGCAAAGAAACAAATGGGTGTTTCTTGAAGTTATATCTAGGTTTATTACTGACATTAAACACTTCTTATCTTACCATTTCTAAAAATATGCTCAATAAGTTTGAAGAATACCTTAATTTTGCATTTTAGGGTTTTCAGCGATCTTGTGTATCTCCAAACTTCTTCAACACTTCAAATCTTTATTTAATCTTGCACTTAAGATTTCACAAAAGCAAATGATATTCGTAAATCAATTTATGTCCTTTAAATCTTTTACAATCTTTACTTTGCATTAAATGAGTATCCACCACTAGTCCAAAATATTGTCTCTATATAATAGAGAGGTTATTCTTCTTATATATCCTTATAATTATCATATTAAGAAATGCACACTTAACTATAGACTCCTCTCAATGTCTTGTACATATTGTTAACTACACAACTTGTGATATTCTTTCTAACATTAGTTATGATTAACTGGCACATTGTTTTATTGAGAATGCTTAATGCAGGTAAGATGGGTCACAAACAATAAGTGATTTTACTATCTTTTTAGGTACATGAGGATGAGCTTCTTCCTAAATTAAATGAGAACTTCCAACTTCTATTGCTTTTATAAATATTTCCTTAAATTCTTCTGTTAGTTCCTTCATTTCTTCCTTTAGACTCATCATTTCTTTTGTTGTTCCCTTTGTAATTCTGATTTCTGTTAAGGTTTCTTCTATCCATTTTGCAAAACTTTGTTGTGTGTCCAAATTTATTACATAATTGGCATATAGGTACATTCCTTCTTTGTTCATTATTCTAGTTGTCAGGTGCTCTACAATTCTCTTCTATGCGTCCAAGATTGTTGCATCTATAACAAACAATTTGTCTTCTTTCTCCACTTTCATTGCTATGAGATCTTCTTTTGTTGCCTGCACAGTTAGTGTTCCTCAACATTCTACTATTTGCATTATCATTATCAAATTTAGGTTTCTTACAATCTACTGCATAATGTCCATATCCATGACAATTATGATAAAAAAAATTTGAAATAGGTTTAAAAGACTTACCTTTGCAATCATCTCCAGTATGTTCAAGTTTGTTATACCAAGCATGAGATTCCTTTCTTCTATTATCCTCATCTTGATCAGATTCTTTAGATTTCTTAGAGTGAGAAAAATTCTCCTTGTCTTTAGATATATCATCTATTTTTCTTATGCTTAGATCATTTTTGACTTCGGGAGTATCGGGTTCTTTTCTCTTAATAGATTTCTTGGTGGATTTTCCGAGGAAGAATCCAAGTCTAGTCTTGTCATAACTAGGTCTCTATACAGATATTTTTTCTTCAATCTTTTCACTACTAGTATATAATTTCTCAAGTTGCTATTTGGTTTGCACCAACTCATCTTTCACAATAGTTTTGTATTTCTCTAATTTTGCACGCTCTAACTTGATAGATTCCAATTCAAATGTTACCTTTCTTAACTGTGATCTTAGATTTGCATTTTCAAGTTTTATTTCAGAGTCATTCTTTCCTTCATTTTTCTTAAGACTTAGCTTGAGTTCAACTTTTTTTAACTCATGTTTCAAGATCTCATTTTATTTCTTTAGATATTCAATATCATCATCACTAGTTTTCTCATTAGGCCCTTTTTTCTTCAAGTCATCTATCTTGTCCTTTAGTTCACCAATGTAAGCTTTTGCATCTTTATATCTATCTTTTAGGCCAGGAGATCAATTTGTTCAAGAGCTTCTTCGAGATTTTTCTTCAACTATTCCATATCCATAGGGATCTTATTCAAGCTCTTAAGCCTTTTCTAAATAAGTAGGCTCTGATACCAATTGTTAGAAATAGATAATACTTAGAGTGCGGGGGGGGGGTGAATCAGTATTTTCAATCTTTTTTCCCACAACTAGATATTATTAACTACTTTAATACATGCATAAAGAAGTAAACCAATAATGCTAAACAATATAAACAACCATGCACAAAGAGAGCTCATAACACCATATTTTGTTAACTAGGGAAACCCTGGTCAAGGGAAAACCTCGATGGGGATGAAACCCACTAGATGATTCACTATATAAAAAATTTTGGTTAAGGATATTGACCTTGTTAGGAGTCTATGAAGAATGTATAGTGTCTCAAGTCCCTGTTAGGAGACTAGGTCTTGTTAGAAGCCTCAACCTTGTTATTATGGCCTCTCTCTAAATTAATCGAGCAATATCTTTTTAAATCAACAATGTCCTTACAAAATCCACAATTAATCTATTTCTTCTCTTAGTAATTCCATTTTATTATGGTTTCCTTAGTGCAGACAATTGTCTTTTGATACCACTCTCAACAAAACAGTTAATGAATTCAATAGACACAAATTCACCACCTCTATCTTATCTTAGACATTTAAATTATTTACCAGTTTCTTTCTCAACTCTAGCCTTATAACATTTGAACATATTAAAAGCATGTGATTTTACCTTCATGAACATGACATTTATCATCCTAGTATAATCATCAACAAATAATATGGATTATATGTCACCGTAACAACTTTCTACTCTCATTGGTCCATAGAAATCAATATACACATGTTCCAAGATATTATTAGAAGTATGTTACTTTCTTGAAAAGCTAAACTTTGTCATCATTAGTGAGCTAAAATTCTTTGCACATAAAATTCTCAAGTTTATGCAAATTTGGTAAACCTATAACTATTTTATTTCTACTAACCTTCACCATGTTCTCAAAATTTACAGAATGCCACAACCATACATCCTCAACTTTAGCAAAAAAACATGTATCAACAATAGGAATAAGATAAAATAGATTACCTTTAGTTTGCATTCTAGTTCCAATAAGATTTCCTTCATCATCAAATATTTTGACTTTACTATTTTGAAACTCCAACTTGTGACCTGAATTGTTCAACTGAGTAACACTCAAAATAATATAATTTAGTCCTTTTGCCTAGTAAACTATTAGAGATGTAATGCAATATAGGTAAGTAAGAGGGATGGGTGATTGGGGGGGTGGTGGTAAATCAAGAACCACTTAAACTTCTTTCTTCTAAACCACTTTGTTAAGTTGTCTAATATACTTGCATGCATGAAACATAAAGCAGTAAAATAACAACACCATAACACAGTATTTGGTAACCCATAATATCTCCAAGTAGAAGGTAAAATTGGGGTGGGGATGACACCCACAATGCTTCGCTAATGTAGTAATAAAGTTGGCATGTTAAGGCTTACAAATGATCACTTCTGGCGATCTTACTTAGTTAAGAGAAATAAAGACTATTAGATCCACCTTATGAAAGGATTTATACAATACAGTTAAGTATGTGCTCTATTAGGATTTTCTACAAAAGACTGTTAGGTCCACCTAGTTAAAGTTTTTGAGATTGATGCACCTATTAGGATGAATTAGTGGATTGATTTCTAAAGTGCAACTCTAATTGTTGATGAAGATCCTTTGAAGTAAAATGATCACCTGACTGTGATAGATGAGTCTCTTCCTTTCCTTGGAATGCTTGTAGCCTTCAAACATTCTACTCTTCCATATTCATCAATTTTATTCAATTAAAATTCTTCTAGATGTCATATCATATTTGGATAAACAAAATACTTCATACTTATATCCATCCAAATAGTTCATTCATAAGCTAGCTACAACATAACTAATTCCAAAAATAATTACCAAGTCAGCTCATTGCTATAACTTGGGTCGGATGGCTTACTCAGGCAATGCTGAAGATACACATGAAACACTATCACCTTGGCTAAATATAGCACTTGACTGATATTGGATGCTTTGTTCATGCTAATCACTTGGTAAACACTTCTAACTTGGTTTGTACTACACTGCCAACTTGATTATCACCTTGGAATAGAATTGCTTTGCTGACTTAGTTCACACTAGAGCTCAGAAGACACTGTCAACTCGGTTGACATTACAACCTAGTGTGATTTTTCAACTCAATTGACACTACTTACTTCCCATTACTTCCTATACAATTAACCTTTTTTGCATGGTTCCTTTGTGAGTTCAGTTAACACTACAAACTAGGAAATTGGTTACTATTGTCTTTCCATAACGACTAAGTGTTTTGCCACTAATTGACAATATATCTTGGAATGAGATTAACATTCTCCCCCTTTGGAATTAGTGAAAAAAACACTTATCATACACAAGATCTATAAGAATTCTTCAGTCAAACTCCCCCTTTGAGTATTCCCTATTCTTTGGCTCGATTTGCATTGAAGACTTTGCAACTTGGTTTGAATTGAAAAACCCTATTTTTGGTTTTTCAAAATTAATTGGTTTTTTCTATTTTTTTACATATCTTTCCTATTGTACATTCTCCCTTTGTACACCTTCTTTCCCCCTTGTTTATCTTCTTTCCCCCTTGTTTTTGTTACACATGCCAAAATATTTACATGGTTATGCCAAAATGAGAAAGAAAATCATTGTGTACCTTTAAAATTACAAACAAAGTCTTGTCCTAGTTAACTTATAGTACCTTCAATATGTGTAGATCAATCTGATAATTTTACAAATATAGATACAACATTATTTACAACAATTTCTAATTCAAAAATTAAAGTGGATAATTCTACTTGATTGATTGCTATCTTCTATGCTATATTTTCTAGCACATTATTCTCAAACTTCCTTTTAGCTTTCATAAGGAGTTTGTCCTACCCAATAGTGTCCTTGTTGAATTTATGCACAATATCAACTAATTGATTAATTATAGGGACTTTATCATTTACCTCTATAGATAGAGCATTTACAATTATTTATTTGATGTCTTCCAAGACTTTTCTCCTATCTCTTTCAACTCTTAGCAGTTGTTGCTCTGCCCTTTTCTTCCATACCTCTCCCAAAATATCCATTTCCTTAGCTGATAGATTTGATTGGTCTCAATTTGAGATAACAATCTCCACATCAAGATCAATGCCATCAACTATCATCCCTTTCCATTTTCTCTTGCTCTTGATAGTTGAAGAAGGAATTATTTCTTTGCCTTTGTCAACCGAGTCCTTCAGTTGTTGTATCTCAGTTGAGACTGTGTGAGTCTATTGCTTAATTGAGACTATGGGAGCCTGCTACTTGATTGAAGCTGTGGGGACTTATTTATTGGTAACCTTTGTGATATAGCTTTTTCAAGGTAAAGAAAACTTCACTTCATATCTTAGTTGAACTGGGTTCAACTCAATGGATTTTTGCTCAAATGTTGTCTTAGGTGAAGTGGATGGAAGTGATGCCATGACCTTTGCAGTATCAAAATCCTCAATTTTTTGAATTTTTGGAAGAGTTCCTTCTTCCTTGATGTCAAAAATCTTCTTCCATGTCTTTTTTGTGGACTGCACAACATCTTCTATATTATTTGACAAAACTTGAAAAGTTTTAAATCTTGGAGTTTGTTTGATTTCATTATTGGACATTTCATCCTCGATTTCTTTATTAGAGAGATCAAGCATGAGACTCCTTAGGTTATACTTTGTAATATCCTTCTCTATTTTATGCATTATCCCAATAGTTTGAAACAACCTTAAGTAGATTTTCAGAAGCATGCCCTTTAAGCTCAGAATGGTTATATTTCCATCTTGCAATTTTCACAACTAATAGTTCCTCAATCTATTTATGCTCCTCTTTCCTTCTAGAGTCATACTTGAAGTATTTAAATCCTATCATATCCCTTCCTTCCTTTATATTTTCTATTTATTTCTCAAAGGTAGAGGGTTCCTTCTTCAAAGATACAATTTGGGTATTGTGTTTATCTTCATCCTCATCTTGTAACTTTGATTTCTTCCTTGGTTTCATTGGCTTGGAGGTAGTAATCACAAGAGTAGACCTTGTGGATCTCCTTGGTGGAGCTTGGATGGGGTCTTCACCTTTTTCTTGGGAGGTTCCTCTACCTCTTCTTCTTCTTTACTTTCCTCTTCCCCATCCTCATCTTCTTGCTCTTCTACATCATCGCCCTTGCCTTCAATGAGCTCAAGAAGAGAATCTGATTTGGCAAGTTTCTTTCCAATGCTTTCTAGCCTCTTCTTCCCTCTTTTCAAAATTTTAGGGATTTGAATCTCAAGTGAGATTATTATCTTAGCTTCATCATATGTTCCAAAATAAGTAGCCTTGAGATCCACTAGCTCATTAATGAGAGCCTCAACAATGTATCTTGTCTCATCAATATTCACCTCATATGCTAGAGGTTTTACTCATGATCCTAGGTCTAACTACCTGTATATGAATTCTATCATAGCCAATCAAGAAGCATATATCTTGCTCATAATCATCTACCAACTACTTAGGGATCCTAAGCCTACTCTACATCCTTTCTATAAAATTTTCAAAGTATGCATCCATGATTCTTTCAAAGTTCTCACCCATCTCATCTATGAATTCATTTATCTAATATAGAACTGGAGTGTCTTTCTATCAAACAACATTGCCTTTTGAAGGAAATAATTTCTAAACATAAAATAACAAATAGATTAAGTGTGAAACAAACTTACATGTGTTGTTCTTTGAGGCCCGAATGCTCTCCATGTTCTTGCTTAGCTGGGTGTGTTGAAGCTTGACTATGTCAAAAGATAGATTCTTCTTGACAACCTTGTATTCTAGGTCTACTGCCTCACATGGTACACTATTTGCATGACTTGAATTGTAGATTTTGTGAGCAATGACATGGATGTCAAACTTTATTTCCATGTCAGTCACACTTTTAAGCTTCATGCCTTTACCATCCCATTCAACTAGGGTTGGTTTTTCCAATTCTACCCAACCTAGCATTTTAGTAGCCTTAGATTTCTCTGTCATTGGTTACCTTGTTATCTTTTGAATCATCCTCTTCATGATGGGATAGGTTCATTCCATTCAGAATGACATATCATGAACTCAACTTAGTATAAGCTTGATCCTTTTGACTCAAAATTTCCTTGGCATGTGGATGATGTGGGTCAAACCCTTGACCTCCAGATGTTTGTGCTCTAGCTTCAACACATCATTATCACATAATACACCATATACTTGATCCAGCTCAAGATTCCCTAGTTCTTGGATAGAGAAATGATAAAATGGCCTAATGCCATGAATGAGAAGTACATTTAGAGGGATTGATGAGTTACCTCCTTGAGGATCCTTCTCCTTAGAAATTGTTGGATAAAGCTAGAATTTTTAAGGAATGTAGTTTGAACTTTTTACCAACATTTTTGAACCCTTCTTGACTTTTGAACTACAAGATGATGTCATGATGCTTGGTTGATGAAGGTCTTGAAGTTGTAGTCTTTGCTTGAGAATTTCCTTCAAAAAACTTGTGCCTAATCACTTGGGGGTTTAAGGAATGTTGCACTCTTAAGAAAATTCTGAATTCATAGTGAAAATGAAACTATGATTTCACTTTTTTATCAAATTTTTTGTTTTAGGTCTTCATTAAGTGCTTTGTATTTGGGTAGGTATAAGAAGCTCGGTTAGGTCTAAGAGGTAACTTGATTAGGTATAATATCTTGGTTGGGCCTAAGGAGTAGCTCAATTAGAACTAACATCTCGAACAAGTCTATGATTTCCTTATGTTCAAGTGTATCTGATATGCTAATATGAACTTTCATGCTTGGATGACTGGAGCTAATGTGGAATATGAGTTTGATCACAACTCTAGTGGTCTCCTTGCAAGTTCAAGGAAAGATAATTGAATCACTCAATCTATTGTCCTGGGTGTCAATAACCTCATTTTTTTCACTTGAATTCTTTGGAGATTTCCTCAGCCATTGCTGCTTCATTTGAGTCTTAATCTTGTCCACCTTTGATTTCTTTTCGTATTCATTTTTACCTCTATTCATGTAGTTCTTTGCATATATAGCATCTTTTGGTAGGATTTCTCTTTCTAAGGTGAGTCTTTATGCAATTAGCTCTATTGTGTCCAAATTCTCCACATAGATAACATTTCTACCAAGTGTTGTAGTCCCAACCAAAGATTTCTTTAGCAAGTTGTTTAGTAGGATTCTAATTCTTGGCTCTGCACTCTAAAGATTTATGGCCTTGTTTGTTGCATGTGAAACATTTTCCTTCAAACTTAGTTTTCTCTATGCATTCACTTTCTCTATGTCCAGGTTTCTCACAACTATAGCATTTTCCATTAAATTTTGACTTTCCATTGTTCCAACATTTATTTGAAGTATGCCCTATTTTTCCACAATGATTGCATGTAGGTCTTTAATTATTTTGAACTACTTGCTATGATGACTCTACTTTTTTAGTGTAGGCCAATGCTACTTTCCCTTTATTTCTATTATGAGATATTTCAACTAAAGGATCCATGCTTTCTTGTGATCTCATCATTCTTTCATTGGTTTCTCTTTCTTCTCTAAGATAATTCCTAAGTCTTTCATTTTCTATCCTTAGATTGATGACTTATTGATTTGCATTGTTTAACTGATTTTCCATATCTACTTGATGTAGTGAAAGCTGGTGGATTTCATTGTCCTTTTCTTTTATCCTAGTATTGAGTAGTCTTCTGTCTTCTTCTACGACATTTTTGTTATTTTCAGCTTGGTTCTTTTGTTCCATGACTTCACATATCCTGATTGAATGAATCTTCTATTCTCTTTTCAATTTTATGACTTCTTCTTGTAGAATAAGATTCCTTCCAAGTAGATCTTCTATAGTTTCATTTGCTTTATTTGAACTTCTTTCTTTGCAAATATCTTCAATTATTTCTTCTATGTAGAGATTGTCATTCGTCTTTTTTGCTAATTCTTTCTTCTTTTCAAGGATTGCAAGAGTTGCTCTTTTAGTTTCTTGATTTGTTCCATGGCCACATGTACATCCAAATTTTCATTCTTGATGTCTTTATCTAGCTTGTATATTTCCATTGTCTTTGATCTTTTCTCTCAAGCTACTAAACTTTCTGATATGAGAACCTTGCTTTGATACCAATTATTATAAATGTAATCCAAGATAGGTAACTAAGACAGGATGGGCTGGGGGAGGGGGGGGGGGGTGTGTGAATCAAGAACCACATAAAATTCTTTCTACTAAACCACTTTGTTAATTTTTCTGATCTACTTGCATGCATGAAACATAAGTAGTAAAGTAACAACACTATAACATAGTATTTGGCAACTTGACAACCCTCCAAGTAGGAGGTAAAAGTGGGGTGGGGATGACACCCACAATGCTTTACAACTATAGTAATAAAGTTGGCTTGTTAAGGCTTACAAATGATCACTTTTGGTGATCTTACTCAGTTAAGAGAAATAAGGATTGTTAGGTCCACCTTGTGAAAGGAATTATACAATAAAACTAAGTATGTACACTGCTAGGAGTTTCTGCAAAGGACTATTAGGTTCACCTAGTTATTTAATTTGGGACTGATGCACTTGCTAGGATGAATGAGTGGATTAATCTTTCAAATGAAACTCTAATTGTTGATGGAGATCCTTTGAAGTAAGCTTATCTTGTGACTGTGATAGATGAGTCTCTTCCTTTTCTTGGAATTCTTGTAGCCTTCAAACAATCTGCTCTTCTGTATTCGCTAATGTTCTTCAATTAAAATTCTTCTATGTCATATGATATTTGGATTAACAAAATACTTCATACATGTATCCATTCAAATAGTTAATTCATAAGTTGGCTACAACATAAATAATTCCAAAAATAATTACCAAGTTGGCTCACTGTTGTAACTCAGGTCCAATGGCTTACATGGGTGATGTTGAAGATACATGGGCAACACTACCACCTTGGCTAACTCTAGAACATGGATGACACTAGATGATCAGTTCATTTTGATCACTTGGTCGACACTTTTGACTTAGTTTCCATTGTACTATTAGCTTGATTATCACCTTGGAATAGAACTGCTTTGCTGACTTGGTTCACACTAGAGCTTGATAGACACTGTCAACTCAGTTGACACTACAACTCAGTGTGAACTATCAACTCGATTGACATAGAAAATCGATTGACACTACTTACTTCTTGCATAGTTAAATTTTTTGGCATGGTTCCTTTGTGAGCTTTGTTAACATTGCAGACTAGAAACTCAGTTACTATTGTCTTTCTATTATGACTAAGTGTTTTGACACTAATTGACAATATATCTTGCAATGAGATTAACAACATCATCACATCTAATTTTATCATTCAACATTAATGATCCATTTCCTTTCATTAGACTTGGAACATCATTACCTAACTTAAAAGTTCCACCATCATCAATTTCTACAAGTTTGTCAAATTGACTTATGTTACCAATCATGTTATGTGAGCATCCACTATCTATGATCCATGAATCATTCTTGCTAACATGTAAAATAAAGGTTTTTTTCACTTTCATACCTTTATCCATTGGGATCTTCCTTGAAAGCACAATACACCATTTTAATTTCTTCCTTATCATCATCAGAACTGAACTTGGTGTGATGTTCTTCAACAATGTAGTATGATTTCTTTCCTTTTTCTTTGTAGTCCTTGTTCTTCTTGTACTTTTGATCTTTCTTTTTATTTCTCACACTCTTACTTCTACTACAACATAGTTATGTTGTGGTGATTGATCAAGGAATTACTATACATATTCCATAGCCTCTGAGAAATTTTTTTTGGGGGCTATTTTAATGACATTTTCAGGCTGACATGTTGTAACTAATTTTAACCTGAAAGTGGCAAAAATACGTTTATAAAAGGGCTTAAGGTTAGGGATTTTTTCATAAGGTGTGATGCGATAATTACTTCTTATGGCAGTATTGAGATGTAAGGGATTAGAGATTGTAATCAGGTTGTAATCACTAGATAGTAATAATATTGGACTCATTATTTGGTGGACGTAGCCCTGGGATTGGATAAACCATGTTAAATCTGTGTATCTTGTGTTGTCTTTTGTGTGATTTATTATTTTTTGATATTGTTTATATTTGCATGTAATTGTTATTTTTGTTTGTGGTTGATACTAACAAATACTTAGTCAAAAATGACCAACCTCATTGCACTTAAAACGAATCAAGGGTAGTTTACCTTTGACCTTACCTTTTCATCTTGATAATTTCCTTGCAAGAAATACTTCAATATCATCCATGTCATCTTTAGATTTAGATTAAATTTAATCTCTACTAATCTTCTCTTTCCTTGAACTACCAATGGTTAATGAAGACTTAAAAGCATTTCCAAGTGTAACCAAAATCTTATCACAATTGTTCAACTCAAATGCAGTCAAGTTCAAATCATTTCTAGGCATAGCTCTAACTTCTTGAATTGCAAATATTTTATAGTATAGATGGATAGAAGAGTGATGATAACTTTACTTACAGTAGTATAATTACAAATAACTCCTCCAACATATCTGATTGCACTAAAGACTTCTTTGATTTAGTTCACATATTGTGAAGCATTCTCACCT